>JZKD02S1780461.1:50009-64625 GCA_000966675.3 Picea glauca | reverse complement strand
TTGGGCGCTTGATTTGTACCCTCTTTTCCATCCATTTACCCTATTTTGGTGGATATTCTAGGTCATCTTTTATCCTATTTGACAATGTCTAGCCTGTAATGTCTTGTTCTAACCCGAGGTACATTCTTTTTATGAATTTCATTATTTAAGTAGTAATATAGGTTGTTAAGTGGTTTCTTACTTAGTTTTGGGTTTACTAATAATATGGATTGGGAGCATATACTTGTATGTTGATAAAAGGTTATAGTCATTCAAGGATTTGATGTTGTTACTCCCTACAAGCTCAAGATAATGTCCCCTTTCGATATGTCATTACTTCTAGATGTTTTCTCTTCTTGAACCATGATGTTGCCACTTCCACGATTCCATTGATACTTGAGAATTTGCTCTTTGATAGATGCTCAAGTATATGAGCATACAGATGCTAGCATGGAAAGAACAAGTCATCAAAAGGGACAAAAATACCATCTATTGTAACTACTCAAAGTTTTGATAATGTAATAGAATATTGTATTTTGTTAACCAGTTGTAACAACATGAATGTGTAACGTATATTTTTTTATGAATTGATCAGATCAAATATTATAATTACAACAACTGTTATCTCGATATTTATAAAGGATATGAACCCTATCGATTTGGGGGGGGGGTTGAATGAGCAGAGAACATAGTGTATAGTGGAGTCTGGTGAACTCATTGTATGATCCTTCTACATAATATATGAGCATGTTGGTTTGCGCTATCTGAGTATGTGTTTGTGAGATTGTTTCAGCATCCCTGATCATTGAAGGAAGGACCCCCTTTTCTAATTAGGTGATGCAATTCCATTTGTTCATTTACTATATTGACATAGATTACTTTACGATTTTAATTGTTGAAGTTTTTTTAATTCATATGAGTTGTTACTTTTTCCTGATATTTGTTAATTCTACGAGTTGTTAATTATTATGTATTAAGTGCTAATTGTATGAATCATTACTTAAAGAGTTTGATTGTTTATTGGAAAGAATCTTGGGCTTGTGTCATTTCTCTTACTTTTGGTTGGAGTTTCGATTGAGGTATGTGCATCATTGTGTTTCTTCTGATAAATATAATTTATTTTTAATTATAACAAGTGAATTTTCTTTGAAATCATCATTAGCTTGTGAGTTAATTAGAGGTGCTGTTGTGTTTTTTACACTTGATTTCCTTCCAGCAGAGTTGTGTGGATTTGGAGTGACTTCATTTTGAATGCATGTTGCATGAATTAATTATGATCATCTTTTAGTCAAGAGTTTTTTGGATTACATGATACTGACACAGACCCCCCACCCTCGGGCCGTGATCCACACAGGATTGTTATAAATTCTCCTCTAGTCAAAGAGGATACCTTGGATCCCTATTGGAACCTTACGAATCCGATCCATAGGTCCTTCATGAAAACCCTCCCTAGAAAAATTAATACCAGGTGTGAGCCTTACATCTCCATGTGACCACAACTAGCCCTTGGTGCAAGCACCTTTCGCAACTCGCGAGTTTGTAAGTTGATGGCCCTCGGCTCCTCTTTATCTAAACGTCGATACTCGAGATGTGATACAGCTATGGCTCCTCTTTGTTAGTGCCTTCCACACATAACCACCGGCTAGGGCTAAGTCCTAGTACTACTCGCAACTCACAAGTTGGAGTGTTGGGCCCTCGTGCTCCTCCTTTGTGAAACCCTGAAGCACGATAAGTTAGCGATGGGTTGACCCCTTCCTAGGCGACATGTGTCCACCACCTGTCACCCACTTCCATATTTTCTGTGCGCTCTATGTTTGTGCCACCAATCAACCACATGGTCCCCACCTAATGGATTTGACACGTGTTTGCATGATCCCTCGGCGCTCGGCACTTCGCAACTTCTGCAGTCAAAAAGAAATTCTTTCAGCCCCAAACCCTCGATACGCGATACCACATGGAGGTTATGATCCAACAGTTCTCCCGTGGCTTGGATCCAATGGTTTGGATCTCCTTCCCTGGTCCTCGTAACTTAGGACTTCGCAAAACCAATAATTTGTTCTACCCTCCAAACTCACAAACCTCGAATTCACGAAATGATCCAGATCTCTGCTACCTATCCTCCAAAATGGATGGTCCTGATGCTTTCGGGACTTGATGAGTCCTCTTCCTTCTGCTGTTATGAGATTTAAACCTTGCGCACCTTTTCTAGATCCGATGGCTCACAACAAATCAACACTTCTCCCTCGAAGTTTCTACCATCCGTTCTACCCTTCTGTGCGACTTTTCAGGGATTAAACCCCTTGCACCTTCTCCCAGATCTGACGGTTATTGGTCCTTGGTGCTAGATATGATGGCCTAGATCTGATCTCCTACTCACTTTTCTATGTGTATGGACGTAGACTCCGATGGTCTAGATCTAGTTCTCTGCCCAATCCAACAGTGGTTTTTCTCTTCCTCCTGAGATTTCTTGGATTTTATTTTGACTTATAATATTTTCTAAGTCTTGAAGGTCTCGATCTTTGAATCTTCCTCTTGCGAGCCCATTTCCTTTGGGTCTCATCTGCGTTATATAAATGTTGTCCTGAGTTTCATCATCTCGGATATTTACTCCTATGCACACTTTGCATTCAAAGATCTCGAATAACCTAGATTCGAGAAGTTTTCTGGAAAAGAAAACTCTTTATGCCCACCTGGCGTTCTTCTGCTCAATGCACCCCTTGCAGAGCCTACAGAGTATTCAACAACTCTATGAGTGTCTTCCTCCTCGGCATTTCTCCTTCCTCTAAACTCATAATAGAGTTCTTCTATGCACTCTATGCACTTGCTCAATGCCCTCCTGGTAGAGCTTCCACAGAACCTTCAGTGATTCTATTATCTCTATGCCTTCCTCTGCACAGTCTTACCTTCAAGGTGTTCAACAACCTGGAGGTTCCTCCCTGGGTCTAATACTTCCTCTGGTGCACCCTCCTGGCACAACTCTATCCAAATTTCGTAGAATGCATAAGTGCACTCTATGCATTGTCTTAGAGAACCCATAGTGTTCTGTCATGCAACCTCTTGCATGAAGGCACAAAGAAACAGACCTAGAATCAAAGAACCCAACAGACAATGCTTTTGTCTGTAACCTGCAAATGCAAACTAACACACATATACAACATATCATAAACGCATAAAGACATTCATCAACAAACATAGAATAACATGTAGGAAAAACTTCTCTGATTGTATTAGTATGAAAATTACTCTTTACAATGTGAGCTCGGACTGCAACAGAGTTACGCATTCCTCTACTCTCTAACCTGTTCTCTGTTCTACTCTTCCCCCCTACTAGACACAAAGAAGATCCATTTTACAAAGAGGGTCTCCTCAAGCTCTTCCCTCCATCTCACCAACTCTCATTAACTTACATTCAATTACATTGAATGGTTGTCTAGTCTGAATTGTATCTAGATCTTATCCTTACAACCATTTAAGGAAAACTTTATCTAAACCCTTCACACATTCATGGATTTTGGCTCTACTATCCTTACAAACATTTAATACATTAAATTCAAATTTGAAATTTGAAAGTGAGAGGGTTGCGCCTCTCCTCTCCATTGAATGCATGCTTGATGTGTTGGCCAGCTGGCACTTGATGGCGTTGGAGCGATGCTTCTGCATCATACTCCTTAGCTGCAAAAATCATGAGCTCTTGCTCATGAGCTTCCCAACACTGTTGTTGAAATCCACCTAGATCCCAAACACTTCTTTGGAGTTGTCCATCTGCTCCACTACTTCGCTACTGTTGCTGCATCTAGTGCCCTGCTGCTATGGCAGGTTCTCCTCTGCTCAACTCCTCCTCACTAGCAATTTTTGTTGCTAACCTCGACATCAACCTTCTGATTCCCTCAATTAACTCGTCCAGTCGATCTAGTGGTTGGCTCTCTTTATGCAGTCTCCTCGGCTGCACTTCTTCATCCTTATTAGTGGGAAGATCAACTAGATCCCCCATGCTATTTTTTTCCTCTATGGCCTCAGCTTTCCACTCTACTACAAAATTCAGTTCTGCAATCTGATCACTGAGTCTCTTCTCAGCTTCCCCTTCTGATAGCTTTGGTTCAGCCAGTTCTCCTGCTAGTGCATCTCCAACTTCCTCCAGCTACTCCTTAGACTGGAATTCTGATTCACCTTCTACTGTAGACCTCAGCACTGCAGTCATCAGTGTTGCAGTCATCATCTGTTCAGCTCCCTGGCTGAAATTTTTGAGAAATTTCTCTGAATGCTCTTTTTCCAATATCTTCATGACCGTCTACTCATGGCAGTCATCTACTGGTTCTGGATGGTTCAACCAATCCTCCATCATTTATAACTCCAACTCCCATGGAGTGAGCATCTTATCTACATGCTCTTCTTCTGCTATGACTTCTAGTGCTGTAGTTATCCCTTGTTCAGCCTCTTGATTGAAAATTTCGAGCATTTTTGCTGAATCTCTTCTTCCTCAGCTAGGTCAGGTTCTAATGTATGTCCCATATCTTCTTCTTCTTTGGTAGTCATATTTTGTTGTCCCTTTGTTTTTGTATCATCCATACAATTTCTCACCTCAGTTGGGTGATGTGGCAGGAATACCTCTATTCCCGTAATGACCAAAAGGAATTTCTAATCTTCCTTCTCCATCATCTCTCCTCACTGATATGAACTCACCTTTGAGATCATATTCTCTATCATCTCCTTTCGCTGATCCAAACTCATCCCTAAGTTCATGAGACTTTCATATAGTCTCGACTGCTCTCCCTTGCCCACCTGACAATATGGGATTTCCTCTCTGCCTTCCTGGTAGTCTATGAGATCCTCCAATGATATCATCTCATTGCCCACCTGACAACTTGAAATTTCCTTGCTGCTCACCTGGCAGTCTCTGAGATCTTCCAATGATCCCATCTCATTTCCCATCCGACAATCTGAATTTTCTTCACTACCTTCCTGGCAGTTCACGAGATCTTCCAGTGTTCTCTTCTCCTCATCATCATTGATATTTCTCCTAGCTTCTGGATCACATATGTGAAACATTTTTTGTTCACCTTTGAGGCATTCAGCATGCCTCAACCATCCTATTAAGAGCCTTCATTTTCCTTTGGACAACAATTTCTTGACTGGCCACTTTGCTTTCCTCCTCAGAGGCCATTCATACACCTAGTGTGTCTTTGCGTTCTGCTAAACCTGCAGTGCAAGCTCTTCCATTCTCTCCCTTATCTCAGCAAGCTCTTCATCCATCTCATCTTTTCTCTACTACTGGTGGTTCTTCTTTCCACCGTGTCCATGGCCTTCAGTAGCCATCTTCTTGTTCCTGTCTTCCCTCCTGGCAAACTTGTTTCTATCACTCTCCAACCGTGATTTCTTCTACCCTTTCCTACAGTCCTCCTAACTGTCTATTGACTATTGCGCACCTTGCAACAATCATCTCAAATCTTCAACAATCTGTCTTCCTTTTCCTCTGGCTTCCTCTGCCTGTAATATATAGAAATAATCAAGCTCTGATACCAAAATTGGCACAGATCCCTGACCCTCGGGTTGTGATCTGCACAGGATGATTCTAAATTCTCCTCGAGCCGAAGTGGCTCCCTCAGATCCCTATTAGAACCTCATGAATCTGATCCACAGGTCCTTCATGAAAACCCTCCCTGCACAACTTAACACCAAGAGTGAGCCTTACATCTCCATGCGACCACAACCATCGCTTGGTGCAAGTGCCTTTCGCAACTCGTGAGTTTGTAAGTCAATGACCCTCGGCTCCTCTTTCTCCAAATGTCAATACCCAAGATGTGATACGAGTATGGCTCCTCCTTGTTAGTGCCTTCCACACATAACCACCAGCTAGGGATAAGTTATAGCACTACTCGCAACTCGCGACTTCACGAGTTTGAGTGTTGGGCCCTCGTGCTTCTCCTTTGTGAAACCCCGAAGCGCGATAAGTCAACGATGGGTTGACCCCTTCCTAGGCAATATGTGTCCACCAGCTGTCACCCACTTTTGTCTTTTCTATGTGCTCTATGTTTGCGCCACCTATCAACCACGTGGTCCCCACCTAACGGATGTGACACGTGTTTGCACGAGCCCTCGACGCTCGACACTTCGCGACTTTTATAGTCGAAAAGAAATTCTTTCATCCCCGAACCCCCGATACGTGATACCACGTGGAGGTTCTGATCCAACGATTCTTCTGTGTCTTGGATCCAATAGTCTGGATCTCCTTCCCTACTCCTCGCAACTCAGGACTTCATGAAATGAAGAATTTGGTCTGCCCTCCAAACTCACCAACCCCAAATTCGCCAAATGATCCAGATCTCTGCCACCTGTTATTGATTATCCAAGGGAGGCATCCTTTCATGGATGGTCACCATATGTTCCCTTTATATTGAACACCCATTATTGTAATAATACATCGATCATATCTCATATGAAGAAAAACAACATGGTATGAAAGCGGGACTGGGCTTGACTCCTTCATAGGAGGGCCCAAGAAAATGAGAATAGAGTAAAATGTTGGGAGTGTTAAAATTATGGGGTTGTTAAAATAGCTATGTACACCATATTTACTTTTTACTCCTACCCAAATTATAGAAACAATTCTATAAATTATGGTGGGTAGTAATTTCTAGTAAAAATGTCTAATTACCTAAATATGAGGAATGTATTGCATGTTTATTTATATCTATATTTATGCAAAGAATCATATTCTCCAACTATTATAAGAAAGAAAATTTAATTTAATTTTAAATTTAATTTTCAAAGAGAGGTGTCTTTTTTGGATCAATCTAATATTACTATAAAAAGACACTTGGAAGACACAAAAATAGACACACATATTTTTTCTCTCTCACAAGTGGGATAAGTGATCTAAGGAAGAGACTAAGAAGTTGAAATTTTCCATTACTGATGTTCTAGTGTTTACTAAAGTAATATCGTATATCATTGGAAGTAATTACCACTTGCGAAAAATTGTGATTGTCTAATTTAACACTAGAAAAGCAACATGGTTAGCCATATGACATCGAGTATATGATGAATGTGTGTTGGTAGTAGTATGCCATCAAGTATATGTTATATGTGTGTCGTTATCCATATGGCATCGGGTATATCATGGATGTATGTTGGTATCCATATGACATCTATTATATGATGGATGTGTGTTGCTCATAGTAGAAGGCATATTATTTGGAGGGTCATTGTATATAGTTGTGCACAAGGTAAACTTATCTCCTCTAGGAGATGCTTTTTGTTTTTATTCTTTCTTGTTCCAGGAAGGTCACAGAAAATAGCTCTCATAAAGATCCATAATTAAGGTCGCAGGAGGAAGACATGGAGGGAAATACCTTCCAACATGATATCAAGGAGAGAAATTGCTAGACATGATGCTCAAAGACACAAAGTCTCTAGGAGCAATGTACCTCCCATGACGAGACCATGCCGGATAGAAAAGACAGTTCCAATGATCATGGATACAGTGAGTCAAGACTGACTATAGCACAACTATGGTAGATCCAGTAGCGGAGGAAAACACATTATGAGACTTAGATGGAGCAGGTGTCACAGGCCCAGTAGATGAGTCGAGCCATGAGATGTTGAGGAAGCAGGCATGGCAGCCATTCCAGTGTATATGGAGGTACTCCCAGTGAGGGAGGCGATACTACATCCATAGGGAGCAGATATTGAGTTACCTCCATAGAATGAGGAAGAGCTACATTCAGTGTGAAAAGGATAAAATACAGAGGAGGATTCACCTCTAGCTCAAGAGGGAGTGTTTATGTTTTTCATCTTCCTGAGACATTGGTTTCATGAGGGAACCTTGATATATAAAGTATGGTATAAGGTGACTTAGCATGATCAAAATTTACCTATGTTTCTGTGGGAAAATGAATCCATGATTGTAGTGTATGTTTAGAACAAAAGTCCTCATAGGACTTTGAGGAACATGATGCCTAAGGAGGCCTTCACCAGAGTGAAGCCTGAGGTTGGAAACTTCAGAATATTTTGGTGTCTAGTATACATTCATGTACCCAAGGAGAAAAGGATCAAGCTAGACCCTTCAAGAAGAAAGGGTACATATGTGGGGTACAATGAATCTTTGAAGGCATACCATATCCACATCCCTAGTCAGAGACAGATTGAGGTGATTTGCTATGTTACCTTTAAGGAGGGGGTATCCTTTAAGAGATCTAGAGGATCTCACATGGATATTTATCCAATTGATCCAATTGATGTCGTTGATCCTGTAGCTCCAATTGATGTTCCCAGAGATATTGCAGTAGGTTAGAAGAGACCTACATGGGCTTGCCATATTTTGCAGGAGGTAGAAGGATATGCATCTCCTCATGATACCTTCTAGGTGAGAAAGAGACCTTAGAGATATTCATGTTATTCTGCATCTATGAGCCACATCATTCATTTTAAGTCTTCCTATTATGAGGAGGCAACTAGCCATCCAATATCGAGAGATGTCATGATGGAGGAGTATCAATCCATCATCAATAATGATGTGTTGGATATTATTCTGAGACTTCAGGAGAAGTCTGTAGTGACTTCCAAATGGATATATAATATCAAGCATACATTTGACGGGAGCATCAAGAGACACAAATGAGATTTTTTTTAAAGGATTCTCTGAGGTGGAGGGAATATATTATGAGGAGACATTTTCTCCTATTGCTCAATGCACTTCTATTTGGATGATTATTTCTCCTGCAACATCCATGGGTTGGAGAGTACATCAGATGGATGTAAAGGAAACTTTTCTCAATGGAGAGATTGAGGAAGAAATATACATCGAGTAGCCACATGGTTTTGTGATACATGAGGAGTCTCATGTGTGCAGGTTGAAGAAATCCCTGTATGGACTTAGGAAACCACCTCGAGCTTGGTATGCAAGGATTGATGAACACCTGATGAGTTTGGGATACATAAAAAATATTTTCAATCCCATCCTATGCTACAAGACTGTTAATGTTGAGCCCCTTTTTTTGGTCCTCTACGTTGATGATTTATTCCTCACCGGTACATAGATCATTATTGTTGAATGCAAGTATATGTTGGCCTCTAAGTTTGATATGAAGGACCTTGGTATGATGCACTACTTCTTGGGACTAGAGGTGTGGCAGAGAACTGATGAGATATTCTTGAGTTAGGGGAAGTACACAGTTGAGATATTGAAGAAGTTTGGGATGTTGAACTTGAAGCCCATGGCTACACCAATGGCGAAGAATCAAAAGAAACTAAGTGTGTCCTCTTCCGACTCTAATGAAATTGATTTGAATCTGTATAGAGAGTTGATTGTCTCATTCATGTATCTCGTTAACACCAAACCATATATTTGTTATTTTGTGAGTACACTTAGCTAGTTTATGAATCAACAGAGAGAGACACATTGGATTGTTGTGAATCATGTGTTGAGATACATGCAAGGCACAATTGGACATGGTCTCAGATATACTTCCAGTATTGACATCAGATTGCAAGGATATGGTAACTCTGATTGGGAAGGGAGAGAAATGGACAGAAAGAGAACCTCTCGGTGCTACTTCACTTTGGGATCTTCTATGGTTTCCTGGTGTAGCAAGAAAAAAAATTATGTGGCCTTGAGCATCGCAAAAGTAGAGTACATTGCATTAAGTGTGGAAGTTCATGAAGTAGTGTGGCTTCACAAGATCCTTGCATGGATTCCACTATTATTCCGAGACATGGTGCAGAGGAAGGAAGTACTGGTGCAGTACATTCCTACAAATGAGAAAATCGTTGATGCTCTTACCAAACCAAGATGAAGTTCGAGTACTTACATGATAGACTTGGCATGGCAAATATGTCTCCCTCGCTGAGAGGAATTGTTGATGTTTGCAACTTCCTAATATATTATATCCCTTCACTGTTTAAGAGTGTGTATGATGCCTTGGAGGTAGTGCATTGAACCTTGGGGCACCTAGAGCTTCAAGTGTCTTGTTATAATTTTGTTTTTGAGCTTGGCAATCACCATAGGATCCATATTTTCCAATATTTTGTTGATTAAACTTTCAATTTCTTTCATTCCTCATAGGCTATTTGGAGTGGTAATATATCATGTTCAGTGAGATTTAACTTGTGTTGATGGTCTTCATGTATTTTACTTCCTTTCTTTCTGTATTTTTTCTCTTTTAAACCATGAAAAGAAAGAGAACAAACTTCCTATGCATCAATACTTTGACCAGAATAGATTTTGTTACTCATAATATTTTTGGAGTGGTAATATATCATGTTTAGTAAGAGTTAATTTTTGTTTCTGGTTTTCATGTATTTTACTTCCTTTCTTTCTAGATTTTTTGTTTTTAAAATCATGAAAACCAAGAGAACAAACTTCCTATGCTTTAATACTTTGGTTAGAATAGATTTCACTATAGAAGAAGGACATGAAAATTAATGAGATAATGAGAGAAAACTTTGTGTTTTTATGCTTGTATCATGAATTTCTAGCTATGCTTATGCTTGCTTGAAGATTTGTAAAGAGGGAAATATTTCTTAGTTTATTTTTTATTTTGGAAAATAAAAAATCCATAAATAAACCAATGTAATTTCTAGCCATATTTGGTATGCTCAAATAATGTGATTTCTAGCCATGCTTGCTTTTTTTAGGAGGGAATTTGTAGCTTTTATTTTTATTGTTTGAGGCATGTATAATTATAAGTTTTTGGTTTAATTTTATGAAAATTGGGTGAAGAATCTTATGTCATCAAACACATTAGATTGTTTGATGGATCTATGTCAAGGGTTTGCATATAATGTTTTTCTCTTGTATTTCTTCATCCTTCAATGAACTTGTTCGAAACTAATTTGCATGAAAAATATAATATTGAATTTTGCTAGAAATGTTTTGATAATCATATCTCTTATTATGATTGTCAATGGTGAGAAATAAGAAAAATGATATGTACCTTAATTTTTTATGATTGGATTATTTAATTTTACACAATAATTTGTTTCAATTAATTTATTTAATTTCACATTCAAGAATTTGTTTAAATGAAAAAAAACAAGTCCTAATTAAATATATATGTTTGGAAAATTATCTATGCTTGTAAATGGTGAGAAATAAGAAAATTGATATACTTTATTTGATTTTTTTAATTTTACACTCAAGAATTTGTTTCAACAAAGAATATCAAGATTTAATTGAATATATATGTTTGAAAAATTATTAAAATAATTTTCAGCTTCATTTTTCATCTAGTGAAAGTGGACCCATGCACTTGATTCAAAGATATGCATGGGTGACATATAGAGCTTATGCCTATGCAGGTTCATAAGAGTGAGATAGAGAGTTATTCTATATAATATAGGTGGAGCTATTTTCTTGTCTAGATGCTAAAGAATTACATTGGTGGGCCTTCTATAGTCAAGGATTATAAATTATGTAATGAAATATCCTCATGTTCATAAGGAGTCATGGCTAAAAGCTATTTTTTATAATATATCTGGAGAGCTATTTTCTTATCAGATACTACTAGAGGGATACATTGGTGAGCCTTAAAAACCTAACCAAATATTTGAATAATTATGTAATGAAATATCCACTCTTCATAGTATGTTTATATTTAGTTGTCTTGTATATCACATGTAAAATTGTACTTATTTTTTAAATTTTTATTTATTTATTTATTTAAATTCCAAATATTTATAAATGAAATTTGTAATACTAAACAAATCTAGGTTTACAACATTTTACATATTCAAATTAACAACATTGGTTTACAACATTTTATATATTCAAATTAACAACCCAAATATTTTGTATTAAAACTTCTTATAGAATTTATATGTACAAATGATTCCTTTCTATATATTCCCTCCCACTTTAACTTCTCTCAAAATTATAGTTATAACCATTATTAAAAACGTAGACTAAAAGGAAAGGTACATTGACTAATTGTTAGTGTTATGTGAAAAAGGTTCCAAACTTTTACTTAATAAAATTTCTATTTCATTTTTTCAAGTTAGCATTTTTAAAGTTAGGTTGGGTCCGTTCTAATGTTGGATGGAAGAATTATCTATTTACAAATGGAATGTTGTAAATAGAATTGTGATGTAGAGCCTAGACTTAGACTTGAATGTTCTTGTCAATATTAGAAAAGGTATTATGATTATGGAGAAGAAGTTTGTCAAAGAAGGATGGGAGGTTTATGAGGTTTATAAAGTCGGATGTTCTTATTCCTATCTTTTATTAGAATTATTTTTTGATCTTTGGAAATTCTTAAGAGTAGGGTATTGTTTTTAACTAGGATATAGAAGTTTGTAAAGGATGTCTTGGAAGTTTATAAAGACGGATGTGAGATTTGGAAATTTTTGAGAGTAAGGTGTTGTTATTAAGTAGGGTATAGAAGTTTGTACAAGGTTTGGAGGTTTATAAAGACAAATGTTGTTAAGGAATTGAATCTTTCAAAAGTAATTTCTTAACCTTTCATGTTAAAGAAATTTGGACATTAGTGAAAGTAGAGTGTCGTTATTAAGTAGGTTGTTGTTATTCCTAACCTTTCATGTTAAAGAAATTTGGAGATTTGTGAAAATAGGGTGTTGTTATTAAGTAGGGTATAGAATTTTTTCAAAGAAGACTTGTTAAAAAAATTTGGAGATTGGTGAAAATAGAGTGTTGTTATTCTTGACCTTTAATGTTAAGAAATTTGGAGATTCTTGAAAGGAGATTGTTGTTATTAAGTATGGTATAGAAGTTTGTCAAAGAAGGCTTGTTAAAGGAGTGTTGTTATTAAGTAGGTTGTTGTTATTGTTGACCTTTCATATTAAAGAAATTTGGAGATTTGTGAAAGGAGGTGGTTGTTATTAAGTATGGTATAGAAGTTTGTCAAAGAAATATTGTTAAAGAAATTTGGAGATTAGTGAAAGTAGAGTGTTGTTATTAAGTAGGTTGTTATTATTGTTGACCTTTCATGTTAAAGAAATTGGGAGATTCATGAAAGTAGGGTGTTGTTATTAAGTAGGGTATAGAATTTTTTCAAAGAAAGCTCGGAGGTTTATAAATTAGGATGTTGTTATTTCTTATACAAGGAATTGACTCTTTCAAAAGTAATTTCTTGACCTTTCATGTGAAAAGAGATTTGTAGATTCGTGAAAGTAGGGTGTTGTTATTAAGTAGGTTGTTGTTATTAATATTATTAATATTTAAAATATTTATGTTTAATTAAAAAATACACATGTTCATATATGGACAAAGTCAATTATTTTTATGCCAAATCTTTTATTCAACTCTTATCAGAATTTTAAATCAACTTCTTGTGTCAATAATTGTCTATCTTGTGGTCTATTAGAATTGCTTGTATGAATATAAAGTCTCCTCTCCTCTCTACATGAAACTCATTAAATACCAATGTTAAAATGAATCTATAGTATATATAGAAATGAAGATTGTAGAGAGGATTTGGAGGATTGAAGGTTGGTGGAAATAGGGTGTTGTTGTTGATGAAACTTTTAAAAGTAATTTGTTGATATTTGATGTCAAAGTTGGTTTACATATTGGTGAATATGGGGTGTCGTTATTACATATTGGGTGGTATTATTACCTATACTCAGGTTTGAATCTTTTAAAGGTGATCATAAATGGAGTAAGTTAAAAAGTGGAGAAATTCAACTATTTTTCCACTTTCTCCCAAATTTGGTAGGAATTTTTCCCCAAGTTATAGCTAAATTTGTCCATGGAACATTGTTGTAAGTGGATTTCAAGGATGGAATTTGATGGGAAAATTGCCCGTCATGAGGAAATTTTCCAGTCAAATACGGTAAAAAATTTCGAGAAACCGTCAATCTTCTTCGTTCAATATGTCAAAATGGGCATAGGCTAGTTGGATTTGAAATTCCAACCCTGGGTTTTAGCCCATTTTAAAATACCGAAATCATCACAATTTAAAAAACATGAGTGAATTAAATTTATGATACTTTCCTTCGGAGAAAAAGAAATGCACTCACAAAAAAACTTGTGTTTATCCACTTTTTAAGTCACTCCATATTAAACCACTAAAAGTCATCATAAACCACTTTTTGTATTTATTCCCTACCATTAATCACAAAAATGGTGTCAGTTAATAAATGGAAAAAGTCAACCTCTTTCCTACTTAAATTCTTACCCAAATCTAATCAAACGTTTACTATAAATTATAGTTCCACCTCATTAATGGGAAATTTGACCATAGAATTTGGTCGTCAAAAGTTTTTCCGAGTTATAGGAAGGAGTGTGATTTTTTCACTTATTAAGTCACTTCCACTAATTTAGATTTAGGAGGGATTTTTTTTCCTATAATTCTCTAATGTAAAAATAATGGTATTCATATGTTATTTTTAGGAAAAGGGTAAATGTGATGATTTTCTCAAGGCTTAGGGATATTTTTGAGAGGCTAAAATAGTTTATTTAACAAAAATAAAATGCAACCTAGTTTTATGTAAAGGAGTTTGGTAAGGTCATGGTTGGTATGTCTTGGCCTACCTACACTCCACTAGCTTGGTCACCTTTGGCTTGGTTGTGCATAGATTCTTCCTAATATTCCTCTTGTGAGATGTGAAATATGCACATGGAACCTCTATTTTGTGTAATTGGTGGTTTTTTAGCATGGAATGTAGAGATCATACATGTGCCCT
>JZKD02S1780461.1:32340-48538 GCA_000966675.3 Picea glauca | reverse complement strand
TGAGGAACAATACATGAGATGGACCACACTACGGCAAGAGAGGGGCCAAGCAGTTCCGGAGTTCACCAATACCTTCCATACCTTGCGCACCAAGCTAGGTATCAAAGACTCCGAATGACATTTGGTTCTGAAAGAGAATCCATGAGGGCTAGAGCATAGTAGTGAAATAATTACATAGTCGATCCAAATTAAGTTAAGGCACGAGAATAAAACCATTTCTAAATCAAGCAAACATCCAACATTCTAAGGGCTTCGATAAAAGTCACCTTATCACCCATCAATCAATAATTAATCAATGCACAAGGTTAAAATAAGTTTTGATTCAATACAACAACATTTCTATTTAGGGGGGGTGCAAGGAAAACTAAGGGCACCTTCATAACACGAGTCATCCTATAACTAACAACCACTACTTACATCACGTTGTCATTGCACACAAGAAGTTTCATAAGGTTTGTCAATCATGTTCTACAGTGCGAGATTAAGATGATCACTGAAATAACTTTACATTTTTAAATTATCCAACAAGCTACCATCAACTGATTAACTGCACTTATCATAACATCATTCATGGACCACCGTAAATTTATCAATACTGAAGAATGAATGGACATATATCCCATTCCTTAAGGCTATATTGTGTCTAACGTTTCTAGGATTATAAGCCCCAAGAGTAGTGGAAATGTGTATCTATGAATAATTCTACTTCTCAAATCCATTAGTTTCCATGGACACATTACAAAAAGTTGAGAATCACCATGTGGACACCTTATAAAATTATGCAGAAATCAATATCCAATGGGAAACCTTATAACAAGTAATGTAGTTGACCTACATAATACCAAGTTATTTAACGTTTGTGCAAGATACCAGATATATAAAATATGCAGAACATAAATAAAATGCTAGAAATGGTAGAATAACAATAAAATATCAAGCATAATCTCCACAATAACACAGAAATGATATAAGAACAACAATATAAATATCACTTTGATTCAGAAAGAAATGTTCACAGGCCTCTTCGAGGGGGCAACCTCCAATCGAGCAGCGCTTTGTTACAATAATCTCCAAGCTAGGGTTTCCGTACCCTCGACCCTTATTTATACTAAATATGTCTATTAAGAGAAGCATCTAGAGGAAGATCCTTCTAGAAGCGGAAGCTTCTATTAGGTCTTCTTACATCCGCCTTATTCTATTTTATTGAAATGCCTTATTAATATTGACCTTTATTACATTCAAATACATTGATCTACCTATGTGCGGGTTAGGAACTTAACATGTCTGCCCCCTTAAAAATAGCCTTGTCCTCAAGGCTTGAGATGTGGAAACTTTTGCAGAATGGTAGCTGGTTCCCAAGTGGCATCTACTAGAGTCATATCTTTCCACTAGAATAGCACTTCCTTGATGGTTCTCTGACGTAGGTGATGCTCACACTGGTCCAAAACTACTTCTGGTTGTAGCCAAATGGATCCTTCTTCAGCTAACTCTAGAAGGTTGGTTTGAATTTGGCACCTGGTTCCAATCACCTTCTTCAAACATGAAACATGAAAAATAGGATGTAACTTCGACTGACTGGGAAGAGATAACTGATATGCGACTTGTCCCACATTCTTGAGAACTGTGTAAGGGCCATTAAATTTGGGTGCTAGTTTCTGACACTGCTCGGCCTTGAGGGAAGTTTGCTTATATGGTTGCAATCGTAGAAACACCTGATCCCCTTCTGCAAATTGACGTTCGGAGTGACCTTGATCTACTTGATGCTTCATTCTATTATGTGCCATGACCAAGTTCTCTTTAAGGGTATGAAGGATATCCTCTCGGACTGTAAGTGTTTGGTCAACCGCCTGGACCTTCGAGGTACCCGATAAGTATGACATAACTGAAGGTGGCTTTTGTCCATATACCGCTTCAAAAGGAGTCATGCGAGTGGATGTATGGTATGTAGTGTTGTACCACCATTCAGTGAGGGGTAACCATTGAGCCCACTGGTGTTGTTTTTCAAAGGAAAAGCACCTCATATATGTTTCCAAACACTTGTTGACAACTTCCGTTTGACCATCCGTCTGGGGATCATAAGTTGAGCTGAGATGCAATTGTGTGCCTTGTAGCTTAAACAGTTCTTGCCAAAAATTGCTTGTGAAAGTTGGGTCTCGATCAAAAACAATAGAGTTAAGCATGCCATGAAGCTTGAAGACCTGGTCCATGAAAATTTGAGCCACCGCGGATGCAGTAAATGGGTGGTGAAGAGCACAAAAATGAGCATTCTTGGAAAGGCGATCCACCACCACCATTATGACTGATTTATTCCCTGATTTGGGTAAGCCTGTAATAAAGTCCATAGAGATATCCTTCCAAATAGGAGGGGGAATCAGAAGTGGTTGGAGGGTGCCTGGAGATTTGACTATTTCTCTCTTGTTGCGTTGAAACACCTCACATTCAGCAACAAACTTACGGATGTCCTGTTTCATACCAGACCAGAAAAAGAACGTTTGACTTGGTCATATGTTTTGGTGAACCCTGAGTGCTCCGCTGTGGGTGTAGCATGAAGCTCATAAAGTACCGTGGATTTGAGCTTGGATTGTTTACTTAAATACAAGTGGCCTTTATATCGAAGCTCATCCTAGAGCCAGGAGTACCCTAGGGGATCTTGAGCCTTGTTCTACAGTTGCTGGATCAGATGCGAACTTTTGGGATCTTGAAGCCATTCCTGGTGCACAGCTTGGAGCCAATTGGGTACAATTAAGGAAAGAGAAAAAAAGGATCCTTCGTATTCATATTTTTGGGACAGTGCATCCTCCACAACATTGTCTTTGCCCTTCTTGTAAATGATCTCATAATCATATCCAAAGAGCTTAGTCACCCATTTTTGTTGTTCCTGGGAGGAAATGCGTTGTTCTAGAAATTACTTGAGGCTTTGATGGTCAGTATTAATTTGGAAGAGTTTCCCCAAAAGATAAGGATGTGACAACTCAATGGCATGCATAATTGCCAACATTTCTTGTTCATAAATGGGTTTTCCTAGATTCCTTTCAGACATTTGCTTGCTAGTGAAGGCCAAAGGTCGACCCTCTTGCATAAGGACAACGATGATTCCTTTCCCAGAGGCATCACATTCCAACATAAAGGTATTCGTGAAGTCGGGAAGGGCCAAAACCAGAGTGGTGCACATGGCCGTCTTCAAGGTTTGAAAAGCTTGAGCAGCTGTTGGAGTCCAAGTGAAAGAGTTATTTTTTAGCAGAGCCGTGAGAGGTGCTACAATATTTCCATATTTCTTAACAAACTTGCAATAATACCCTGTGAGGCCCAAAAATCCACGCAAGCTTGAGAGTGTTTGGGTGCGACCAGTCTTGCATAGCTTCAATATTTTTTGGGTCCACCCTGATGCCATCCTTTCCAACCAGATGACCCAAGTATTCTACTTCTGAGGCACCAAAAGCACATTTGGACTGTTTCGGGAAAATTTGGTGCTGAGAGAGTAGGCGGAGAACTTGATCCACATGAGTAAGATGGTCTGTCCAGGTTTTGCTATAGATGAGGATATCATCAAAGAAAACTAAGACAAATTGATGGAGAAAAGGGCGGAAGACATGGTTCATGAGGCTCTGGAAGGTGGAGGGGGCATTACACAAACCAAAGGGCATGACCAAAAACTCATAATGGCCCTCATGAGTGTGAAAGGCGGTCTTGGGAATGTCGACCTCTTTCATATGTATCTGGTGATAGCCCGAGCGAAGATCAAGTTTGGTAAAGAATTGGGTGCCAATCAATTCATCCAGGAGGTCATCAATGACAGGAATGGGAAATTTGTCTTTGATGGTCAGTTTGTTGAGAGCACGAAAGTCAGGACACATTCTGCAAGAACCTTCTTTCTTCAGTACCATGACGACCGGAGATGAGTAAGGGCTCATACTAGGACAGATGATGCTGGCAGTAAGGAGTTCCTGGACCATTTTTTCAATTTCATTTTTTTGTGCAAAGGGGTGGCGATATGGACAGATATTGGGGGGAAGGCTTCCTGGGACAACGGGAATGGAATGATCATGAACACAACGGGAAGGAGGGAGTCCTTGGGGAGTGGAAAATACTGTTTGATGTTTAGAAAGGAGGACTTGGAGGTCTTGGGGTACTGGGGGTGTCTCTGTGGCTTGTATGGCATGGAGTTGGGCAATGACACCAGAATGACCTTTTTTGAGTAGTTTTTCCATGTGATGAGAACTGATGACATCAGGTGAACCAGCAATGATGCCTTGGAATTTATATTGGTGGCCTCCTTGGTTGAATTGCATGGTTAAGTTCTGAAAATCCATGAGAATGGGACCCAAAGTCATAATCCAGTCTGCAACCAACACAATGTCGCAACGACCCATGTCAATAGCAAACATATGGGATTTTAGGTGGTAGACACCAATTTGGAGACACACATTTTCACAACGCTTGCCACATTTCATAGAACCACCATTGGCAATCATGATTTGGAAATTGTTGATAGCATGGATGTAGAAATGGGTTTCTTGGGCAATGTGACGATGAATAAAATTGTGGGTGGTGCCACTATCAATTAGAATTATGACCTTTCAGTGCTTGATGTAACCGATTAACTTGAGGGTTCGGGGGGAAGAGAAGCTGGTGAGAGCATTGAGGGAAATGATTGGTTCCACTTCGGGAGGGTCGGAGGGAGGGTTTATGTCAGTGATTTTTGGTGACTCGGGAACAAAGGGAGTGTCAACATCCTCTTCTGGAACATCGTCAGAGATGGCCATACAAATATTTTTTTCCTTACATTTGTGGCCTGGGAAATATTTTTCATCACAATTATAATAGAGTCCTTTGAGTTGACGTTCAGCCATTTCAGCCCTGGTCAATTTTTGGATCTTTAATGGGGTAGAGGGAGTAGTGGGGTTTACTAGTTTAGGGCGAGGGATAAAATAAGGCTTACGGTTTTGAGAGGAAACAATTTGTGGTGCTTATTTATCTTTTTTAGTAGCTTCCACCCAAGTCGTAGGTTGAGCCATGAGAACATGGGCCCGAATCTCCTCCTTGAGGCCACTGATAAAACACTCTCGAAAGAAAGTATCAGTCATGCCCTCTGTTTGAAAAGACAAGCACTCAAATGCAACTATGAAGTCTTCTACTATGCTTGATTGCTTCAATTTTGTCAAATGGCGCAAATGGTTGGTGTCAGTGTCAAAGCATTCATAAAGCTCAGTTACAAATTGGGTCCAAGCAATATACCCTTGACGAGAAGTTTTTCTCCATTGCCACCATTGCCAACATTCTTGATCTATATGGAGAACACCATACCGAAGTTTGGCCAAGTCATATGCAATGTTGTAGAGAGAGAAATAATGTTCCATTTGGGTGACCCAACCAGTGGGGTCCGAGCCATCAAATTTTGTTACATCCACCCGCGGAAGGCGTATGTCCAATTGAAAGTGATGGGCCTGAAAGGAATGGGAATAAGTTTCACCTTTAGTCTTTGTATGTGCATCGGGAAAAGATTCATCTGTAGGGATCTTGAGTTTGGTGCAGAGTGATGAAAAGACAGACTCAAGCTGGGTGGTCAGTTCATGTTTGACTTCTGCCATTGCGGACTGCATGGCTGCGTTTAAAGATGAATTTATGGTGGTATTGATGGATGTATCATGGGAGGAAATAATAGCACTGAGTTGTTGCAATTCTAGTTGGGTCTCGAGGAAACTAGATTGCAAGGTGTTGAAGAGAGACTCCAGTTCTTGGCTACGGGTATGGGCCATGAGGATGGGTGAAATGAAAAGGGAGTGGGTGGGGTCATAATTTTTTGCAGAAAAATGATATGGATGAATGTGATAAGGGAGAAGAGATGAATCTAATGGAACAGGTCTCAAATAATGGTGAAAAAATTTCCAGTCATTTTTTTTTTTTACAGCTGCGGGGTTATACTTTGGTCTAAAGAATGTTGTAGTGCTGAAATCCCCAAATTCTTAACCAAAAAGAAATGTGTATTTACTTGGCAACCCAAACACAGATGTGTGGCAATAGATCTCGTTGGTTTAATTTGTTTATTTTTATGTTTATGTTCCCCAAGGGTTAGGTATTCAAGGGTTCTACAGACAAGGGTTTTCCCTGTGCTATAGCTCTCTGATATAAGTGCAGGGTCCAACAGTAGTACTCGACCCAATATCTCAGGGCACTAACTAAGGAGGATAGACTGTACCCTTAGCCATACTACCCGACTACCCAGGTACTAGAGAGTATCTTCCCGAGTGTTGTTCTCGGTGACACTATAGCAGTCCAGCGGTCGATAGGTTTATCTAAATAGGGCTTCAGAAAATCTAGGCTAATCCGTACAAAGGTGATGTCTGATGTGCTACCACTCGAAGGGGTACCAAAAAGGGTTACAAGGGTGGCCAACAAATGTGCGCTTAAGAACCACTTGTATTTCCTACATGTATGAATCCCTCAACTGCGGGTTTATACGCGTAATGACATATCTCTGTGGCTTAAAGACATTGGAATATGTATCTACCCTGAAAAAAAATACCCACAATTTCTGCCAAGGAAAGTGCTCTAATACCACTTGCAAGATACTATATATACAAAATATGCAGAATAGAAATAAAATGATAGAAATGGAAGAATAACAGTAAAATATCCAGCATAATCTCTATAATAACACAGAAATGATATAAGAACAATAATAGAAATAACACTTTGATTCATAAAGCAATGTTCATAGGCCTCTTCGAGGGGGCAACCTCCAATCGAGCAACGCTCTGTTACAATAATCTCCTAGCTAGGGTTTTCATACCCTCGACCCTTATTTATACCAAATATGTCTATTAAGAGAAGAATCTAGAGAAACATCCTTCTAGAAGTCGGAGCTTCTATTAGGTCTTCTTACATCCGCCTTATTCTATTTTATTGAAAGGCCTTATTAATATTGACCTTTATTACATCTGAATACATTGATCTACCTATGTGTGGGTTAGGACCTTAACAATTTGAAGAATGAAATCTTTTATGATTGATTTAATCGATAAGGTAAAAAAATCTTCTTCTCATAAATAAAATGTGATTTTATAGTCTTAGATGGAAAAGTTATATGTAATAATAATAAAGTAGAAAAAATAGTAGGGAAGCCCGTGGAGGGAGTGTACCCATTTATTCTCTCCCCAAATCGTATTAAACACACTCTATCCTTATTATCATCCCTGAAGCTAAGTCAACAACAAAAGGCTATAGTCATCCTGAAGGATCAAAACTTGATATCACTTCTCAACTCCCAACGAGCATCCAAGGTAATATTGCGAGTCCTTGCATGCTACGTGACAGTGGAGGTAGTTATCGAAGGGGGACAAAGGTATTGGAAAAACTTCTAGGATGGAAAGCACTGCATGGAAAAGAAGTTGTAGGCGCAGAAAAAAATGCAGGGACCAAATAATAACCTAGATAGAAACGCAGAGTTGCCTGTGAATTCATGGGAAACATCTAAGTTGAACAAGGAAAAAATAATAAACAACATAGAGAAGGTTTGACTCAACGTGCTCCACACACGACCTTGAAGGCTCCACAATGAGAGTAGAAAGGGGATACACCCTAAAAGGAAGCTCTCAAGAACCAGGCTAGGCAGAATTAAGAGAGAGCCCATTCACAAAGGGTTCTAGACCCTTATGAGTTAATGCCTACCGTCTGTCATGTGAGAAATGAACGCCAAGTCAAAAACTAATACCAAGCACCCAACATAGTTTATATCAGCACTCAGTGGGGGTTTTTTTCCTAGAAATCTGCCATACACAAGAAAAAGGGGAAAACATAGACCACTAGCATACATAGAGAGGGTTACATCCACAACTATCATCACTCTCATATAGATTAATGACAGGTGGGAGTTTCAAGTGGCCATTGAAACGAGTCAAAAAACACACAAAGGAAGGGAGGCAAGGTAATGTTTTTACTAGGCATATTAAAAACAAAATTCAGAGAATAAATCACAATAATCGCAGAGTCTAAGAAGGGAATAAACACCGAGGAGACAAAATATTGTTGGGAAACGAAATTATCCTACACTTATTATCCATGCATAGGAAAGCAGGGCATTTGAATCTAAATATTTAACACCGTAGTGAAAGATAGTCGATTCGGCTCCTAGGCAACTACTCAGGCACAGACTAATAACTTAAAGGTTAAAGGATCAGACGATAAAACAGAAATTTGCATCCATATCTTCTTCGTGGAGGAACAAAATAATAAAAAAGATAACGTAATCAAGGAATAAACAAAATGCAGGCATGATATACAAAGTGTAGGCAAGGTTTTGAGTCTCAGGCTCATTATGGCCACGCGCAATTAGACAATAACTCAAAAATAAAATATATTGTGGATAACAAGGTTTCTAGGACGATAAATCAAGCGACAAGGAGATTACACTGATAACAAAATTCTCAAGGAATACCTAAGGATACCTACATTCTTACCAAAATTCGAAAGAAAACCTTTTCTATCATATGCAACAGTTCTTTCAATGTGGTTATGTATGTACAAATAATTTTATTTTTCTTCTGTGAGATTACCATTACAAATTATGATTTTACGAAAAATAATCTGTTAGAATCACCATAGAAATACATGTGCAAGGAAATCTCATGGAAATGAAATCATCATCCGAATACAGTAAAATAAACAAGTATAAATTTAATTTAATTACAAGTAACAAATTTAGCAAGCGTACCTTTACCGACAAAGATGAGGCAAAGAGGTTCTCCCACACATTTGCTCCATCCGGATCCCGCTTGTCGACTGATCAAACCTCACTGGTACCTCCCAGCCAATGCTAGGGGTACTCTTCTTCCCCGTGATCCCCCCGAGCCACAAAGGGGCCATGCACATGATACCAGAGAATGCTGGCACCCAAATCATCTGGAAAGGTTGAGCTACCATCATTACTTGAGCTAGATATCCCAACTCCCACAAGAGAAAGTTCAATCAAGATGAAATTTTGGCAGCGTAACGTTATGCAAGCCAAATGTGATCGATAATCCTCCTCTGCCATCCTTTTTATAGATTTTTCAAGTGATTTGTTTCCAAATATCTCATTAGATTCCTTTTTCATTTGTTTAATTAGGAAAAACCTCCCCTGTACACATGTCACTCGATCCCCTAGTTGCACCAGAATATCAATTTATTAATTAATTAAATTTTTCTATTTTCCTCACCCACCTAAAAGAGTTCCTAAAAATGATCCTCGGTGTCCCAGCATTCCCTTACAATTCTTAAATTACTTATGTCTTACTTAAATCCTAGTTGAATTCATAAATAGAAAGTTCCAAAGGCTAGATTCCTTACTAAGTTAGACATTCCCCTTTTTCTTTAACTTTCCCCCTTTTCTTTAAGTTTCCCTTTTTCTTCAATTTTCCCCTTTTTTCAGTTTCCCTTTTTCTTTAAGTTTTCCTTTTTATTTAAGTTTCCCCCTTTTTCTTTTTAACTAAAAATCAGATTTAGCAAGTGTAGAAAAAAGCAACTATTTACCCTTTTAATAAATTAATCCTCCATTAAATATTAAATATTAAATATTATAATTTTTACTTTAATATTTAAAGTTTGAATTTCTTCACCCCCTTCTTGTTATATGTCTAATTGTTTTTTTGTTCAGACGTTCCACTTAGACCTAGATTTTAAATTCACTAGGCTTGGTGGCAGTTCTTAAGGGAAAATTTGTTATTAAACTTACTCATCACATCATTCATTTTAAGGTTGACCAGGTCCTAATGAGGCATAGTTTTCTAGGCATTAGTTTTATTCACTTACCATTTAAAATCATGATGTGCCCTTCAGGATAAACTACGTACTCGAAGGATGCCACTCGCCTCATTCTGTTTTATTTGCGTGACATGCCCTTCAAGACGCACTACGTGCTCCAAGGGTGCCACTCGCCTCTTGACTGAATTTGATAGATGTCAAACCCATGGAGTCAATACTCCATTAGGCAATCTTGTAGGAGAGTAAGGGCCTCTAAGGAATAAGGACCATGCCTTAGTACATGCCCCTTAGAATCATCTAGAACGATTGTCACAATCTTCCCTCACAGCATTGTGGGTGTCTCGAACTAGGTAATCGTTAACCTAAAGTTCGAGCCATGACGCGAGAGGTAGTAGGATGTGGAGGGTTGTTGCCACACATCTCCCTCAATGTCTCTGGTTGTCATCCATGACCCCTTTACTCCAAATGTGATTTTTGTCATCAAGATATCATCAGCCTACACCCAACAACGAATCAAGTCAACAATAATTATCAACATCATAACATCTAACCATATGTACATATGTTAGATAAACAACATTCAAACCCTAACTTGATCCGGAGTCCATGGAGTTTCATCGATGCCTCAAAATCCTCAACATCCAGAGTCATGCAAACTCAAGATAACCCAATCAATAGCACATGTCGATGTAAATAAAAAAAAAATAACATAACATCAAATCCACAATGTCTCATAATCATAATCAAAACAACCAATAGTATAACAACTCGGATCACATGAATGCAAGTGTCCTCAAAGAATAAGTCCACTTAGTGTGTGCAAGAGTGGGATGTTACATACACCCCCTCTTGTTTTAAAATTCGTCCTGAAGTTTCACAATATGTAAGTGACGAAATAAAGTGTATCACAGTATCATATGTCTAACTATCAAACAAAAATAGGAACTGCTAATGCATATCATATGCGTCCTCCGAGGTCATCAAGTGTGGACTATAGTTGTACCACTCGACCTTGACCTGATATATTATTCAATGTCGTATCCATCGAATACGATGGTCCATGATGTGTATTTCCTTCGTTGTGAGTGCACCCTCACCCAACATCCTCTAAGAAATCAATTCAATCACATGTGTAGGATCACTCATCTAAAGTCTCACACAGATACAAGAAAACAATCGTGCATATGCCTCAAAGAATCAGGCAAGGATAGTTGATAGGCCATGGGCCCCTTCCTTTCCACAACCTCGAAAGGTCCCATGAACCTAGGAGAGAGTTTAGCACCCTTTCCAAACTTGATTGAACTCTTGTGCGGTTTCACCCGCAAGAAGACTCGACCGTCAACTTCATAACTACAGCTGACATGATGTGCATCAGCATAACTCTTTTGTCCATCTTGTGCTTTCTTTATCCTTTGTCTTAATGTTTTCATTTGATATTCCATTTATTGGATAACTTCTGGTCCTATTGAGAGCCTATCCTCAAGCCAATCCCAACTCAAGGGCTTCCGACATGGCTTCCCATAAAGAAACTCGAATGGAACTATATTAATGGTGCTCTGATAACTGTTGTTGTAAGAAAATTCTATCCATGTCAATAAATCTTCCCAATGCTTCTTTTGTTCCATCACGTACATACGCAACATATCCTGCAAAATTTGGTTTGTTCCCTCATTCTGCTCATCTGTTTCTGGGTAATACGTAGTACTAAAGTTAAGTTGGGTTCCCAAGGCCTCTTGGAAACTAGTCCAAAATCGTCCTGTAAACACCGATCCTCTATCGGATATAATCCTCTTAGGCACACCATGCAGCCTCAAAATCTCACTGATGAAAAATATAGCTAAGTCAGGTACCTGATACATCATATGCACATGAATAAAATGAGCACTCTTTGTTAGAGTGTCGACTACCACAAAAATCGAGTCATGTATCCTTGTCATCGATGGAAGTCCAACAATGAAATCCATCAAAATGACCTCCCATTTCAATTCTGGAATAGCGTTTGGTTGTAGTAATATTGTCGAATGTCTATGTTCAACATTCACCAGCTAACATTCTAGATATCTTGCCACGTAGTTGACTATGTCTGCCTTCATTCCTTTATAGAAGAATATAGGTTTAAGGTCTGCCCTCATCTTCGTGACTACAGGATGAGACATGCACACTGCTCTATGATCCTCTTTTAGGATCAAACTCCTCAACTCGTTGTTGGGTGGTACATAAATTCGACTTTTAAATCTCAATAATCCGTCGTTGTCCATAGTAAATTCCTCAAATTTTTGTACCATAATTGTGTTTTGTCCAATAAAATCCTTGACCTCTTTGTATGTGTTAAGAACCTAAATAAATCTAAAAATATAATCACCACAAATATTGAATACACAATATATCCACAAAGAAATATAGAAGAAACCACACTTTATTATAAGAAAACCCTTGAGGTAGGGCAACACCGTAAAATGGATCCTATTATGGAAAGGATCCTCTCCTGTTGACTTGCCTCTTTGAGGGGGAAACCTCCTAATGAGATTCAACTGCAAATACAATATATCTCTTCATGTCCCATTACATTTCTTGAACCCCTTTATATAGTGCTACCATCACCTAAGAACATTCTAGAGGAGGAATCTTCTAGAAGTAGAACCTTCTAAGAAGTCCTCTTACATTTATTATATCTAACTACCCATTTATTATATCTAGCTATCATAGTGGGCCTTATTTAGTAATATAGTGGACCTAGTCCACCTTACATTGAATTCCCTCCAGTACTATCACTATGGGCCCTCTGGACCCCCCCACTACCTCTCTAGCTACGTTACATTCCATCCCTCTTATGAAAGCATTGTCCTCAACGCTTGATGTACAACTTTATACCAGGGTCCCATGGATAATTGTGGACCATAATGTTGAAGAAGACTGGAGAACCAAGGTCCCATGTAGAAAGGAAATCCACCATACTGAAGTACTCCAACCACCATTGTAATTTTGGGTCCCATGTTCAAATGCTCATGTGAACTCCCTGTGGAAGATTTTGGAACCCAATAACCAACTCAAAATGATGCTCCAAAGACTGACACCTATCATGTGGATCCAAATAAGAAGATCCATCCACATAGTGGAAAAGGGTCGTAGAAGAATCTGGAATGAATAATACCATTTTAGAATATGTAGGATTGACATTGGTAGTAATAATTGGCTCTCAATTTGTCACATTTATTCTCTCTAGAGAAGGAGGATTAGAGTCATCAAATAAAATATGAAAGTGGTTGTCATCCAAGAAATGACAACTATCCATATACCAATCATCAAAATCAGCCTAAAAATCATACCAAGCATATATTTATTGATTATATTCATGCATGATGTCCTCCATAAGAAATATCTCATGCATGCTATCCAATGAATCTTGAATACTACGAAAACTATCATTGAGGCTATCTGCAAGGTCATGCAATCTAACATCCAATGTGTCATACAATTGGGATTTGAATGCTTCAGTAATTTGTAGAATTTCTTTGAGGGTTTGAGAGAAAATAACCATATAAGCACTCTATGAGCTCTTTGGTCCCACAATTGTCATGAAAAAACCCAAAAAATAGAAAAATAAGTTACGACAAAAAATCACGGCTTTTTCTAGAAAAACCCTAAAAAACTATTGAATTTAAAATGCTCATAACTTCACTTCTCAGACTCCATTTCAGATGATTTTTTTTATGAAATTGGGTGAAATTGTGAGAGGAACTCAAATATGTAACTTTTTTGGGAAAATTCAGCATCCAAATGCTACAAAAATAAAAACAAATCATGCCGCCGTCCCCGGAAAAAGCCCTGAAAAATTGTAGATTTTAAAACTTTAATATCTTGACTTCCCGGACTCCGTTTCACACGTTTTTTTGTCAAATTGAGTTTTGTTTTATAGGAAATTTGATATACAACCTGATTCTACAAATTTTTCATATAAACATACCAAAAATGTTTGGAATGCCGCAACCCTCTTTTTTTCTTCTCCGAAAAAAAAAATCTTCAAAAATAAAAAAATATTTTCCCACAATGTCTGCCAAGGAAAGTGCTCTGATACCACTTGTTAAGTACCTATACCATATATAAAAATAAACTTCATAAATAACCAAGAATAAACCATAAAACATTCACATTAAAAATGAACACAAGAAATATCCAAAACCCTTGAGGTAGGGCAACACCATACAATGGATCCTATTATGGAAGGGATCCTCTCCTCTTCACTTCTTGATCCAGAATCAGATCCAGGAGCCTGACAGGGCTCAAAAAGGCTCAAAAATGAAAGTTCTCAAAATCAAATGAAACCAATTCAATTAAGACTAACTCATCACGCTGATTCCAGCCATATATTCACTTTCTCAAATGGGTGGCATATGCGAGAGTTATCGCACTCAGACCATTTTCCCAAACAACTAAAAAGTAAAAAAAAAAGTCAACAGTCAAAAGGTGACATGGAATTCTATGAAGGTGACATGTGGCAGTGGAAAAAATGACATGTGGCAGCATAGGCAATAGGTGACTAGGTAGATGATGCAACTTGGATCACTGGTAGAGTGACACTTGTCAATTTTTGGGCAAATGTGGTGGTGCCACGTGGCCCAGGCATGGACAACCACGTGGCACCCAGTCATCAGTGGATATGGTAGGTTTCAAAAGTTTTGGAGCTCATGGGATTCAAACCCATAACCTCTTGGTAGGCACCAATCTTTGGGAAATGTCCAACAACCAACACGCCATATAATTTCTTATTACATGAAACCTAGTTTATTATATCTAAAGTGCATGTTTTAGTGTATGGGGGGAAGGGGGCTGGGGATAAGCCCCAACCCATGGTTTATTATATCGCATGTGACCACAGTGGCTAATGGTGTCTGTTCCAGACCATAACCACCAGCGTGCATTCGTTATCACCTTCCACCAAGGTTTTTGGGGGCCGCGAATAAGGGCGCACCCTCCGCCATAAGACCTGGGTTGTGATACCTAGCACGAAAAGAATGGGGGATAAGCCCTCAGTTTTGGGGCTATATTTTTGATACCCCATGTGACCCAAACTAGTAGGTACATTTGTGCGCATGCAGTGGTGGCTTGTGTTAAGCCTAGGACCCATGAATTGCACCATACGATTAGGCATTTCCAAAGGAGAGGCCAGTGCGCAATCCCTAAGGGGCTGGCACTTGGCCATATGACTTCATATGACCTTATATTAAGTGCATAATCTAGGCCTATGGGGATTAACCCATATTTGTTTGGATAAGTGGGTTTTAATATATGGTTTTTTTTGGATTTTTATTTGATTTTTATGCCTGTAATAGTGGAATTTGGCCATTATTGGGAGATATTGGGCTCTTTTTGAGCCCAGATTTTGGGAGGAAGTTGGGGAATGATAAATAAATTTAGATATATAGAAACCAATCCTGTTTGAGGCCATGAAGGACAGTCAGAGCAGAGTTATGCTGAAGCAAAGCCAAGCCAATGCCATTTTTAAGCAGGGAAGCTATTGAGGAGCAGACGCTTGCGATCCATTTCTGGGAGCTCTGGTCATCCGTTTTGCATGTCATTTTTTCTGTTGGGTTCTAGAGATATAGAAGAACATGAACAGATCAATATTGTAGCCTTATGGAACTACTTCTATGTACTTATTGAGCTTTTGAATAGAAATAAAGAAGCCTCCCCCACCGAGACAAAGGCCAAGAGATGTAGGCAATTTTCTCTCGAACACCATTATCACTTCTCTTGTTATGGTTTTTTGTTCTTATTGCTTCAGTTAAGACGTTTATTTTGTATTATGGCTATGATATATTCTCGCATCTTCATCCTCTTTCATTCAACTTCAAAAATGGTTAATTAACACATGCAAATAATAACTCAACCACAGTCATTAAAAGATCTTTTTGGATCACTTGCCTCTTCGAGGGGGCATCCTCNTGAGTTTTGCATACTGCTGATATTTTATTTCTGCGTTGAAAACGATGTTCAGAATTCTCATGTTTCAGTTTTGAAGTTTATTTTCTGTTAAGTTTTTATATGTTGAAACGGTGCTGAGACATATGCTGAAACAGTGCTGAGACATATGCTGAGACATATGTTGAAACAGTGCTGAGACATATGCTGAAACAGTGTTGTAACATATGCTAAAACAATGCTGAAACTGGGTTTGGCATTTAACTTTGGCTGAAAAATCAGCGAGACTGAAACTGGGTTGGGGTCTGAAAAAAAATTTACATGGTATCAGAGCTGAGTTGAAGAGAGGCAGAAATTTCAGCGGACAGAAAGTAGGGACAATAGTCACTTCACAGGGCAGATTTTTGAATTTGTGAGAAGTTCAAGAAGGGTCCAAAGGGAGGACAGAAGCCCAAGGGTGAAGGGAAGAAAGACATGAGCAAAGTCAAGTGTTTTGCTTGCCATAAGTTTGGGCACTATGCAGGACAGTGTCCAAACAAGA
>JZKD02S1780461.1:0-13025 GCA_000966675.3 Picea glauca | reverse complement strand
TATACTTCTTCCAACTCGCCCTCCTTTACATGAAAATAATCAACATATATAGAAAAATAATTCCACACTTGGGTGCTAGGGGTCGAACTACTACATCCTAGAATCATGGATCTGGTTTCTTTAAAAGATAACAACAACTTCTACAAGATTTACTAAAAATAGAAAATACGATTTTGCCAATCATAACAGAGCCAAAATATCCTTTACAATCGTAGATCTTGAGAAAAATTTGACCATGTGGTTTTGATGAGTCATCAGGTCCATCTAAGGGGTGGCTTGAGTCATCATGTGCACAACTGGACAACTGTGTCATCGTTGCGTAGCGAAATCTGGTTATTGTTGCGCAAGCGATGGCTACAACATTTTCGTAGTGACTTTGTGTAGAGAATTTCCATTATGTGGTTTCTCGTGCAGATCTAGGTGGTAAAAAATGGCTGGGAACCATGCATGTACATCAAAACTTGTATTCCTTTCATCATATATCCTCCTTTTTGATCAGGTGATCTTACAACATTTGCATAGAAAATATTCACCACGCAAGTGTTGCGTATGACTATTTCTTAATTAAAACATCAGATTTTGCACAACAAATATTCACCTTGGTGAGACAAACATTCATCAACATCAAATGTATATTTTCCATAGTTTTTATCATGTAATTTTTTTTTTTACATGGTTCCATACCCAAAAAGGAAAAAAACAAGGCTTCCTCACTCATATTTATGTAACTTCAGCAAGGATATTTAGCTTGTCCTTACCTTCTTCATCCAATTTCACTTGTAATATTAAAGCCATGTTTTCTTTTATTAATGACAGGTTTTGTATCCTTAAATTCCCCACTTGCATGAGCAAGGTTGCGTTCCTCTTCAACTTTGACTGAGCATTAGAAAGGTCTGCACATGCATTATCTATGGTTGGTTTACATTCCTTGTAATTTTTCATGATTCACTCCTCTGATATTCTCTTTTCTTCCCTGAATTTTATGATCTGGTCTTGAGCTTCTCTTAGCTTATTATTCATCCATTTTATGTTGGTTTCTCCTTCTGTGGGTGAAGTAGGAGGTTTATGACTTCCTACTTTCTTTGCTTGTATGTCTGGACTACTCTTCCTGGTTGAGGACCTTGTCAGACGTGATGTGGGTTTGGTTGCAACTATAGTGATATGGCTTTGTCTGATATTCCTTCCCTTTGACATTTCTTGCATGGGACATATTTTTCTATGTGGTGTTTGTGCTTCATGAGTGTTCTCTATTAGTGTCCTTTTCAATTCCCTGTTCTCCTCATAGAATTGGGCTATAAAATGTTGAGTTTTCTTGAGTTTCCGTTGCATCTCTTTGACATATGAATATTTATCCCCTGGTTTCACTTGCTCCTCATAAATCTCCTAGGTTTCCATTTCAACAAACTATGTCTGAACTATGGGTATGGGAAGCCTCCTAGCAGATAACCTGGTGAGTGGTTTACTGAAATTCGGTGTCTCCTTGGGTTCATCAATGAATTGTAGTTTTCTTTTTTTCTTCAAGACTGGTTGAATGGGTGATGGAATCTCAATGTCTTTTCCTTTTTATCTTTCAACAATGCCTCCTTCTTTCACCCCTGAACTATTATATGTTGATTTCTTAGCAGACAAGGGGGTATCTCCTTTAGGATCCATGGAAATGTTTTCTAAGGTCAAGAAGGAATCCCAATCCTTGTTTAACTTTATAATCTCTTCAACCACCAACAACTTCACCAAGGAAAAGTTGAACATGCTACTCTTTAGTTGTTCATCCTTGGCTTGGACTTTCTTTTCCATTTTTCCCAGACTTCTATATAGGTAGAAGGGTAAGTTTAGGGGGATTTCCCCTGTGAAATGCATACGGAGCCTTATGTGGTACTGATATACCTTATCAAACCTACCTTCACAAGTAAATTATTTTTGGATTACCCTCAAAATCTTTTGATAAGGTTCCAAAACATATTCCCTTGGGATGGTGGCACAAAATTTTTGCTTTTTGTATTTAGGTTTGAGAAAATCAATATAAAATGAAGGATCTAAAGGAATACATTTAAACCACTTCTCTCCATGTGTAGGGATATCTCTAGTAGTTTATATGGTTTCTTCTGATACTAGAAAAGTGACACCTGCAATGGTTGTGCTGACCCCATTAAAGATTAGAGGAAACAACTTGGTCGATTGCACACTATACCCCTGAACTTTTTCACAGAATCTCATACATCCAGCCTACTCAAAGGAAACCATATATGCAGGTTCTGAGTTCACCAAAGTCTTCCCCTAGGGTCCATATCTAAAAATGTTTCCTCCCTTGTATTTCTTTGTTCCCTGTGGAGTCATGGTTCTACGATGTCTTCCTTGCAAAATTAAAATTTCAGACTGCTCAAAGAAGAAAAACCTTCACGCTCAGCATGCAAACTTGCCCAGCAAACAAGGATGGCTAGGGTTTTCCTCGAATGAAGAAAAGTTGGTTATATGAAAGGCGAATTCGTTTCAAAGGATAAAATTGCAATGGGATCTAATAAAGGCTCTTAGATAGTTTTTGAAATGAATGAAGAGTTCACAACAAAAAGTAGAGTACAATTTGCGTAGAAAATGGCAACACACAGGGTTTGTGTAGCGAATGGAGTTTGCATAGAAGAGAGATTTGGAGCTTGTTGGAGAGGCTATGGACTATACACAAGTCATGTAGGTGATGCAGAAAAAAAAAAGGTGGCCAATATATATGCTTGAATGGATAAGGAGAGAAATTTTAAATAAGAATCACATATATAAGGTGACAAGACGTTTCAAGGAAGAATAGGAATTTTCACAGCGAACTTGCACAACGCGTACATGTTTGAAGCTTGAAACATTATAATGACATGGAGTGTCATGATTGTCCCTTCTATGACCTCATGAGAGGTGATGATGAACCAAAAAAAAAATTGACATGACATTCACCCTAACCTATGACTCGACCTTAGCGCATAATTTACCACTCTTTTATATGATTCAAGTCTTAGGAAAAAGTAGACCATTTCAAAACTTTGAACATCATGGACTTTTAAACTCTTGACTCTTTTATTTTTATGATGATTTTTTATGAGAAAGACAATACACCCTTTAACCCAACTTCTGGCTATATGCCTTACTAACATTCAAATCACTATTTTTTTAATTGTTGACCTCATAAACTTTGAAACACTAACTATGACTCATCTAGGAATGCCTTGATCTTCACAAGATCATGGCATGACTTTTCAAACTTTAGACAAAATCTAAATTTTACCCAAAAATATTTGATGCTAATATCTGGCTCCAATGGGGTTGTTATCCTCCCAATGAGGTAGCAAAGAAAAACAAACCAAGTTCCCGACCCTTGGGCTTTATTCGACTCAAAAGACTCTAAACCGAAAAACAAACTCTCTGACAAGACTTTTTTTACACAACTTGACTAACTCAACATAAACTTAGGGCCTTCACTTCGGGCTTCAATTTTGTGTTGATTATTGACTTCAAATGCTTCATGTGAAAAATAAAATGGTTATTTAAAATGAAAGGGAAAGACTGAATTTTTTTAAGAAAGATAGTGTTTGAGAAACCTACCATTCATAGGTCCTCCACCAATGAGATCTCCATTGAGTCCTGCAAAAAATAAACATTGTTCCCATGGTATGAAACAATCCCTAATGGTCCCAGCCAAATATGATCAAACTTCCCATGCTTTCCTTTGTCTTCATTCCTTGCATCCCACTTCAACACCAAATCATCAACCTTAAAATCATCTTCCTTAGTATGCTTGTCAAAGGTTGTTTTCATTTTGTCTTGGTGCAATTTTGAATTGTTGAAGACTTGTTCTTTCATTTGATGTACATGGATTAGTTGTTTTATCCTCCTTTGAGCATCATTTGATTCAACTTCATGTTCTTGTAGTAGTCTCATCAATGATAGTCCTAATGAGGTAGGAAAAATTGCCTCTATACCATATACAATCTGAAAGGGTGATGTAACAATAGACCTTTTGGTGGTGATCCTATTAGCCCATAGTGCATATATAAGCGTTTTTTGCCAAGCTTTCTTGTTTTCTTGCTGAATCTTCTTAATAATTTTGGTCAAGATTTCGTTGGATGACTCAACCAATCCATTACCCTCTCGGTAATAAGTTGTGGAATGGCCAAGATTTATATTATAGTCACTGCAAAATTTCTCCATTCTCTTGGATTTGAATGCTACTGCATTATCAGTAATGATCTTGAATAGAAAATCATATCTAGACAAAATATATCTTTCTAAAAATTGAATGATAACAGTATCAGTATCTTGCCTTGTTGGGACTGCTTCAATCCATTTGGTGAAGTAGTGTGTGGCTTTCAATATCCACCTATGTTGAGTTGAGTATGGTGGATGGATCTCTCATATTAAATCAAGGCCCCATTGCCTAAATGGTGCTTCAACAGAGATAGGTTTTAAAGGTAAGGGTTGCAACTTTATTTTTTGACACATACCCCCTACCTCAGCAGGAATTCTATGGCCTCCTAGTCTCTGGATCATTCTACTTTTGAGCCAAAATAGCTCTTCGGGCTCCTGTTGGAACCCCTTGAACAAATCCACAGGTCCCTCGCGAAAAATCCACCAGCACAAGAAATGCACCAGGCATGAGTCTTCACCTGTACACGACCACCAGATATGACCCCGACCTTTTCTGAAAAGGGATTTCAGGTTCCGCGACCTCAGGAATCCTGAATTCGCGAGTCTCTGGACTCTTCAATCCTCGAAACCCAAAATGCCGAAATGTCGAAATGATGAAAATTCATTTCTATGTGACTGCGTCCTTTGTGACCACAACCCTTCTCCAAATACACATCACATTTCGTGACTTAGGGGTTTTCAACATCAAGAGCCTCGACTCCTTGTCCTCAGAATTTCTAAAAAACCAAACCCTGAAACTACGAATTGTCGAACCCTGAAAGGACTGGTGAGTGACAAGCTCCCCGCTTGGATCCTTTCCATGTGACCCTATCTCGTGACCCGGTGCCATTCCTCCAAATGCTTTTGGGTTTTCACCTTTCGAGATTTCGCAATTCCGGCTACAATAGTTCTCGACCCTTCGATCCCTCGGGTCCCGGAATGCTGAAATATCGAACCCCAAAATGCTAAAATTCCACTTCAAAGGGAGATCAATGGTTGTGCACCACCCCTGATTCGACGACTTACATTCTTTCGAGATTTCGTGGGTCAAGAATCCTGAATCTTTCCCTTTGTATCTCCTGGTAGCCAAAATGCTGAAATCTCTTTTCGGGGATTTCCCCAAAACCTTGACCGCTCGCCACATGTCCTCCTATGGATGGTCACGATGCTTTCGAGATTTCATGAGTTAGGAATTTTTGTCTCATGACTCCTTCTCCTTGAACTTTCGATATCCGAAACCCCGATGGTTTTCGTATTTCTTCCATGCATCCTCTCAACGATGGATGATCTTGATCTTTTCGGGACTTTGACGAGTCCTCCCCTTTGTTTCTACGAGGGTTAAACCTCGTTCGGCTCCTCTCAGATCTGATGACTATCGGCTATCTATGCAAGATCTGAGGGCCCAAATTGTGTTCTTTTCCTTGGGCTCTTTCCTGCCTCTTGAAAGATTTTCCAAGTTTCAAAGGTCTTGGCCTTTACTTCCTTCTCCTCCCTAAGAGCCCTGCAAGCTTGGTCTCGTCTGTGTTCTAAGAGGTGTTCCCCCTCCTAAGTTTCATAATTGTGAAACCTCAAAGGTTTCCCCAACTTCTGTACTCTTTGCAGCTATCACTCTGAGTGCGAAGGAACTCTTCCTCCTGAGCTTTCTTTATCTCTGAACCCTCCAAAGGCTTTCTCGATCTCTGCACTCTTTGCAGGATCCCTATACACAACCGTGTTATCCGTCTGGAGTTTATTTGCTCGAACCTCTAAGGGATTCAACCCTTACCTTCTCCTTCAAATGGACATTGATTCCCTCTGGAAATTGATGCTCAAGCACTCCTTACTGAGCCTGCAGGGTGTTCAACAACCCTGTGAAGGTCTTCCCATGACACTTCTCTTTTCTCTAAACTCAACAAGAGTTTCTTTTGTGCACACTTGCACCAACTCAATGCCCTCCTGGTAGAGTTCTCCAGAATCTTCAATGACTTTGTCTTCTTTATGAACTCGAAATAGAGTTCCCCTCAATGCATCCAGTGCATTCGCTCAATGCCCTCCTGGCAGAGCTTATTAAAAATTATCAAAAAATATATGTTCTCTGTGCCTTCCTCTGCACAGTCTTAAATCCAAGGTGTTCAACAACCTTGAGGCCTCCTCTCTGAGGCAGTGACTTCCTCTAGTGCACCCTCTTGGCACAAATTTATCCAAATTCCGGAGAATTCAGAAGTGCACTCCCACACTGGCTTACCAAGACCGCAGCACTCTGTCATGCACTCTTGCATGAGACACAAAGAACCTAGACCTGGAATCTAAGAACTCAACAGACATGAAAATCTATCTATCTCCTACAGATAGAACTTAACATACATCTACAACATGAATGAATACACAACATTCATAAAAGACACATAAACACATGAAGACATTCATCAATAACACATAATATCATGCAGGAAAAACTACTCTCTGTTTGTTTTAATATGAAGTGCCTCTTTACAAATGAAAGCTCAGACTACAACAGAGTCTTGGCTCTATTATCCTCTCTAACTCTTTTTCTAACTTACTAAAAACAAAAGAGAAAGATATTTTTACAAAAGGGGGCTCCTCGAGCTCTTCCCTCCAAGCTACCTACTCTCATTAATTTTACATTCAATTACAGTGAATGGGCCATATAATCCAAATCGGATCTAGATCTTAGCCAAACAACTATTTAAGGCAATCTTTATCTAAGTCTGCATACAATGCATGGCTTTTGGCTCTACCAGCCTTACAAACATTTAATACAATTTTGAAATTTTGAAAAATGAGAGGATTGCGCCTCTCTCCTTCCATTGAACACGCACTGATTGGATGATGTTTGATGACATGGAGTGATTCCCCTGCATCATACTCCTCAGTTAAAAAAATCATGAGCTCCTTCTCATGAGCTTCCCAACATCGCTGTTGAAATCCACCTGGATCCCAAACAATTCTTTGTTGCTGCCCTATTGTTATGGCAGGTTCTCCTTCCCTCATCTTCCCTCTACTAACCACTTCTGCTGATGTGATCATTAGCCTTCTTATCTCCTCAATTGTCTCGTCTAGCTACTCCTATGGCTAGCTCTTTGCATGTAGTCACCCTGCTGCAATTATTCGTTCTCCTTTGTGGGCAGATCTGCTTGATCTCCCATGTTGTTTTTATTTTCTCTTGTGGCATTGAATTGCCACTTTGTTGTAGACTCCAATTCTGCAATCCTATCACTGATCTATTGCTCAGCTTTCTTCTCTGACAACTTTGCTTCTACCAGTTCTCCTGCTGGTGCATCTCCAACTTCCTACGACTGCTCCTTAGATTGGGATTCTCCTTCATCTTCTGCTGCACGCCTTGGCACTGCATTTATCATCTGTTCATCTCCCTAGCTAAAATTTTTGAGCGATTCCTTGGAATGCTCCTCTGCTAACATATTCATGAATTCCTCCTCGTGGCAGCCATATACTGTCTCTGGATTATTCAACCAATCCTCCAACATCTCAAACTCCATTTCCCATGGAGTGAGCATATTATTTGCATGCTCCTTTTATGTTGGGGAAAACCTTAGTGTCTGCTCCTCTTCTTCTTCTTCTTCTTCTGTAGCTTCCATTACTGTAGTGATTTCTTGTCCATCTTCATGGCTGAAAAATTTGAGCAACTTGGTTGAATGCTCTTCCTTTTCTCCCTGGGAAAACATCAGTGTCTGCTCCACTTCTTCCTCTTGTTTGACAGTCTCTGCTGGCTGTCTTTCTACTGTTGTTGCATCTGCAACACCTTCGCTGGCCTCAACTGGGATATGTGGCAAGAATACCCAAATCCCCCCAATAATCATAATTCTCTTCTGATTATCTCATGTTAGCTCTTCTTGTTGATCTGAACTCTCCTCTGAGTTCATGAGACTTTCAGGCAGTCCCATCTCTTTCCCCTTTCCCACCTAGAAATTTAGGAGTTTTCTGCTTCCCACCTGGTATTCTATGAGATCCATTGATCCCATCTGATTGCCCCCTTGGTAATATGAACTTTCACCACTGCTCCCCTGGAAGTACATGAGACCTTCTGCTGATCTCTTCCCATTGTCAACCTAGCAACTTGAAAGTTCACCTCTTCCCAACTGGAAGTTTATGAGATCCTCTATTAATATCATACCATTGCCCTCCTAGTGATATGAATTTCCATGGCTATCCTCCTGATAGTCTATGAGATCCTCCAATGATCTCATTTCATTGCCCACCTGGCAATTGGAAAATTCATCTCTACGCTCCTGGCAGTTTATGAGATCCTCTATTAATCTCATACCATTGCCCTCCTGGTGATATGAATTTCCATGGCTGTCCTCCTAACACTTTATGATATCCTCCAATGATCTCATTTCATTGCCCACCTGGAAATTGGAAAATTCATCTCTTCCCTCCTAACAGTTTATGAGATCTGCAACTGATCTCTCTTCCTCATCACTGAGGCTTTCTCCGACTTTTGGCTCACATATGAAAACCAGCTTTGTGTCCCTGAAATTTTCATCATACCTCACCCATATTTTCAATATCCTTTGCTTTCTTTTGGCCAACAACTCATTGAATGGCCATTTCACATTCATTTTCATGGGTCATTCATACACCCAATGTGTCTTTGCATTCTATTGCACCCACAGTGCAAGTTCTTCTATCCTCGCCCTTATCTCAGTGAGCTCCCTATCCATCTCATCTTTTCCCTGCTTGCGGTCTTCCCTATGAACATGCCCATGGCCTTCCGTAGCCATGCTCTGATACCACTTGAGGGTATCAGACTGTATCCATTCACTATCCTCTTTTTTTCTATGATACACAAACAAAAATATTATCTCTGATACCACTTGACACATACCCCCTACCTTAGCAGGGATTATCCGACCTCCTGGTCTCTGGATCATTCTTCTTCTGAGTCAAAATAGCTCTTCGGGCTCCTGTTGGAACCCCTTGAACAAATCCACAGGTCCCTCATGAAAATTCCACCAGCACAAGAAATGCACCAGGAGTGAGTCTTCACCTGTACACGACCACCAGATATGACCGCGACCTTTTTCGAAAAGGGATTTTGGGTTTCGTGACTTCGAGAATCCTGAAGTCACGAGTCTCTGGACTCTTCAATCCCTGAAACCCGAAATGCCAAAATGTTGAAAATTTGGTTCTATGTGACTGCGCCCTCCATGACCACAACCCTTCTCCAAATATACGTCGTGTTTCGTGACTTCAGGGTTTTCAACACCAAGAGCCCCGACTCCTTGTCCTTGGAATTTCTCAAAAACATAACCCCAAAAATCTGAATTGCTGAACCCTGAAAGGGCTGGCGAGTGACAAGCTTCCCACTTGGATCCTGTCCACATGACCCTATCTCGTGACCCGATGCTCTTCCTCAGAATTCTTTCAGTTTTTCGTGTTTTGGGATTTCACGATTTTAGTTGCAACAGTTCTTGACCCTTTGAACTCTCGGGTCCCAGAATGCCTAAATTTCAAACCCCGAAATGTTGAAATTCCACTTCAAAGGGAGATCAATAGGTTTGAGCCACCCCTGATCCGAAGGCTTAAGTTCTTTTGGGATTTCATGGGTCAAGAGTCCTGACTCTTTCCCTTTGTATCTCTCGGTAGCCAAAATACTGAAATCTCCTTTTGGGGATTTCCCCAAAACCTTGACCACACGCCACGTGTCCTCCTGTGGACGGTCACGATGCTTTTGGGATTTCATGAGTAGGGACTTTTTGTCTCACGACTCCTTCTCCTTGAACTTTTGGTATCTGAAACCCCGATGGTTTCCAGATTTATGCCACGCGTCCTCTCAATGATGGACAGTCCTAATCTTTTCGGGACTTTGACGAGTCCTCCCCTTTACTTCTATGAGGGTTAAACCTCATTCAAATCCTCTCATATCCAACGAATATCAGTGATCTGTGAAATATCTGACGGCCCAGATCTTGTTCTCTTCCTTGTGCGCTTTCCTGCCTCTTGGAAGATTTTCCAATTTTCAAAGGTCTCGGCCTTTACTTCCTTCTCATCCCTACGAGCCCTGCAACCTTGGTCTCATCTTCATTCTAAGAGGTGTTCCCCCTCTTGAGTTTCGAAACTGTGAAACCTCAAAGGTTTCCCCAACTTATGCACTCCTTGCGGCTATTGCTCTGAGCATGAAGGCACTGTTCCCCCCGAGCTTTCTTTATCTCTGAACCCTCCAAAGGATTTCTCGAACTCTGCACTCTTTGTAGGATCCCTGCACACAACTGTGCTATCTGTCTTGAGCTTATCTTCTCAAACCTCTAAGAGATTCAAACCTTACCTTCTCCTTCAAATGGAGATTGATGCCCTCTGGAAGATGATGATCAAGCACTCCTCGCTGAGCCTGCAGGGTGTTTAGAAACCCTGTGAAGGTCTTCCCTTGACACTTATATTTTCTCTGAACTCAACAAGAGTTTCTTCTGTGTGCACTTGCACCAACTCACTACCCTACTGGAAGAGTTATCCAAAATATTTAGTGACTCTGTCTTTTTGCTGAACTCGAAATAGAGTTCCCCTCAATCCATCTAGTGCATTCACTCAATTCTCTTCTTGCATAGCTTCTACAGAATTCTCAAAAATTCTTTCTTCTCTGTGCCTTCTTCTGCACAGTCTTACCTCCAAGGTGTTCAACAACCTTGAGGCCTCCTCTCTGAGTAAGTGACTTCCTCTGGTGCACCCTCTTGGCACAACTTTGTCCAAATTTTGGAGAATTCAAAAGTGCGCTCTCTCACTGGCTTACAGAGACCACAACACTCTGTCATGCACTCTTGCATGAGACACAAAGAACCCAGACCTGGAATCAAAGAACTCAACAGAAAGGAAAATATGTCTATCTCCTGCAGATGGAACTTAACATACATCTACAACATGAATGAACACACAACATTCATAAAAGACACATAAACAAATGAAGACATTCATCAACAACACATAATATCATGCAGGAAAAACAACTCTTTGTTTGTATTAATATGAAGTGTCTGTTTACAAATGAAAGCTCAGACTACAATAGAGTCTCAGCTCTCTTCTCCTCTCTAACTCTTTTTCTAACTTACTGAAAACAAAAGAGAAATATCTTTTCACAAAATGGGGCTCCTCGAGCTCTTCCCTCCAAGCTACCTACTCTCATTAATTTTACATTCAATTACACTGAATGGGCCATCTAATCCAAATTGGATCTAGATCTCAGCCTTACAACTATTTAAGGAAACCTTTATCTAAGCCTACGTACAATGCATGGCTTTTGGCTCTACCAGCCTTACAAACATTTAACACAATTTTCAAATTTTGAAAAATGAGAGGACTGCACCTCTCTCGTTCCATTGAACACGCGTTGATTGGCTGACTCTTGATGATGTGGAGTGATGCTCTTGCATCATTTTTTCATCAAAAAATTGGCATTAATGATAGCTTGAAACTTCTTTGTACACATAAAAAAAAATACTAGGCCAATAGAACCTTTCCCCCAATATGTTATGCATAGTGGTTTTCCAATAATGGTGCCCTCCAAAACCACATTTGTGAAACTCTTTGATATATTTTTTCACTTCTTTCTCCAGCAAAAAATTTAGCAAGATTCTATCCGGGTCTTTCCAATATAGAGAATGGTCCAGAATGCAAAAAATTTCTTCTTTCAACTTCAAAAATATGGATTTGGTTTTTCTTAATTCAGGAGGATCTTATAAATTTCTTAATACATAAATAATATCAGCATACCATGGAGAATCAAGGAATTTTTGAGATACCCATGGGACTGTCTCTTCTTATGAATTTGTTGATAGGTCAGCAATGAAATTAATTCCCAAGACATCACAATTGGACCATTCCACCAGCTTCGCAAGTCCCTGACCTTTAATCATCTTTGTAGGTTTGATCTCAATTGCATACTCCAATAAAACATATATCCATTTTCCCCTTCTACCTTAAGAATCATGCTGAATCAAAATGTCTGTCGGATAATTGCTAGGCACATAAGTAATGATATGGAAATGCAAGATATAAGTTTTGAATTCCTTGAGGTCCTTCACCAAATCATATGCCTTCTTTTCCATGATGTCATACCTCAATGGTGAGTCTCTCAAAGTCCTACTATAATAGGTTATGGGCCTTTCAAATTTCTATTAATCTTTTTTCAACAAAACACCAACAATGGTGTGTTCTAAAGAAAAAGAAAACATAATAAATTCTTTGGTAAAATTTTGAGTGGCCAACACTGAATATTTGGTCAGTGCCACTTTAATATTTTCAAAAGAATTCCTAGATTTAGGAGTCCATTTTATCTCATTTCCTTTCCTGAGCATGTTTGTGATATACTTTATGATTTTAGCCAAGTTAGGGATAAACCTTCTCAAAAAATGTACTCTTCCTAGGAAAGATTGTACCTCCGTCTAGCTCCTGGGTGTGCCAATCTTCAAAATTTCTTCCACTCTACTGGGGTCCATCTTTATCCCTTCCTTTGAAATGATTTGTCCAAGTAATTTTCCTTCTTGCATTCTAAAATTTGACTTTTGGGATTCAATTTGTAACATCCCCAACCATCCACAAGCCGGGAAATGCCACTCTAGAACATTCTTTCATGCTCTGATACCAAATTGTAATGATCCCGATCATGCCAGTCAGGTCACACTATGCCAGAGAACACAACCCTTCTCTTTGGGAAGCATACTATAACATACTCAGCATCTAACTGAGCTATGCTACATAAATGTTTCTAACTGCATGCAATTAAAACATATGCACACAGAACGCCCGCAGGGGTGTAGACCGATTGGCAAGTGCCGTGTAAATGGAAGGAACTATGTAAAATGAGGTCTCAAGGTCGATTCTCACCCCGATTTACTCGGAGGGCGTGCTTG
>JZKD02S1780450.1:67088-93518 GCA_000966675.3 Picea glauca | reverse complement strand
TGTTGAAAGCGGGCAGATTTTCAAAATCAAATTTCTCGGTCATAAAAAGTCTGTTTTGCATGTTTAAATAGTCGATCGACATCTAGAGAATCTAAGCTATCCAATGGAATTTTCAGATCTTCATTTGGAGCTTGGGAAGGGATTGAAAAGTGCTCTGCAAGTTTGAGTATCATTCTTTCCATTTGCAATTCAAAACTCTAAACGGTCTTTTGTGAACAATGTCTGATATGGAACCAAAGATTTGATTTGATGTTGCCAACCCGGGAGTATAGATTCTGTTAGCTGTTGATAATCTTGACTTTCCTCAGCGCGCGACTTTGTGAAAACCGCTCAATAGCTGTGGAAAGTATGCACTTTCAACAACGCGCCTCTTTGTAAAAAGCACTCCTTAGCTGCGGAAAGCATGCACTTTCAACAGCGCATGACCTTTGAAAAATTGTTCCTTAGCTACAGAAAGCATGCAATTTCAACAACGCACGCTCAACTTTTGGACACACGTTAGCTGATGAAAGTGTAAAATGAAAATTTTGAAAAGAAGACTTTATGGGTCAAAACCAAAACTTATGTTTTGCAGCTAAAAAGACTCAACAATGAATCGAGGAAACTATCAATAGCCATGCTATCCACCATAAAACCCGACCAAAATGACGGTGCTATTTTGGGAGTTAACACAATCGAGACACATAAGATATACATGGTTCACCCAATGTGGGCTAGGGATGATTTTAAGGATGGGAATTTATTTTAAAATTTAGAAACCTTGGCGAATCTTACTAATCCTTCATATGCTAACTATAAATGATTGGCGATTTTTTGTAAAAATATTCAAGTTTTTAAGTATTTTACATAGTTTTTATAAAATTTTGACAATTTTAAGGTAAAATAATTTTATCCTATAGAATTTGGGTGAATCATTTTTAAAATAGCGAATCTCGTTTTTGGAAAAACCATGGAAAATAAGCCCATGAGAAAAATTTATCCCCTAAAATCATCCCTGGTGTGTGCTACGTCCACCAGAGAAATTGACAGGTCCTTCCTTTTTATTATCCAACAAATGAAGGGATACAACCTACAACACACCCGTTGTAACTTCCTCTTCTTTCTTTCACAGTCTCCTCTCTCAGAATAAAATATTCGCTATAATACACAACTGCAATATAATTCCCTCATAAAAGAGGGTTTCCTTATAGGGAAGAAAACCCTAACATAACTTCCATTGTCAGATCTGTGACCTTATAATGAATGGTCTAGATTTACTATGAAATTAAAATATACATTTACAAAACAATTTTTCCTCTGGGAGCCCACTTGCCCCCAGACCCCCTGGCCAACAGGATGATCCCCCCGCAGGGGGGGCAAGCCTCCCCTGCAACCCTCCCACGTGTAGGGATGTACAATATTCCTAGGTGTACAGTCTTCATGGGGTATAAACACGGTTGAAACAAATGCCTATGAAACATGAAGATAATCAGGCTCCACAACCAACAAATTACCAGGTTAATCCTAGGGAGATTTTGTTGTGTATTCAACAAGATCAATATGATAATTTTTCCCATAAAAAAACTAGATATTGTTATGGGACAAATTCTCAAAGGGATCTTGTTGAATACACAACAAAATCTCCCTAGGATTATCCTAGTAATCCTAGAAAGAAATAGGTATACTTATATAGTCTTCCTAGAAACAAGCAAAGAGATTCAACATGACATAAGGAAATGAAAGAATGGAATACCTTTTCCTAAAGGTTTTCCTTCATGTATCTTGGTTGTTGTGGTCCTAAAGTTCTATCTCCATATTCTACAACCTTCTTCATACACACAAAAGACAAAACAATACCATTCTATGTCTCTTCCTAGTGTTAGAATCATAGATCTAGCTTGGATCTAACCTATTCTATATCAAAATAAACCAGATCTGAACATTTATGCATAAGAGACAAACATTCATGAGTGAAAACTAATGGTCTATTAATGGAAATGCGAAATTACATCAAACATACCTTAAATGTTGATGCATGCTCCCTTTACCTCCTTATTCCTTGCTCCTCCCTTAGCTTCTTGGTCAGGATAGGCCCACTGACTTCTAGTTGTGAAGGATGGAACAAGTACCTTTGCAGTTGGAAAACGTAATAATACTTATGATTTCTTCCTGCATTTCCCAAGCCTTACCTTTGTTATATATCTATTTAGAGGAGACTTGGGAGAGGCTTATAGATCTTCTAGGGACCACTAGAGACTCAAATGATGTGATATCCTAGGCCCTTGATACGAATATCCAACTCATATCTCACCTATCAACTCGTAACTCCCCAATTCTAGAATTTTTACAGTGCCTCGCTTGTTGAGCCACTAGTGACCAGCGAAGGCCCTTGCTTTTTTTCTACTAGGTGTCTCACGAGGATCTCCAAAAAAGGGCTAAACCTTAAGAAAAATATGTATTTTGGATTCTATCCTCTTATGGGTTCCTCTCTAGTCTATAGGGTGGAAATTAAGGCTACAAAAAAGGACCCCTACAATGTTGGGGTTACGGAGAGGCACATATGTTAAGAGATTTCCCCCATTTACAACATGATAGAAAAATAGTTGATCATGTTCAGGAGGCTACTACGGTCAATGATGTGGGTAGAAGCATGCCAAGAATTTATGCAGGTATGGAGAATTGATAAGAAGATCACCAAGCTTTTGTAGTGGAGTTGGAAGGTATAATTTCCAAGCAACCCATTTCTATTTTGATTGACCCTAGTTATAATCTTAGTTATGTCTCACCTCAAGGTGTTGAATCATGTTCCTTACGAAGAAAGAAACATGCAAAGGCATGGTCAGTTGAGTTAGCCACATGGACTAAGAGGAAAGTGGAAGAGGTGATAGAGGATTGTCCATTTGAAATGAGTGGACTGCATACTCAAGAAACCTTGATTATCCTACCCCTAGGATTGTATGATGTGATGTTAGGCATGGAATAGTGACGCAGGCGATCTCAGCCAACCACCCCGCAGGGTTCATTTTCCCAACCTCCTGCTCACAGGATCGTTTGATTCCAATCCTTTATGACCCGAAGCGGCTCTTTAGATTCCCTCGGGAGTCACTATCAAATCTGACCCAGGCCACAAGTCTTTCTTTTCCTTCCACGACCTCTGCATGAACCGTGCACAATTTCCCCACAGGAAAATAGTTATCGGGGTTCAGTTTTTCGCAGCTCCTGCTGAGAGTTTCACACCTCTCCAATCCCCGATTTCTGATGATCTCTTCTCACGCGCTAGTCCCCCTGAGCTTGTCTCCCGTCGCATGTGACCACGCGACCACGACCGTGACCTTACCTCCCTCTGGGTCATCTTTTATCGGAGTTTCGACACTTTCGATGTCAAAATGTTCATGTCACCACGACTCGCTATTTTCTGATTTGGCGACGCGCCTTTGACCCCGATAGCCCTCCTGGCTCCTCCCCTGGCCGATATGACCATCACTCCATGACCGCAGCCTTATCCTGTCGGGATTTCGGGGTTTGAAATGCTAATGTGCATATGCCCACAGGATTCCCGATATGCCGAACCTGACTTCCTCCTGATTCCTGACAGCTGGCCTCCACTACGCCTCTGTCCTCCTTCGTTTCTGTGCTGACAACTGTACCCCACTCATCGGAGTTTCGCGGATCGCAATTTCACAATACACGAACCACTCGTCACCGGGATCCCTGATTCTCTGATTCCCGATGAACTCCAACCTCCGATGGATTTTTCTCCTGGTTGGGACTCCCTCCGGGGTTAGATATTCCCCACGTGTCCACTGAATGAACGAACTCGATCCTATCGGTAAATTGTGTTTCGCAATTCCACTATGCACGAAACCTATGTACCCGGGATCTTTGATATCCCGATTTTGGCGACTTCCGTCAGATTCTTGACACCTGTCCCATGTGAACCGACGACTCAGATTTCGTCGGGGTTTCTGACCTGGACTTCCCCCATCCCTTGTTCATGGGAACGCCGATTTCCCAATGCGCCAAATGCCGATGGTGCTGATACTCACCACGTGTCCTGCCAACGGACGGCTCCGATTCTATCGCTGATTCGGGGTTTCTGATGCCCCAACTTGTATGACCTCGAGAACTCTGATTTCCCGATGGTCAATATCCCGATGCTCGTCGGGACTTCTCTCCTCCTGTACACAAGGTTAACTCCCGTGCGACTCCTCCCAATCCAACGACTGGCGGGATTTCTTCATGAGATCCGATGGCTGTCGGTGACGGCTGTCGGTCCTCCTCTCCTGTGCGCTTCCTCTGGTGCTCCTTTGCTGGACATGAACTAATCGATGGTCCAGATTTTCTTCTTCGCCCAATCCGACGGCTCCTGTTTCCCTCTCCTGAGCTTCCTGCGCGTATAAGAACATTGTTCTTCCCGACCTTGGAAGAACTCATCTTCTCAAAGGCCTCGACCTTAGCTGCTCCTTTCTACGATCTCTTCGAACCTGAGTTTCACAAATGTGCGTAAAAGCGATGTTCCTTCTAAGCTCGTTCTTCCCGAATTCTTAAAGGATTCCAACGTCTGCGCTCCTGCAGAGACTTCTCATGCACCCAGCGTGCTATCTCTTCTGAGCTCTCACAAACACTCAGACCCCTTGGGGGATTTTGTCTTTCTTCCTTCTCCCTCAGATGGAGAATACTTAGATGCCTTTCTGGCTGTCCTGCTGCTCAAGCTACTTCTTGAGTACTTTTGGGTATTCAGCAACCTAGTGAAGGTCCCTTAGTGGACTCTTCCTTCACATCTAGAAATCAAAGATTTCTCTGTTCTCCTGTGCCTGCTTTCACACTTTCTCGACGCCCTTCTGGCAGAGTATCTTCCTTCCACAGAACGTTCAGCACTTCTGGGTACTTGTGCACCTATGCACCTGCTCAATGCCCTCCTGGCAGAGCTTCTTAGAATCCTCAGTGATCCTGGTCTTCTGAACTCACGACAGAGTTCCTCCTCTGTGCACTCCTTGTGCACACACACTCAATGCCCACCTGGTAGAGCTCCTCATAATCCTCGGTGATTCTGGTATTCTTCGAACTCTCTCAACAGAGTTCTTCTTGAGCACCACTGTGCATATGCTCAATGCCCATCTGGCAGAGCTCTCACAGAACTCACAACTAAGTTTTGTCTGCAACTGTGTCTCAGCCACACAGCCTTGCCTCTTGAGGTATTCATCAACCTCAAAGGTCCTTCCTTGATTTGTTGATTCCAGTCATGTGCCTCAGCATGTCTCTGTCCGACTCCTCAGAGTTCAGAAGTGCATCCACTTGTGCACAACTATCAGAACCTCAACGTTCTGTCACACCCTCCTGGTGTGAAGCCTCAAAGACCTCAACCTGAAATCAAGCAAACCCTGCAAGTGTACCCACATAACATACATTCACAGCATATAAGAGAACAACATGGCAACAATTGTTTTGTTAAAAATGGCAACAATGCATGTATCCTTACAATGGTGTTCCTGAGCTCTCCTCAGCTCTTCTCTTCTGCTCTACATGCATACTCCAAAATGAGATATGAAAACTCTTTTACCTGAGGACTCATTCCTCCAGGTTCACCTACCCTATTCAATTACATTCAATGGCTGTCTAGTACATCACTTGGATCTAGATCTCAGCCGATCTACAATAAAGGCTGATCCTATCTAGTGCCTGCACAAAAGCATGGCTTCTATGGCTCACCAGCCTAAGACATTTAATTTACATTTAATACAAATTTAAATGAGGCTGCGCCTCTCTTCAACCTATGAATGTGTGCGTCCTGACACATCTAGCTGGTTGGCTGGATGCATGGAGAGATGCTCCTGCATCATACTCCATAGCTGAAAAAATCATGAGCTCCTACTCATGAGCTTCCCTTGTAGCTGTGGGAATCCTCCTGGATCCCAAATCAGTCTTTGGAGCTTCCCATCTGCTCCATTCTGCTGCTGCTGTTCCTTTCGTTGCACTGTTGCTGCTGCTGCCTTTTCTCTACCCAGCTTCTCTTTGTTGGTAGTGTGTGCTGATCTCAACATCAGCACCCTAATTTCCCCTATCACTTCATCCAGCTTCTTCAGTGGTTGGTCCTGTTGTTGCAGTCTCCCCAGCTGCAAAAATTTTTGACCATTGGGAAGATCACTATGGTATCCCATGCCATCTTCATCTGTGGCCTCAAGTTTCCACTCTGTTGCAGACTTCATCTCTGCAGTCTCTTCTTGATTGACCTGCTTCTCAGTCATCCTCTTCCCTGACAGCTCAAATTCTTCCAGTTCTCTTGCTGGCTCTGGATTGTTCAGCCAATCCTCCAGCATCTCCAGCTCCATCTCGCATGGAGTGATAATTCTATCTGCTCGCTCCTCGACTTCTTTTGCTGCTAGCTTCAGTGCTACAACTTCTTCAGCTTCTAGGATGGAGTCATTGAGCCATCCCTCAGAATGCTCATCTTCTTCTTCATCTGCTTCGCTTGCTATTAGCTTCAATGCTACAACTCTGTCAGCTTTCTTGCTTAACATGTTGAGACATTCCTCCGAATTCTCATCTTCTTCATCTTATGCTTCAACCTCCTCTGTTGCAGTCTTTTCAGCTTCAGTACTGAATGCGTTGAGCCATTCCTCGAAATGCTCACTCTCTTCTTTCATTTCTGCTTGGGCAGTCTGCACCATCTGCACCAATTATTTTTGGACAGTCACGACCGACTGTTCCTCTATTGTTGTCGCTGCACTGGAAACACAATTTTCCGCCCCCTCCTGGGCACATGGTAGGAACACTTGTATTCCCCCAATCATCAGAATATCATTCTGATCTTCTACCTCTTTTGTCAGCTGCACCTGCTGATCCAAATTTTTCTTTGAGCTCACCTGCTCTATCAGCTCCCCTGGATGATTCCAACTCACTTTAGAGTTTATGAGACCCACAGATAGTCTCATCTGCTCATCCCTGCCCACCTGGAAATATGGGATGCTTCCGCTGCTGCTTCCCTGGCAGACCATGCGATCAACCGATCCCATCTTCATCAACACTCCTTGCTGAATTGAACTCTCCTCTGAGTCCATGAGACCTTCAGACAGTCTCGAATTTTCATTTCCGCCCACATGGCAGTTTAATACACTTCCGTTGCCCACCTGGCAGTCTTCGTTTCTTCTGCTGCCCTCCTGGTAGTCTTCGAGATCCCGCAACGATCTCTAATCATTGCCCAGCTGGCAATGTGAAATTCCTTCGCTGTCCTCATGACAGTCTGCGAGATCCTCAACTGATCTCAACTTGTTGCCCTCTTGGCAATCTGGAATTTCTTCTGCTTCTCTGCCTTCATGGCAGTCTTTGAGATCATCAGTTGATCTCTTTTCTGTTCCCTTGCCCACCTGGCAATATGGAAACTCTCCACTGCCCTCCTGGCAGCCTATGAGATTCTCATATGATCTCTGATCGTTCTCCTCACCAAGAATTTCTCCAATTTCTGGTTCACATATGTAAACCATTTCTTCCTCCTTTTCTATGGGCCTGAGGGTTTCAGCATACCTCAGCCATCTCCTTAACAACCTCTGCTATCTTTTGACCATCAGCTCCCTGACTGGCCATTTCACCTTTTGCGTCTTCATGGGCCATTTATGCACCCATCTCGGCATCCTATTCTGCCGCATCTTCAATTCGAGCTCCTCCATCTCTCGCTTTATGTTAGCGAGCTCTTTATCCATTTCAGCTGCACTCATCAACTCTGGCCTCTTCCGTTCAGCAGATCTATGGCCTTCAATAGCCATCTTCCTGTGTCTATCTGTCTCCCTGACAGATTTGTTGCTGTCACTCCTGCAATCCTGAGTGCTCAGCTTCATCCTACAGTCCTGCTGACTGTCTATGGACTGCCATCTACCTGCAAGCAAGTCCTCAACAACTCTGTCTTCCTTCTGCTCCTATGTCTGCAATATACAAATAGAGTCCCTCTCTGATACCACTTGACGTGGGCGTCAGAGTGCTACTTTCTTCCTCTTCCTCCCTCTGTCTGAAGTATACAAATAGAGACTAGCTCTTATACCACTTGACGCAGACGATCTCAGCCAACCACCCCGCAGGGTTCATTCTCCCGACCTCCTGCTCACAGGATTGTTCGATTCCAATCCTTTATGACCCGAAGTGGCTCTTTAAATTCCCTCGGGAGTCACTATCAAAATCTAACCCAGCCCACAGGTCTTTCTTTTTCTTCCATGGCCTCTGCATGAACCGTGCACAATTTCCCCACCGGAAAACAGTTATCGGGGTTCGGGTTTTCACAGCTCCTGCTGGCGAGAGTTTCAAACCTCTCCAATCCCCGATTTCTGATGAGCTCTTCTCACGCGCTAGTCCCCCTGAGCTTGGCTCCTGTCACATGTGACCACGCGCCCACGACCGTGACCTTACCTCCCTCGGGGTCTTCTTCTATCGGAGTTTCATCACTTTCGATGTTGAAATGTTCATGTCACCAAGACTCGCTATTTTCCAATTTGGTGACGCGCCTTTGACCCCGCTAGCCCTCCTGGCTCCTCCCCTGGCTGATATGACCATCACTCCACGACTGCAGCCTTATCCTGTTGGGATTTCGGGGTTTGAAATGCTAATGTGCATATGCCCACGGGATTCCCGATATGCCGACCCCCGACTTCCTCCCGATTCTTGACAGCTAGCCTCCACTACGCCTCTATCCTCCTTCATTGTTGTGCTGAAAACTGTACCCCACTCATCGGGGTTTCGCGGATCATGATTTCACAATACACGAACCACTCGTCACCGGGATCCCCGATTCTCCGATTCCCGATGAACTCCAACCTCCGATGGATTTTTCTCTTGGTCGGGACTCCCTCCGGGGTTACATCTTCCCCACGTGTCCACTGAATGAACGGCCCCGATCCTGTCGGTAAATCGCATTTCATGATTCCACTATGCATGAAACCTATGTACCCGGGATCTCCGATATCTCGATTTTGGTGACTTCCGTCAGATTCTTGACACATGTCCCATGTGAACCGACGGCTCAGATTTCGTCGGGGTTTCTGACCTGGACTTCCCCCATCCCTTGTTCATGGGAACGCCTATTTCCCAATGTGCCAAATGCCGATGGCGCTAATACTCGCCACATGTACTGCCAATGGACGACTCCGATTCTATCGCTGATTCGAGGTTTCTGATGCCCTGACTTGTATGACCTTGAGAACTCTGATTTCCCGATGGTCAATATCCCAATGCCCGTCGGGACTTCTCTCCTCCTGTACATGAGGTTAACTCCCGTGCGACTCCTCCTAATCCAATGGCCGGCGAGATTTCTTCATGAGATCCGACGACTGTCGGTGACAGCTGTCGGTCCTTCTCTCCTGTGCGCTTCCTCTGGCGCTCCTCTGCTGGACGTGAACTGCTCGACGGTCCATATTTTCTTCTCCGCCCAATCCGACGGCTCCTGTTGCCCTCTCCTGAGCTTCCTATGCATATAAGAATGTTGCTCTTCCCGACCTTGGAATAACTTGTCTTCTCAAAGGCCTCGACCTTAGATGCTCCTTTCTACAATCTCTTCGAACCTGAGTTTCGCAAATGCGCGTAAAAGCGATGTTCCTTCTAAGCTTGTTCTTCTTGAATCCTTAAAGGATTCCGATGACTGTGCTCCTGCAGAGTCTTCTCATGCACCCAGCGTGCTATCTCTTCTTAGCTCTCACAAACATTCAGACCCCTTGGGGGATTTTGTCTTTCTTCCTTCTCCCTCAGATGGAGAATACTTAGATGCCTTTCTAGTTGTCCTGCTACTCAAGCTACTTCTTGAGTACTTCTGGGTATTCAGCAACACAGTGAAGGTCCCTTAGTGGACTCTTCCTTCACATCCAAAACTCAAAGAGATATCTGTTCTCCTGTGCCTACTTGCACACTTTCTCGACGCCCTCCTGGCCAAGTATCTTCCTTCCACAGAACGTTCAACAGTTTTGGGTCCTTGTGCACCTATGCACCTACTCAATGCCCTCCTGGTAGAGATTCTCAGAATCCTCAGTGATCTTGGTCTTCTGAACTCACGGCAGAGTTCCTTTTCTGTGCACTCCTTGCGCACACACGCTCAATGCCCACCTGGCAGAGCTCCTCAGAATCCTTGATGATTATGGTATTCTCTGAACTCTCTCAACAGAGTTCTTCTTTAGCATCACTGTGCATATGCTCAATGCCCATCTAGCAGAGCTCTGACAGAACTCACAGCTAAGTTTTGTATGCAACTGTGTCTCAGCCACACAGCCTTTCCTCTTGAGGTATTCAACAACCTCAAAGGTCCTTCCTTGATTTGTTGATTCCAGTCGTGTGCCTCAACATGTCTCTGTCTGACTCCTCAGAGTTTAGAAGTGCATCCTCTTGTGCACAGCTATCAGAACCTCAACGTTCTGTCACACCCTCCTGGTGTGAAGCCTCAAAGACCTCAACCTGAAATCAAGCAAACCCTGCAAGTGTACCCACATAACATAAATTCACAACATATAAGAGAACACCATACATACATCCATTAACACACAGAAAATGCAAGAAAAGCTGTTGTTTTATTAAAAATGGCAACAATGCATGTATCCTTACAATGGTGTTCTTGAGCTCTCCTCAGCTCTTCTCTTCTGCTCTACATGCATACCTCAAAATGAGATATGAAATCTCTTTTACCTGAGGGCTCATTCCTCCAGGTTCACCTACCCTATTCAATTACATTCAATGGCTGTCTAGTCCATCACTTGGATCTAGATCTCAGCCGATCTACAATAAAGGCCGATCCTATCTAGCGCCTACACAAAAGCATGGCTTCTATGGCTCACCAGCCTAAGACATTTAATTTACATTTAATACAAATTTAAATGAGGCTGCACCTCTCTTCAACCTATGAATGCGTGCGTGCTGACGCGTCTGGCTGGCTGGCTGGCTGCATGGAGAGATCCTTCTGCATCATACTCCACAGCTGCAAAAATCATGAGCTCCTTCTCATGAGCTTCCCCTGTAGCTGTGGGAATCCTCCTGGATCCCAAATCAGTCTTTGGAGCTTCCCATCTGCTCCATTCTGCTGCTGTTGTTGCTTCCGCTGCACTGCTGCTGCTGCTGCCTTTTCTCTGCCCAACTTGTCTTCGCTGGTAGTGTGCATTGATCTCAACATTAGCTCCCTGATTTCCCCTATCACTTCATCCAGTTGCTCCAGTGGCTGGTCCTGTTGTTGTAGTCTCCCCAACTGCAAAAAATTTTGACCATCGGGAAGATCGCTATGGTCTCCCATGCCATCTTCATCTATGGCCTCAAGTTGCCACTCTGCTGCAAACTTCAGCTCTGCAGTCTCTTCTTGACTGACCTGCTGCTCAGTCATCCTCTTCCTTGACAACTCAAATTCTGCCAGTTCTCTTGCTGGCTCTGGATTGTTCAGCCAATCCTCCAACATCTCCAGCTCCATCTCCCATGGAGTGATAATTCTATCTTCTTTCTCCTCGTCTTCTTTTGATGCTAGATTCAGTGCTACAACTTCTTCAGCTTCTAGGCTGGAGTCATTGAGCCATCCCTCAGAATGCTCATCTTCTTCTTCATTTGCTTCGCTTGCTGTTAGCTTCAATGCTACAACTCTGTCAGCTTTCTTGCTGAACATGTTGAAACATTCCTCCGAATGCTCATCTTCTTCATCTTATGCTTCAACCTCCTCTGTTGCATTCTTTTCATCTTCAGTGTTGAATGTGTTGAGCCATTCCTCGGAATGCTCACTCTCTTCTTTCATTTCTGCTTGGGCAGTCTGCACCATCTGCACCAATTATTTTTGGACAGTCACGATCGACTGTTCCTCTATTGTTGTCGTTGCACTGGCAACACAATTTTCCACCCCCTCCTGGGCACATGGTAGGAATACTTGTATTCCCCCAATCATCAGAATATCATTCTGATCTTCTACCTCTTCTGTCAGCTCCCCTGGCTGATTCCAACTCACTTTAGAGTTTATGAGACCCATAGATAGTCTCATCTGCTCATCCCTGCCCACCTGGCAATATGGGATGCTTCCGTTGCTGCTTCCCTGGCAGACCATGCGATCAACTGATCCCATCTTCATCAGCACTCCTTGCTGAATTGAACTCTCCTCTTAGTCCATGAGACCTTCAGACAGTCTCGAATTTTCATTTCTGCCCACATGGCAGTTCAATACGCTTCTGCTTACCACCTGGCAGTCTTCGTTGCTTCTGCTGCCCTCCTGGCAGTCTTCGAGATCCCACAGTGATCTCTGATCATTGCCCAGCTGGCAATGTGAAATTCCTTTGCAGTCCTCATGACAGTCTGCGAGATCCTCAGCTGATCTCAAATCGTTGCCCTCTTGGCAATCTGGAATTTCTTCTGCTTCTCTGCCTTCATGGCAGTCTTCAAGATCATCAGCCAATCTCTTTTCTATTCCCTTCCCCACCTGGCAATATGAAAACTCTCCACTGCAATCCTGGCAACCTATGAGATCCTCATATGATCTCTGATCGTTCTCCTCACCAAGAATTTCTCCAATTTCTGGTTCACATATGTAAACCATTTCTTCCTCCTTTTCTATGGGCCTGAGGGTTTCAGCATACCTCAGCCATCTCCTTAACAACCTCTGCTGTCTTTTGAACTTCAGCTCCCTGATTGGCCATTTCACCTTTTGCGTCTTCATGGGCCATTTATGCACCCATCTCGGCTTCCTATTCTGCCACATCTTCAATTCGAGCTCTTCCATATCTCGCTTTATGTCAGCGAGGTCTTTATCCATTTTGGTTGCGCTCATCAGCTCTGGCCTCTTCCGTTCAGCAGATCTGTGGCCTTCAATAGCCATCTTCCTGTGTCTATCTGTCTCCCTGACAGATCTATTGCTGTCACTCCTGCAATCCTGAGTGCTCAGCTTCATCCTACAGTCCTGCTGACTGTCTATGGACCGTCGTCTACCTGCAAGCAAGTCCTCACAGAGTCCTCAACAACTCTATCTTCCTTTTGCTCCTATGTCTGCAATATACAAACAGAGTCCCGCTCTGATACCACTTGACGTGGGCGTCAGAGTGCTGTTTTCTTCCTCTTCCTCCCTCTGTCTGAAGTATACAAACAGAGACTATCTCTGATACCACTTGACGCAGGCGATCTCAGCCAACCACCCTGTAGGGTTCATTCTCTCGACCTCCTGCTCACAGGATCATTTGATTCTAATCCTTTATGACCTGAAGCGGCTCTTTAGATTCCCTCGGGAGTCACTATCAAAATATGACCCAGCCCACAGGTCTTTCTTTTCCTTCCACGACCTCTGCATGAATCGTGCACAATTTCCCCACAAGAAAACAGTTATCAGGGTTCGGGTTTTAGCAGCTCCTGCTGGCTAGAGTTTCACACCTCTCCAATCCCCGATTTCTGATGAGCTCTTCTCATGTGCTAGTCCCCCTGAGCTTGGCTCCCGTCGCATGTGACCACACGCCCACGACCGTGACCTTACCTCCCTCGGGGTCTTCTTCTATCGGAGTTTCGACACTTTCAATGTCGAAATGTTCATGTCACCAAGACTCGCGATTTTTGGATTTGGCGACGCGCCTTTGACCCCGCTAGCCCTCCTGGATCCTCCCCTGGCCGATATGACCATCAGTCCATGACCGCAGCCTTATCCTGTCGGGATTTCGGGGTTTGAAATGCTAATGTGCATATGCCCACGGGATTCCCGATATGCCGACCCCTGACTTCCTCCCGATTCCTGACAGCTGGCCACCACTATGCCTCTGTCCTCCTTCATTGCTGTGCTGACAACTATACCCCACTCATCGGGTTTTCGTGGATCGCAATTTCACAATACACGAACCACTCATCATCGGGATCCCCGATTCTCCAATTCCCGATGAACTCCAACCTCCGATGGATTTTTCTCCTGGTCGGGACTCCCTCCAGGGTTAGATCTTCCCCACGTGTCCACTGAATGAACGGCCCCGATCCTGTCGGTAAATCACGTTTCATGATTCCACTATGCACGAAACCTATGTACCCGGGATCTCCGATATCCCGATTTTGGCGACTTCCGTCAGATTCTTGACACATGTCCCGTGTGAACTGACGGCTCAGATTTCGTCGGGGTTTCTGGTCTGGACTTCCCCCATCCCTTGTTCATGGGAACGCCGATTTCCCAATGCGCCAAACGTCGATGGCGCTGATACTCGCCACGTGTCCTGCCAACGGACGGCTCCGATTCTATCGTTGATTCGGGGTTTCTGATGCCCTGACTTGTATGACCTCGAGAACTCTGATTTCCCGATGGTCAATATCCCGATGCCCGTCGGGACTTCTCTCCTCCTGTACACGAGGTTAAATCTCGTGCGACTCCTCCTGATCCAACAACTGGAGGGATTTCTTCATGAGATCTGATGGCTGTCGGTCCTCCTCTCCTATGCGATTCCTCTGGCGCTCCTCTGCTGGACGTGAACTGCTCGACGGTCCAGATTTTATTCTTCGCCCGATCCGACGGCTCCTGTTGCCCTCTCCTGAGATTCTTGTGCATATAAGAATGTTGTTCTTCCTGACCTTGGAAGAACTCATCTTCTCAAAGGCCTCGACCTTAGATGCTCCTTTCTACGATCTCTTCGAACCTGAGTTTCGCAAATGCGCGTAAAAGCGATGTTCCTTCTAAGCTTGTTCTTCCCGAATCCTTAAAGGATTTCGACGTCTGCTCTCCTGCAAAGTCTTCTCATGCACCCAGCGTACTATCTCTTCTGATCTCTCACAAACACTCAGACCCCTTGGGGGATTTCGTCTTTCTTCCTTCTCCCTCAGATGGAGAATACTTAGATGCCTTTCTGGTTGTCCTGCTGCTCAAGCTACTTCTTGAGTACTTCTGGGTATTCAACAACCCAGTGAAGGTCCCTTAGTGGACTCTTCCTTCACATACATAACTCAAAGAGTTCTCTGTACTCCTGTGCCTGCTTTCACACTTTCTTGACGCCCTCCTGGCGGAGTATCTTCCTTCCACAGAACGTTCAGCAGTTTTGGGTCCTTGTGCACCTATGCACCTGCTCAATGCCCTCATGGCAGAGCTTCTCATAATCCTCAGTGATCCTGGTCTTCTGAACTCACGAGAGAGTTCCTCCTCTATGCACTCCTTGCGCACACACGCTCAATGCCCACCTGGCAGAGCTCCTCAGAATCCTCGATGATTCTGGTATTCTCTGAACTCTCTCAACGTAGTTCTTCTTTAGCACCACTGTGCATATGCTCAATTCCCATCTGGTAGAGCTCTCATAGAACTCACAACTAAGTTTTTTTTGCAACTGTGTCTTAGCCACACAACCTTGCCTCTTGAGGTATTCAGCAACCTCAAAGGTCCTTCCTTGAGTTGTTGATTCCAGTCCTGTGCCTCAGCATGTCTCTGTCTGACTCCTCAGAGTTCAGAAGTGCATCCTCTTGTGCATGGCTATCAGAACCTCAACATTCTGTCACACCCTCCTGGTGTGAAGCCTCAAAGACCTCAACCTGAAATCAAGCAAACCCTGCAAGTGTACCCACATAACATACATTCACAACATATAAGAGAACACCATACAAACATCCATTAACACACAGAAAATGCAGGAAAAACTGTTGTTTTATTAAAAATGGCAACAATGCCTGTATCGTTACAATGGTGTTCCTGAGCTCTCCTCAGCTCTTGTCTTCTGCTCTACATGCATACTCCAAAATGAGATATGAAATCTCTTTTACCTGAGGGCTCATTCCTCCAGGTTCACCTACCCTATTCAATTACATTCAATGGATGTCTAGTCCATCACTTGGATCTAGATCTCAACGGATCTACAATAAAGGCCGATCCTATCTAGCGCCTACACAAAAGCATGGCTTCTATGGCTCACCAGCCTAAGACATTTAATTTACATTTAATACAAATTTAAATGAGGCTGTGCCTCTCTTCAACCTATGAATGCATGCGTGCTGACGCGTCTGGTTGGTTGGCTGGCTGCATGGAGAGATGCTCCTGCATCAAATAGTTATCTATTCATAAGGAAAAATTAAATTGTTACAACAAGACCTTAGACTGTGAAGATGGAGAAGGAAACACAAGAGTGTTATAAGGCCTTCAAAATCCAGTTTCGATTAGAAAGATATCAGTTCTACAACTAAATAAATACATTTGAAAAGGATGTCCCTTGTATTCAATACAAGTGCTCAATGCACCAGAAAGAAAAGATATGAAAGTTGAATATCACCCAGTGTTGTGGGAGTTCAAATATGTATTTCCAGAATAGGGGTACCAGGGCTTCCTCCCAAGAGAGATCTTGATTTTTCAATAGATGTTGTGGCTAGAGAGGTACCAACATCAAAAGTACCCTACAGAATAAGTATGCCTAAACTGGTGGAATTGAAAGTGAAGTTGAAGAAGATGTTTGATAAAGGGTACAACAGGTCGAGTGTATCCCCATGGGAATCACCTGCATTGTTTGTAAATAAAAAGGATGGTACATTGTGATTGTGTATTGATTACCTAAAATTGAATAAGATGACCATCAAGAACAAGTGTCCACTACCCAGGATTGATGATCTTTTTTATTAGCTCAGAGAAGCTACAATTTTCTCTAAGATTGACTTGACATCTTGATATCACCAAGTTAGGATTAAGGATGAAGACATCCATATGACAACTTTTAGAACAAGGTATGGACACTATGATTTTTTGGTCGTGCCATTTGGACTTAATAATGCACCAATCATTTTCATGTGCTTAATGAATAATTTTCTCAAGAAATATTTGGATATGTTTGCCTCAATTTTTGTTGATGATATTTTCGTATATTCCAAGACTAAGGGTGGTAGTAGATCCACACAATCTCAACAGAGTGAGTGGTAGTAGATCCTGAGAAGATAAAGGAAATAATGGATTGGCCTGATCCTCAGAATGTAACTAAGGTAAGGTCATTTATGGGATTAGATGGATATTTTAGAAGGTTTATTAGATGATTTTCCAAGATCATTCATCCCATTACTTCATTATAGAGTAAAGGGAAGAAATTTGTATTCTCAATAGAGTGTGAAGCCAACTTCCAACAGTTGAAGAACCTTTTGACCAACACCCCTATTTTGAAGATTGCAGACCCTCATAAATATTTCTTGGTTTGTACCAACACTTTCAAGGAAGGGCTCGGTGGATTTATTATACAAGGGAAAGTGATCTGTTATGAGTCACAAAATACAAATGAGCATGAGAAACACTATGTCATCCATGATTTGGAGCTTGCAGTGATTGTGCATGCACTAAAGATGTGGAGGCATTACTTACTTGGAAGAAGTTTTGTCTTGATGACATACCATTATGGTCTAAAGTATTTGTTTGATCAGCCACAATTAAACACTAGGAATGAAAGATGGATGGCATTGATTAGCGATTTTTATTTTGAGATCAAACACACAAGAGGAAAAGAGAATCGAATAGTAGACGCACTTAGCCAAAGTGTGCATACAATACACTTAGTAGCAACAAGTGTAGGCAAGTATGACATCAAGTAGAGAATTAGAATCCTCTTACAAGAAGATAATTTTTTCAAGAGAGGGATTGCAGCAAGAACCCAATGAGAAAAAGTATGAGGGGTATCATCTTGCAGTTGATGGGATATTGTTGTATAACAAGAAGTTATATGTGCTTAATTCAGTACAATCAAAACATCTAATCATGTATGAATTTCATAAGAGACCTTATGTGGGTCATCATGGTTATTAGAGGATGATAATAGTATTAAGATAGTTGTATTACTGTCCAAGAATGAAGCAAGACATTGATGACTATATTTCCAAGTGTTTGGAGTGTCAACAAGTCAAAGTTGAACACAAGCACCCTGCAGGACTGCTACAACCATTGAAAATTATAGAATGGAAATGGTAGAAAATCACCATGGATTTTATTAATGGTTTTTCGAAGATAGTTAGGAAACATGATGCAATCATGGTGGTGGTGCATAATTTGAGAAAGGAATCTCACTTTATTCCCATTAAATCGACTTTTAAAGATATATATGTCGTTGATATTTACATGAAATAAATTTTTTGATTGCATAGTTTTCCCAAGACCATAATTTCAGACAGAGATGTAAAGTTCACTTGGAATTTCTAGAAAGTCTTGTTTGCAGGTTTGGGTACACAAGAATCATTTATCATGGCCTACCATCCTCAAACAGATGGTCATATTGAAAGAGTGAACAAATTTATGGAGGAAATCTTGAGGATGTGTGTCATGCATCAATCCAAACAATGGAAAGAATACATACCCCTAATAGAGTTTGCCTATAACAATGGTTATCAAGAATAATTGAAGATGAGTCCATTTTAGGATCTATATGGAAGGAAGTTTATATTTCAAATCACTTGGGACAGTCCAATAGATAGAATAAAACCTAGACCATAATTTCTAAAGGAAATGGAGTAGGCAGTGACCAGAATAAGGCAGAATTTAAAAGTAGCCTAGGATAGGCAAGAGTTATGCTGACAATAAGAGAAATCACAAAGAGTTTAAGGTGTGAGATCATGTGTATCTCATAGTAAAACCCAAAGTAATCTCCCTAAGTATGGGGACTTGTGCCAAGTTAGCACCCCGCTACTGTGGACCATTTGAAGTCCTGGAAAGAGTGGGACCAGTAGAATATAGACTTACCCTACCACCCATTGTTAGATCTCACAATGTGTTACATATATCTTTATTAAAGAAGTATGTTCATGATTCTAATCATGTCATTGATTGGACTATGATATAGGTGGAACCAGAGGGAGAATTCCAACCCAAGCCTCAATGCATCCCGGACATGAGAGAAACGTTGCTCCAAAATTGAGTTGTCATGAAGGTCAAGGTGCAATGGAAGCAATTTGGAGCAAATGAGGCCACTTGGGAACTGGCATATGCCATGAGAATGGCATACCCATTTTTGTTTCTTGTATAAATTGTATATATATGGTGTTTTAAACACCAAGGACAATGTTTTTTTAAGGGGAGGGAAATGTAACACCTTGTTTTCCCCCATGACTATAAGTATGCTAAGACTTCATGTATTGTGATTATGAAGCATGTAATTATGTTTATGATTAATGAAAACACACAAGACAGTTGATTGGGAAGGAATCCTTGAGTATTTTCCATGATACCATGAGTGGGACTAGTGAGGTGGAACTAGAAAGTTTCAACAAGGAAAATAGGAAGCTTGCTAAAAAATCTAGTCTACTCCTGCACAAATTCAATACATTATATGTCCCGTGTACCTAGACTGCATGGAAACATGGAGCCTATTTATAGTGATCAGGATTTGGTGGTTGAGAAGTTATAACTGTTGATCGGTTTGGTACTTGGAGGAGTGAAAGGATAGCTGATATCCCAGCCATAAGGATGCACTGGATTTTCCCGTTCAATTTGGGAGCCTAACACAACATATTGTTTATGACATAAATCAATGAGGATCCCGATGATATGGAGGAAGAAGAGGGAAAAGGTTGAAAAACAACATAGTTCAAGCATATGGACGAACAAGGAATGAAAGAGAGAAGGAATATGCATGAGAGAGAGAGGAGAACATATACAAACTGTGGAATCGAAGAGATCCAGAATGTGAATGCGTGAAGACTAGACTCAGGCAGAGGTGTATTGTGAGGAAGGTGAGTTGTAGACTCACAAATAGATGGTGTGGTGAGAAGAGGAACCCATGTCCATAAAGTTTTGCTGTAGAGAATATTTGGGAGGTGTCTCTGAGGAAAACATGAAACTTTTCCAAGAATTTAATGGTCACCCAGAAGCAGAGATGACCCATATCCAGACTATAGAAACAGAGGACCATGACTTGGTACTTACTGGAAACAAACCAACACTGGTAAGAGGAGGTCACCGAGGTACCGTGTAGCAAAGAATGGGCTCCCTTGTGCAGTGGAAATCTAGTTGGGAAGGTACTTGATAAACTTGTGGAGGTCCTTAGCTCAATGGGAAGAGGGAAACTTATGGTGTTTCTAGTGGAGTGGAGAAGAGTAACCTTCCATAACCATTTCTTGAATTTCCAGTCAGTTGAGTTAGTCCCATGGTGGTATCATGGCCTAGCATGAGGGTGGCATGTTGTAGAAAATCATAGTGCAACATATCCTACAGTTAGGTGGAAAGGAATTTCCCCTCAGACAATTGGTTGGTTAAAATCATTACTGAACAAATAAGTGTCTTTCCTTGTTATGTCCAGTGCATGCTTAATAATGATGATAGACTGTTTTTTCTTTATGTTGAAGCTATAAAGAGAGACCCATGTTTGAACTTGGAAGAATGACAATCGTTGATGCAGTGGGAGGAGAATATTTTGACCATTGGTTAGATATCTGGGCCTCGGGATTTAGTCTATCATAAGGGAATACCATCGGAAGAGATAAGGTGAGAGGTCACGATGAGTTTCTGATGGGAAATTTCCCAAGCAATTGTGGGTCATTTATCTATCGAAATTCAATTTGATGAGATATAGATCATAGATGCCTAGGTACATTAACAATAATTCTATCAAAAGGTAGATGGCCAGAGTCTTGAAAGATGGTATTGGGAATAGTCTCTAATGGAGAAGATTTTATGCCAATATTTTGAGGATGTGAGGACCATAGATCTATCGGAAAGGATGTCGATGGATTTATAGTTGTTGGATCTAGAATAATCCAATCTGACAGAGAATACTTAGATGAAGAGAGACTTCGACTAATTTTCATGTAGCTATAGGACCCAAATTGAATCATGACCATTAATCGAGACAAACTAAGGATTTTCAGATCCATCAGAATAGTCCCATCAAAGAGAAGCAATCAGGAAGACCTGCAAACACTCAAAGTGGGTGCATTATGATGGTGGAGGACCCTGAGTGGATAGAAACTATTGATCTATGAGATGGGTGTCTGACCTAATCTCAATCGTCAATTTGATTTTGGACCCCACCTATTCATATGATGAGTAGGAAGTGGAAGAGGTGTTAACCAACATGGAGTTCAAGGTATCGATTTAATTGAGAGCATAGATTTATTTAACCAAGGACCGTTGGATCTATCATAATTAGGTCCATTGGAGAGGTAACCCACTTTCCTAATAGAAGATATCCCAATATACTTTCGAGCGTTGATCTAGTTGTGCAGAGAAAACCCCTATCAATCGATCGAGAATGTTTGATTCCTATTCTATGTAGTAAACTCTTGATGTAGTTTCTTCAGAAGTTGGTGTTGATTAAATAGGTTAAAAGCAATTGGAAACTATGATAAGATAAATTTTCATGTATATTGCAATGAACTAGGAGTTGAAGGTTCAAACACAAGTTTTGAAGTTATGAGAAAGAGAGAAAATATCACATCCCACCAGCCTAAGTAAGTTTTAGGGGGTCATGTGTGTTACACTAGTGATTTCGATTTTGAATTCAAGGCTTTCATTTGTGCATTTTTCTTTAAGAGGATATTGGATCTCTAGCCACACCATGTGATCCAAGATGCAGGAACCATAAGATCCCTAGATGAGCGGATGGGGAGAGTTGATGAGCAGAGGGAGAGGTGGTGCAATAGGCAAAGTCTTCTAGTCATATTTCCTTACCTATTGGTGATCAAGGATTACCCTAGCAATGGTATGAAATATAGATGATATCTAGAGCTCTAATTCTCTTTAGTCCAGGCACGGGGACCAAAGGTTAAGTAAAAATGCATGCTTTATCTTTTGTTTATTAATTTAATTTATATGTTAGCCTAGATTGTTGCTTGATTTTTATATGACACATGTGATTGAATGTCCTCTTTTGTAATGCATGTGAAAATTTGGCACCAATGAGACCATTAGGATAGCAACAATGATGAGGTTGGGTCAAGGGAGTGGATCATGTGCCACCAACCTAAAGACATAGAAGGGTCCTAGATGTGGTGGATCAATGATGGATCCTAGATTATCTACACATGGATTGGCCAATTACTAGAGTGGGGGGTCTATTAGGTAATTTGCATCACCTAGACAAGGCCCTCATTGAGTGGTGTTATAGAGTTCCACTTGAGTGTCACCCCATCATGAGAAGGATGGCCATGGTGGAACATGGAATAAGAGACCTAGCTAGATGATTCCTAGCCTTCATAGCTTGAAACCCTCCTTATAAAGATGATATTGATGAGAGTGATGATGATGGTTGATTTTCCCCATGTGATGTACATGTATGGTTTTATTTCCCTTTAATATCAAATGAATTAAAATCCAATATAGAATCTAATTTGCAGCAAATATATTGAGACTCCTAGGAACATGAATGAATTTAATGGATTCAAAATATCTAATCAATTTTCTAACTCACAAATACTTTCTAAATAAGAAAGGATCGTAAACTTAGTAAAAATTGTTCTATCGCATGATAAGTAGTTGAGAATTGAGATAAACACAAATATGATGAATGAGTAATCATAGGGAATCAAAAAGAAAGTGAATCATGGCATCATACTCCACCTGATTATTGGTGGAAGTACCGACACATACACCACTAAGATGGAAGAGAAAATGCAAGGGTGGATGATTTTCCCAAGCTACGAAGGAAAGACTCTAAGTGTAACAACTTGTGCCATCAATTAAATCGATGTAACATAGAGATTGATGATCCATCTAAGAATACCACAAAAGTAAACCATAAGGCTCTCAAGAAACAAGATACAATGCAAAAAGGGGAATGCAAAATGTAAATATAGATATGGTAATGAATGGAAATCAATCCTAAGGGTAAAATATCTTCAATTATAACCCATTGCATGGGCTCTTGAGAATTTCACTGTCCCAATCGGAAAGAAAAATTCCCCCACTTCCCAAACAAAATTGATGACATAAGGGCCCTACCATAGGTATTTGATTTTATCTCAACCAAGTGCTATATCATGAGCTTGGTCATAAACCAGGACTAGATCACCTTCACAAAATGAGTGAGGGTAGACATGATTGTAATGATCTTTAGAATTTTTTTTCGTAGCATCAATATGTTGTAAGGTTGCTTACCAATGTTTTTCATCATGTTCTAAGGTCAGTAGTCAATGTTTTAAGATAGAAGTATCTAGTAAAAGTTTAATGGAAAAATAGAGGGAGGGGATTTCACAATCGATAGGTAAAAACACCTCGATGCCTTGGATGAGATCAATGTTGGGTATGTGTTATATTCTTTTCATGTGTGTGTGTGGGCGCGTCAGATTCAACTATTGCGTCTGACGATCCCAACTTCCTTTTGGGCGATTTTTTCTATTTTAGCGGATTTTGCTATTTTTAGTGGTTTTCTAAATTAATCCTAGATTAAGGGATTAGGGTTTTGGTAGCTACGGAATACCTAAAACATTGTATATATTGTATGGTGAATGGTGAAATTAATACAATAAAGAGTTGAAAGGTGCGGCACCAAGGAAGGCTAGTTTTCTCCCGGTTAAGGGTTTCCAGTGTAAATCTATGAGTACTATGTGTATGAGCCATTGATCAATTTATGTTTTTCTTAATAATATGTATGCATTGATTTACTTTAAAGGTTTAAAACTTACATGTGGTATCAGAGATCATTTTTGGCTTCAGAGGGACACCTTTGTTGCTGATGGTTTGGCTCGGTCTTGATAGATCAAGTTTATCATGGGTCTGTGATAAACCTAGGTTTAGTGGGAGATTTTGCAGTGGTGATTCGAGTGTAGAAAGAAGAATGACGAGCTCCTCTAGAATCGAGACAGAGAGGTTCAATGGTAAAAACTTTGAGCTATGGAAGCTCAAGATGGAGGACCTTCGTGTAGACAAAGAATAATGGATCGTTGTGGATCCTGGTACACAACCTACTGGTACACGACCTATTGGCACACAGTCGATGGGTATACAACCTAATAGTACACAAAATACTAGTACACCACCTATTGGTATGTCAAAGGAAGATTGGGAGAAGTTGGACAGAAGAGAAAGGAGTACTATTCGACTCTGCCTAGAAAATTCGGTGTTGTTGAATGTCTCGAGAGAATCTACGGCCAAGGAACTATGGGATAAGTTAGGAAATTTGTATCAATCAAAGTCCTTGGTAAACAAGTTGTTTCTTCAAAAAATTTTGTATCATATTAGGATGGAATATGGAGATTCTGTGACAGAACATCTAAATGCCTTTAATACTCTGGTAAGTCAACTCGTATCTGTTAATATTATGATTGCAAAATAAGATAAGTGTATTACTTTGCTATGTTATTTTCCAGACTCTTGGGATAATCTAGTTGTAGCAATTGGTAGTACCACTCAATATACATTGAAGTATGAGGATGTAGTTGCATCATTGTTATCTGAAGAGATGAGGCAGAAAATCATGGATGGTCATAGCACAAATGATTTATTTGTAAGAGGTTGTACCCAAGATAGAAATCATGGTAATTCTTCGGGGGGAAGATCTAAATCTACAGGTATATCTAAGTCTCTAGAAAAATCTTTGAGGAAATGTTGGAAGTGTGGTAAAATGAGGCATTATAAGAAAGATTGAAAGTCTAAGAAGGTTGATAAACCAAATGGATCGGATAGTACCTCTTCCACAGAGGAGAAAACATCCACTGAAGAAGGAGGTGATGTTTACCTGGAATCTACAAGTACACATGTAGACCATGATGTATGGTTGATCGAATCATGTGTGTCATATCATATGAATCCTCATAGGGAGTGGTTCTGTGAATATGAAAAATATGATGGTGGTGATTTATTCCTAGGAGATGACTCAACAACAAAAATCATGGGACATGGAAGGGTTATGTTGTTTCTAAAATATGGAAGGATTAGAACTCTCCCTGGGGTTCTACACATTCCAAAACTATCCAGAAGCCTAATATCTGTAAGCAAGTTGGATGATTCAGGAGTGGATATTGTATTGGGAAAGGGCACTTGCAATATGGTATGAGGGGAAATGGTGTTGATGAGTGGAGTTCAGTGTGTAACTTTGTACAAGTTGTTGGGAAGCACTTATACTAATGGGTGTAACAATTTTTTTGTCCCTGAGCAGAGAAATGAAGGAGACAAGACCAATGTTGTTCTTGAAAAGAAGATCATATTGTGGCATCAAATATTGGGGCATATTGGACAAAAGGGCCTTCAAACAGTACATGGTAAAGGTATGGTTGAAGGTATGTCTAATTCCACTCTGGATTTTAATTTCTATGAACATTGCATATATGGTAAATAGAATCGAGTAAGATTCCCATCTGGTGCTACAAGAGAAAAGGGGATCTTAGAGTTGATACACAGTGATGTGTTTGTACCTGTTCATGTTCCATCCCTAAGTAAATATATGTATTATGTTTCATTCATAGATGATTTCTCAAGGAACACATGGATTTATTTTATTAGAAAGAAATATGAGGTATTTGATAAATTTAAAGAGTTTAAGGCTCTCATATAAAATCAGATAGAAAACAAAATAAAGGTATTGAGGACAGATAATGGTGGAGAATTCTGCAGAAATGAATTTGAATAATTCTGTAAGAAGTGCAGTATAGAAAGGTAGAAGACTACTCCATACACACCTCAGTAGAATGGAGTTGTAAAAAGGATGAACAAGACACTGATGGAAAAAATGAGCATGCTCAGTGGTGCCGAGTTAGGACAAGAATTTTGGGCAGAGGCAGTGGGTACATCATGTTACCTGGTCAATCGATCACCCTCATCAGTGTTGGATGATAAAACTCCACACGAGGTATGGATTGGAAAGAAACCCTCTCTTGAACATCTTAGAGTGTTTGGTTGTGATGCTTATGTACATGTTCTGAAGGAAAATAGGAGTAAGTTGGATAATAAAGTTGAAAAGTGTATCTTTATTGGTTATAAAGATGGTGTGAAAGGCTATAAGCTTTGGAACCTAAAAAATAAGAAGACTGTTTATAGTTGGGATGTTGTTTTTAGAGAGGTAAAAGATGTTTCCAAACAAGAATTCCTACGAAGGAAAGAGGAACCTGAGAAAATAGAGATTGAGTTGGATGATGAAAAATATGAATCATTTGAAGAATATGAAGCAAAAGAAGAAGAACCTCATACCCCAATATTGAGGAGATCGGTGAGAGAAAGAAGGAAACTAGAAAGTTATAGTCCACCTGATTTTTGTTCCAATTTTGCTTTATCTATCACTGATGATGATCTCAGAACTATCAGGGAAGCAGTGATTTCAGAGGATAGTAAATTATGGAAGAAGGCCATGGTTGAAGAAATGGATTCCTTGGATAAGAATGAGGCATGGGATATAGTTGAGTTTCCAGCTGGAAGAAAATCTGTTGGTAGCAAATGGTTGTTCCCAAGTAGAGGGAATTGACTTTGCTGAGATTTTTTCTCCTGTTTCCAAGTTAACGTCTATTAGATTTATTTTATCTATTTTTGTTGCTTTTGATCTTGAAGTGGAACAAATGGATGTGAAGACAACATTCCTACATGGGGATATGGAAGAAGAAATCTACATGAAGTAGCCAGAAGGCTTTGTAGTGAAGGGAAAG
>JZKD02S1780450.1:20866-38198 GCA_000966675.3 Picea glauca | reverse complement strand
CGAGCTTGGTATCTAGTTTTACTTTCTGACTATCATATGGTGTGACAATCATAGTACACTAAGATTTTGCAGAGATCCAGTACAACGACAACGAACCAAACACATTGAGGTCCACCTGCATTTCATCAGAGATTTAGTACATGACAGGATCATTGCTTTGCAGTTCTTTCCTTCCTCTTAACAGACTACCTACATATTCACCAAGACCTCCACTGGGAAGAAGTTTCATACTTTGTGGGATCGTCTTGCAATGAAGAACATAGTTGCCTAGCAACTTCCTTTCCTTGTTTTGAGTCGTTGTCTTTTGAGGGGGGTGCGGTTGGTCCCACGTTGTTTTCCCTCTTTCCTCATTCTTATTCAGTTTTAATTAGTTGCATTGTACATAAGTACCTAATATGTCCTAGTAGTCGGGACTCATTTTTTTTACTCCATAGTGATGTTCAGGGGGGGTGTTGGAGATTTCTATTTTAGGCACACTAGTTCAGTGGGAGTTAACTGACTAGTTCTATTTTAGAATTTTTAATTTTAGACCATCACTATTATGCATGCATTCCTAAGAAAATCTCACTGCAACTCACCGCTTCTTCTCTTTTCTTAATTATAGGATGTCATTGCCTATATGAGTGAATAGCACTCACTCTTTGAACATATCATAATATACATTGATTCTCATTCTTCATATTGTATCTCTCTTCCTTTTCTTAATAAGATTTGTTTGTGTATGCTTTAGCTAGGTCTCCTATGCACGTTTCCATGAAACACTGACATAAATAAATAGCTCCAAATATGAAATAGGCAATGGCTAGTGCAATATTATATGAAATGAAAAACTCGGAAAATGACAATGTTTATTTATATTAAGATTCTAGGGGATTCCTTTCTTGAGCTAGCACTTTCCTAAAATTGAGCACTTCAAAAACCAACAACTAAATGAAGGATTTAATGCTAAAAAAAAGTGATACAAATGGTATGAAAACCCTAAGCTTTGCAAAGAAAAGGACTAAAACTTCGATGCAAAATATGTATTCCTTAACTAACTCTTATGTGGTTTTAAGAAAATCAAAAGGAGAAATCAACCAATAAACAAGTTCTAAAATCAAAGTTTAAAATGAAATAGGTCAAGAATTTGTATTAGAACCCTAAATGTAGTAAACACTAAGAGTATCAAACCATTTTATTCACCTAGAATGTTCTTTGGGAAAAACTCAACAAATACCAACATCTAAAAGGAAAACAAGGGATATTGAATAAATAGATAAAAATAAATAATAAAAAATTCAATCCCAAAACCAAACTTAATAGAAAAAATTTCTAAAATAAGAAATACAATGTAGAAAAAGGGCCAAATTGCATGTAGGCATAGGAAAACCTAGGAAATCTGCATGCATGTAGTTTTTGTGTAGAAAACCACTCAATAACTAGAAAGGAAAATTGTTGAAAAGTTCATGAGATTGATGTTGAAAATAAGGGTTTCTTACCTAGGTCATCTAAAAATGATGGCTATAACAAGTAGAAAATAGCAAAAAAGAAATGGAAACTACACTGCCATAAACCCTAATAAAGCACACAGACAACCAAGGAAGGTAGTAACAGTTTCCTCCCCAGTGGAGTTGACAATCTACTAAAAGTGTTTTGTTGCTAAGATGTACAGAAATTACCTACTTAAGATTTTTGTGACTGAAGTAATAGAAAAAGGAAATAAGATAAAAAGAGTCATGAACTTGTAAACTCATTCAACATTCAACCTCATGCAAAAGAAAATATACAAAAGAATTAATGAATCTAACATTTAAGGCACAAGATAAAACAAAGAATGAATGTAATTTTATTGTCAATGGAAACAAAGACTTACAAGATAACACCTCAGTAATAGTTGTGGAAGTAATATGGGCTCCAAAGCAATTGTGAGGGAGAGGTTTTTGCCTCCTTGTATGCTCCAACTCCAAGATTTGATGGTAGAAACAAAATCCCAATATAATATATTAGATAATAAATATAATATAAATATAATAATGCATAATAATAAATTTATGGTACAACTTTTTTATATTTAGATGTGGTGATTGGTGAAATTGATTGATTATGTAATTAATTCTACATATTGAAAGATGTGAAAGGAGCAATAACACTTCAATTCTATCAACCAATTAGAAATGAGAAAAACAAATATTTTTATTATATCCAAAAATATATATTTGTTTTCCTATGTTAAACATTACATTGCATACACAAATTTATGGTAAAAGGCAAATTAATGTCACATCAAAAGCAAACTCATTGCTATAGTCCCATGGAAGGGACTAAAAAGGATTGAAATAATATAAGATCACTTAAGTGTGTCAATGTTCAACAAGATCAACTAAGATCAATGAGTCAAAAATAAGATCTTATATATTATTTAGTCAATGAGTCAAAAATAACTTCCATTCCTCTCTAATACAGGGAAAAATACAAAAACGTCTACAAATCAAGCAAAACCCTCTACAATGGCTAGCAACTGCAGGACGTTAACATACTTACAGTTGTTCTAGCTATTTCAACTTCAATATTGAAAAAGGAATATCTCCATATAAATAATTATAAGAGACATCTCTGCAACAACATTTAAGATGAAATCAACTCAGGGCATTCTATGAAATAGAAATATAAACCATAAGAATGATGGCTAATAGATTTGACTAAAGGGATGTTTAGAGGCACACAACAACTTGGTTTGGCATCATATATCTCTTCAAAAGACTATTGTTTTTAGCATAATACTTACAATTTATCTATAAAATTGGCAATATATTCATCTTGAACCAGACCTCGAGTGTTGGGATATGGTGAGATCTGTTTTTACCAAGTTGTAGTTGACTAGCAATTTTTTCTTGGACAGGTAAACGTTTGAAAATAGACTTTCCTAGATGGGTGAGGTGGGCATTTCTAAGGGGATTTTCATGGGTTTTTCATGTGCCATATGGACATGGCCCGCTTTAAGGAATATCTCCATATAAATAATTGAATGAATAGATTATGAGTGTGACAGTGCTTCACGAGTACCTTATAGCCTGAAGTATGTAGTGCAAATGCTCAGAACAATAATTTATACGCCATGTATCATTCAACGCTTCGTCAAGTGATGGATTGGAGTTCTCCACAGGGAAGTCATTCACTCCTGCAACCAAATTTTAGCGTTATCTCCCGATCTATTGCAACCAACCATGAAATGAAAATTGATAATGTGATTTTCTTACCATTTTTTGTTATAAAGATAGGCGGATTATTATACCGTTGTTTTACATAGATTAGCAAATCCCTTAGTCCTGGTGCATACACATAAAGCCAAAAGGATGTCTGCGCAAATTTTATAGATAACAATAAGCATCTATGATTTTAATGTTTAAATCAAACTCTATAAGGTGGGCTCAATTTTAAGCTTGAATATCAATATTTATCTACAAGTTTTTTCCTTAATATTTAGCATACCTTGAGTCCTATTGGCACTCCACTGCGCTCTTCTATTGAAAGAACGTCATATGAAAATCAAATGTTAGTAAATAGAAAGAACTTCCTAGATATACTACTAGAATTTTAGGGTTAGTTTATTACATGTGAACAGAATAATGCAACAGTAAATGACGAGCCTTACAAACGAGATTGGATCCACAGTCCCTGTTCTAGACAGAGTTCACGTTGGTTGGGTCCAAACAGTTAATTGTGTACTAACTTGTATAATAATTCATTCCGAGGAAGTCGAAGGATCCTTTTAACTGTTGAGATTGTTGCTCAGTGAACTTTAACAAACGATCACCAAGTCTATCTCTCATTGTAAACGGGTAGTCCCCTGATGTTACTAGATCGATAAACCTTCCACACAAAAAGTAATAGTGGAACAGAGACTAAACAAACAAATAAGGAAATACAATAGCAGAAAATTGATGAACCTAACAAGAGCCAAAAGAAAAAAACCAACTGACCACAAAAGAATCTAATATTAAATTGTAAAGACCTAAAACAACTGACAGAAGTAATACCATCCAAGCATGAAATCCACCACTCTCTGCATTGCATCTTGGTCTTCTTGAGATGTGGAATAAGGATAAATCTAGTTGCAGACTAAGGTAAGCCCTATAGAACCCTTTTGCTCGAGCTGCAAACATTTTCACAACATTTAATCTCTCTTTGTGAGTCCAGCTAATAATTAAAAACATAGCTAAAACTGAAAGAAGGTAATAACGAAAAACTAATGAAAAGCTTAAATGCACAGCCATTTCACATATAATTAGAGCTCGACTAAGTAAAAAAGACCTGCTTAGATTTATACCGAACTTTGGAGTTATGAAAGGTTAAGAGGATCAAAAGCTTTGCACATGTTTTATTTATTTTTTAAATTTCATTTAGTAACGAGATTATCTCAATCTTCTTCCAATAGTACAACTTATTTGTGGATGCATAATAGAGGCATGGCTACTTAATAGATTCTGCATTTCGTTTTTAGGCCCAATAGAAATGTACAATTTAAATGATCGATAAGACGATCAGAATGCTAAAGTGGCTTAAGTATCATCATTTACAACTATCAAATTAGGAAGGTCTGATGGCTTAAGTATCATCATTTACAACTATCAAATTAGGAAGGTCTGATGGAAGGAGTAGGATAATAGGGTTTTTTTACAGATATCAGGCAAAAATTCAACCATCAAATTGAGAAGTTCTTACAGGAGTAGGATAATGACCTTTTATGGAAATTAGGTCATTTTCTTTTTTCTTCATGGAAATTAGGTATAATCCTAATTTACTAGGGTTTTCAAAACTTTTGCATCTATACTATCAGAATCTACAATTTCAATAAATTTCAACATAGATTGAATAACAGGTGAAAATTCGACTATCAAATGGGGAAGATCTTACGGAAGGAGTAGGATAATGGGATTTTTATGGAAATTAGGTAAAAATTATTTTTGCTTCATGGATTGCACATATCAAATTCATGGAAGGAGTAGGATAATGGGCTTTTATGGAAATTAGCTAAAAATCCTTTTTGCTTCATGGATTGCACATATCAAATTCATGGAAGGAGTAGGATAATGGGATTTTATGGAAATTAGCTAAAAATCCTTTTTGCTTCATGGATTGCACATATCAAATTCATATATTGCATAATCCTAGTCTAGTAGGGTTTTCAAAACTTCTGCATCTATGCTATCAGAATCTACAATTTCAATAAATTCCAGCGTAGATTGAATCTACAATTTCAATCAATTTCAGCATAGACTGAATAGCAGGATTCCAATGAAAATAAATTGGGAAAGCGGCAATTCATTGCACTCTGCCCGTTATGTCATTCCATACGCAAAATGGGCAAAGGGAAAATCATCATCAAAAGGCTGGGATTTGAGTTAATTTGGTATATTATTGCCTCATATATTAGGGCCTAATTGATCCCAGTTGTAATAGCCTTTTATGCAGCACGTCTGGTAACTGTATCCTGTGTTACATCTGTTACCATGAATGTATGCCAGCCAACTATATATTCGAAGTTCAAACCCAAAAACAGAGCACTTCCCATTGCCATAATGTTTATGGCTTAACCACTGTAAATCCAATTGTACGCAAATCAACACTTTTATGTGCTCTGAAGTATTTTGACATAAATCTACATGCTGACCAATTGCAAGACCCATCATGAAAAYTGATGTTAGCTTCAAMTTTTAGTAGGMTTTTGTGCGTAGAAGAAMTACTCCACMTTGTATTTGCTCMTWTATGYTTCCACAACARCCRCATGTGYGAGAAGCATGTAATGGYCYRCRGTGTACATTTCATCTRYAGCCGGACTCTGAAAACCRCAAAGGCCAGGAGCCAGAACTCCRAGATCATATCCTAAGTTACAATACATAAAAGGTTCGTTCAATGTTATCCACTGTTTAACTCGATCACCAAATAATCGGAAACATGCTTCTGCATAGGCAGTGAAATCAGTCCTGCGTCACGATATCATTATAAATAAAAATGAATGATCCATACAGCATGAATATCAAAGTACAGAAACACAATTTTTGCTATAAAATATTGTAGAAATCCTAATCATACACTATGTATGGACTCAGAAATCCTCCATATTCATCCTCCAGATACTGGGGAGTATCCCAGTGAAACAACGTGACAGACACTTGGATTCCTGCAATCAGCATCGTTAAGAGAAAGAGATGGTCAGAACCTAATAAATAGCCCACATTACATGTGAGATCGATCAAGCTATATTAGGAGAGAATATTGGATATAACCATTCTGAAGGAGTTCATTGATGAGGTTATTGTAATAGGTTACTCCTTCCTCATTGATCTCTCCTTTTCCTTCTGCGATAATTTATAAACATTCGCTTAATGGACATCACAAATATCAAACTGTGAGAATTAATAACATTAATTGAACATTGAGCAGAGAATGCATTTGGTGATTAATTTACTTTGTTGGAACTTACTTGGAAATATTCGAGGCCATGAAATCGAGAATTTGTAGGTATCCACTCCCATATCTTTCATGAGTTTCACATCTTCCTGCAAGATATATGCTCGTCCAATAAATTTAAGCTAATGATATTGATTAGAGAAAATTTTATGATTTTTCCACATCTTTAAATGTCATCTTTAGTGTGCCGAATTCAAAGGATCGATTAAGAATTAGAACAAAACACTCGGTAAAAAAATAATGACCTAATACCCAACATTATTGAGAACAACCAATTTAAAAAATACCTTATAACGATGGTACTGATCCACTGCTACATCACCGTTGCTTCCATCAAGAATTTTACCTGCATTGCAAAGTGAGACACACACATCAACAAACATATCCTTACAATGAGACTCCCTCTAAAGGTGAACCAAAGAAGAAAAACAATCTGACCTGGTGTTCGGGAAAATGAGTCTGAGATGCTTGGACCTTTTCCACCTTCTTTGGCTGCTCCTTCACACTGCATTAATCATTAATGCATACAAGAACTTTAAGCGTTGAATTGGCATTACAGGATCTTTACACATTGCATTTGCTCCACTGTAATTTAAGTACTGCGAGAACAAAGAGTGGATTTAGACAGTAAGTGAGAATTGAGAGTACCTGATAAGCAGAGGTTGTTATCCCAAACATGAAACCTGGAGGAAAGTCGCTCCTCCTTACTGCCTTATCACCATTAATCTCTTCCATTCTCAGTCTGGATATATCGCCAATTACAATACGTTGTAATAAGCTGAATGGATGTACACCATTTATATAACAAGACCGGGGGTCCTTTATTGGCTATAATCTCCTCATCGTTGACGACGCCAACAACCAGCTCGTCACCGAGCACGCGTGTCTGCCTGAGAGCATTGGCATGGTCGTAGTGCATCAAGTCGAAGCATTCGTCTATGTAAACCCTAACCTTCTTCTTCCCGCCTTTTCGCCTAGGGAACAACTCAAACGAAGACGACAACAGGGCCACGGGAAGGCCCGGGATGGGCAGTGCGCCGAAGTGGCCAGTGGAGAGGCCCAGCAGGGTAGCCATGACCATGAGGCCGCCCATGACACTGGGGACGAAGACCTGTGTAGAAAATATGGTGTGTCAATGAGGAAACGATGTGCAATTGACCTATGTATCAAATTAGAGTACTGTAATTCTACTACCATGGGCCATACTAAAGAGTTCTTCATGTTGTCCCACTGGGAAAGCTTTCACTTATTCATTTCTTTAACAAGTAGATGAGCAGGGATTGGATTGGATTAAATAATAATGGCAGTTGTCTGCTTACAATAAACCAGGGAGAGGAAATTCATTCAAAATGCAATAGGTCTAAAAACGTTTCACAAATGTAATCAAATGCAATATATGTGGTAAGCTCAAAAATGTGGGAACGAAGAGCACACTACCTGAGATGCATATCCTCACCAACGACAAACGCTAAGGGATTTTCAATAAACAGAGTTTTGACAAGGTCAGTTGACATAAACCGGGAGCTGGAGAGAAAATCGACTTGAAGGACACGATCCACAGTGATATTATAAGTGGGATCATCTAGGTACAATCTGGCTTGTTTGGAATCAAATTTCCAGTAACTGGGAAAGCTAAAATCCTTCTGGCGGAAAGGAAGAATGCGACCAATGCTCCCGAGGACAGTGTTCCGATACTTCTCTGTTTAGGCGGCATGCAGAAATATATCTAAGACTCTCTTGTCGGGAATGATGTCGTCGTCCACAATGTAAACGAAATCTGCCCCCTCCGCCTACAGCGTAAGCTGGAAGCGGCCATTGCAAACAGCAACTGCAGGCATATTGTCAAGCTAGCTGCCATTCTCATTCCGTTGGCTGTCGTGGAGCTCCAATTTCTTAATTGCCCAGTTGATTCGAGGCCCGAGGATGGGTTGATGTCGTTCCATACTAGCCAGTCTCAGAGCAGTAGTCGCCCCACCATAAGGTCATACCTGTTGTATAGGAGATTTGTTCTCTCCTTTTCCCTGCTCTGTTGAGCCATCCTGGCATCCTATCCTTCAATGCTTTGGATGCGATCATCTAACCTTCCGCCCGCAAAGGCTTGCTTGGGTCTATCTACTCGAAGGACTTCCCTCCCAGTGTGTGGCGTTAGCCACGTTCAACTCACTGTACTAGTTCAATATGATGAAGGGGGTTTGTTCTCATTTCCCATCAATGTGCTCACGCCAACTCTTGCTAACACTACCCGACTAAGTGTAGCATGCTCCCATGAGCTCCTTTCGGACATTGACGGGGCCTGCCTACGCGTGGCGTACCTTTCGCATACATAATGAGTAAGTCAGCTTATTGTTATGACCACAGTACAATTGGCCCTTCCCTCTCTGCTCTGCTGTGTGAAATTGTCAAATCTATTAATTGTGTTTACATTGAAAGACGTGAAGCCTGCAATAACACATCAAACATATCAGCCAATCAAATTTTAGAAAAATATATTATTTTATTATTAAATATATATATATATATATATTGATTTTCTATGTTACACATTGGATATAAAACAAAAATCTAAAGTCAACTATAAACTAATATAGAATCAAAGGACAACTCATCACTATAGTCCCAAGCCTTTGGCAGGGATTAATAAGCAAATAGTAGTGAAGTTGGTCACCTCACTATTGCACAAAAGTAGTAGTGCCTCGTCATGAAAATACGTGTACAAAATTATTAAAAATTGAGGGTTACCGTGCCTAACCATTAAATCAAAAGAATTAAAGTGTTACCATGCCTAACCATTAAGTCAAAAGAATTAGTTCGGAGAAATACAATTTAAAAAAAATTATTAAATGTTAACCATTTTCTAAAAGTTAAATAAATATTTTTTATTTAATTTAATGTGAGAATGCAATCTTTTAAATCATGTTAATTAAATATTTTATTTTATTTATGAGTATGATAATGCAATCTTTTGAACCATGTTAATCTTTTAAATCATGTTAATTAAATATTTTGTTTTATTTATGAGTATGATAATGCAATCTTTTGAAACATGTTAATAGATACATTCTATTGTTATTTAAAATTCATTATTTACACATTAAAAAAATAGAATCAAATCCATCACCACTAATGTAAAATAGGTTAAACTCATTTCTAATATTTTTGAACACATCTCACCAATAGCAACCACACATAAACTTTAGAAAAATAAAATCAAACTCATCACTAATGTAATATAGATGAAACTTCTAGAAGTTTTGAACATCTTACCAGCAACAACTACACATAAACCTTAATGCTATAAGTTAAATAAATATAGTATTAAGTTAAATAAAAATTTATTTGATTTATTATTACATTAATATAGTCTCTTAAACCATGTTAATAGATACATTTTATCACAACATATAGTTATTTTTTAGAGGCATAGGTTAGATTTATTTTTCCTTTTTCATATTTTATCTCATTTCATTGGAAGATAATTATAAATTCATTTTATTTCATTGGAAGTGACCTTAATGCTATAAGTTAAATAAATATAGTATTAAGTTAAATAAAAATTTATTTGATTTATTATTACATTAATATAGTCTCTTAAACCATGTTAATAGATACATTTTATCACAACATATAGTTATTGTTTAGAGGCATAGGTTAGATTTATTTTTCCTTTTTCATATTTTATCTCATTTCATTGGAAGATAATTATAAATTCATTTTATTTCATTGGAAGTGATTTGAGAATAATTATTAATTTAATGGCAAAGCAATATGAACATGGTTCTAATTTTGTCTCTTTGCATATGTGTTATGGAAAAACTAAGTTTTATAGTTATGGTTTAATGAAACAACAAAGCAGTTCCCTAAAAGAACACTCTTGGACTCTAAACATGTAGTTAATTAAAAGTAATTGCTTGCAATAACTAACTTTCAAATGATGGTAAAGAGAACAAACCTGGAATCCAATGTTTGAAGTTGATCTCACTCAAGAACTTTTTCTCCAAGAACTCTTGCACAACGATCCTCTAGAAATTCTTGTAAATAAAGAGAATGCGAGTTTCTTTAAGGAGAATCACGTACATCAAGCAAAAAAGTTTTTTTTTTAAATATTTTTAGGGAGGAAAAGAGGGATTTTGGTCGAGCAAAGAAAGGGATGTAATTGAGACCAATAAGTCATCATCAACATATGTGGTGTCAAATAATGCTATAACAATATGGATTATAGTTGTTTCATTAAAAAAACATAGTTTATGATTATCATTATAAATATTTATATATATGGGGATGATTCTAATAATAACATTAATATATACTAATCAATTGTTATTAACTTATTAAATTATATATCAATCAAGTGATACTTTTGATTTATAGCTATTAGTAATAAGAATCATCTTCAATATTATTATTTTCTACTTTTGATTTATAGCTATTAGTAATAAGAATCATCTTCAATATTATTATTTTCTAATGCTATACTCTGATAATTTCATGTTTGATATGTGTTTCATGTTTGATATGTGTTTCATATTTGAGAGTTAAAGAGGACAATTTCCATAATTTTGCAAATATTGAATATACATCAATGAATTTGATACTTATTTGAGCCCATTTGGAAAAGTTGTTTAGTAAATCTATAGTATCTTCTTATTTTAATTATTAAAAAGTAAAAATAACAATAAAAATAATAATTTGCTTATTAACATGAGACATATATTTGGACGATTAGAAAAAATATATATATATATATACAAAATTAATGAATATTTTACAATTTTCTTTCTTGTTAATGTAACTTTTACTTTATCACAATAAGAGGAATTATAACTGCATCAAAATACATAAAAGTATCAATTATGTATGGAGAAGATGTGCACCGAAAAGCAAGCAAACCATTAACAAACCTTCATGGAAAGTAATCTATTAATTAGCCAAAAAAAAATTAAATAAAAAATTAGAACTTCAAATATATTTTACTTTATTAAGAAATCTAATGGACTATATTATCCTAAAATGAAAATATTTATACAAAATTTAAAGAAATTATATTTTTCGGGATCAAGACCAAATCTTTAGTGTCTCAAATTAGTTAATAGAAATCTTACATATTATCATCATGTAATTAAATAAATTTCTTAAAATTTTAATTTCTTATTTAAAAACTTTTTTAGTAACAAATGTTTTCCTATGGCTTATAAGATCCCAAATCGAGACCAATAGAAAGTAGAATAGTTATTAAAGACCCTAACGGAATCACATGCTTTTTTTTAATTTGTACTTATGACCAAACATTCATAACAACCTTTTCTTTTAAAAAATTTATGTCCTTCCTCCTTATTTTGGCTATCATTTTGAGAGAAAAACATAGAGCAAATGTGGTAGCTCAATTTGTAATATAGTTTGAAGTAATGAAGTTATCACCATGCAAGGGAGATGCTTTTTTCTTTCCTTCCTCCTCATTTTGGCTATCATTTTGAGAGCAAAACATAGAGCAAATGTGGTATCTCAATGTGTAATGGAGTCTAAAGTAATGAAGTTATCACCATGCAAGGGAGATGCTCTTGTGTTTCATAAATCTACCAAGGATCACGTTCTTCAAATTAGTAAGAGCTACAATGATTGATTCAACCAATACCATATCAATCTAAAACATTGTCAAATTTTTTTTTATAGATAGGTTAGTTAAGAATGCAACTGTGTAATCTGATAACAAATTCATATTAATAGCAATAGAAATCAATGTACTATAATGAATGACATAAAATTGCATCAAAAATAGGGGTAAGAGGGGCACATCACCCCCGTCCATTCACTAAATTTAATGTATATTTAAGAACTTTGAGTGACTCACGAATCAAGAAATAAGGACAAAGGAATGATGGCTTACACAAATTAGAATAAAAATTACATGTGGAATGAGGAAGAAGCTAGCCTTGTTGCTTATTTCATTGTAAATTTGTCTTGCACATTTTATTATTGTGAATAAAACTCCAAATGTCCAATAAATCCAACAAAATCTATGAAAATATCATATAAAAAATTGTGGGATTGTTTGAAGCATTTATCTACCATATTCGCTCAATTTTACAATGATTTAGAGAAATAATGAAAGTACCTTGAAAGCCAATGCTAACCTTCAATAATTCTAGATACTTTTGTAGAACATATGCTAGAATGCAAAATCCACAAATTAAGTGAAGCAAGTCCAAACAAAATTTTCATGAAAACGTAGGAGAACTGCAATGGAAGGGGATAATATATCTCTAAGGTATTCAAAACATAAATGATTGACATAATTAACAATGGAGTAAATACAATTAACGCAATGGAGGAGTAAATAGCATAGTTAATAAAAGTTGGCAAGGATCTCATGTGATTGACTTGTTACTAGTGGATGCCAATCAAAGGGTTGTTGGTTGTAACTATTGGTTGTAACTTTTACGAACTCAATTTGGTAGTGGGTGTTAATGCAAAAGGTTACATGATAATTTATCAATTAATACAATTTAATAAAAGTTGGCAAGGATCTCATGTGGCTGACTTATTAGTAGTGGATGCCAGTCAAAGGGTTGTTAGTTGTAACTTTTATGAACTCAATTTGGTAATGGGTGTTAATACAAAAGGTTACATGATAATTTCTCAATTAATACAATTTGGAGAGTTAATAATGAATGTTACATTATGTTTTGTGAAAAAAAATTAATATTAATTTTATTTATATTTTTAATTTTAAAATGCTTAGTAAATCCAAAAGAAAAAAAAAAGCACATGAATATTTTTTTGGAAATTTTTTAATTGAAAAAATTTAAAAATAATTATTTTTTCAAATAAAAAATTATTTAACTTTGGAAACCTTGAACCATAATAATATAGAACAAATTCCTTTAACCTCAATGTGAAAGGCAAAGACCCTATTGTTGGCATGGACTAAAAATGATAATTGTTTTAAGAATATGTATGATAAGAGAAAGTAAGTCGAAAGTTGTGATAGAGCTTAAAACTGCAATCGAGAGTTGTGATAGAGCTTAAAAATGGTGAAAAAGTGAGTCTAGTGAGTAGCCTAAAGGAAAAGCATAGATTTTACTAGACATGGTCATCAACTCTAGCCCTAAGTGCCTATAAATGTGATCCCCAAGTACTTGACAGTCAAATTTGAGGACTTCAACTTTATGGCTCGTGGTATAAGAAATTGGTCGTGATTCAGTTCCAAGTAATATAATGTTAAGACTTGTCAAAATTAATTTTTTGGAATATATATCAGAGCTTAACTCCCGACTTGGTGCTTTCACTAACTTAGTTATAGTTTCTTTGATAATCTCTAAAGAAATTAGTGGGTGTTCTCATAGACACATGGATCCATAATCAGAGTGTTTGTCAAAGTTTAATTTTAATTTTTATATATATATATATATATATATATATATATATATATATATATATATATATAATTGGGTAAATTATATTAACACTACATATGTGGTTGTAGGAAGATTACATCACAATTATGTTTGAAAACTTTCAAACCAAAATATATGCCAACTACAATTCTATAACATAGTATGGATATGTTCCTTATGGTTTCTGAGAATTCTTTGAATTTCCTGAAGTTATTTGTGTAACATCCCGCACTTGCGTGCAATGAACGAACTTATTTTGTATTTACGTAGATAGGTGCTATTGATTGGGTTCTCCTGAGTGTGCAGGACTCTGGACATTGAGGATGCAGAGGCATCGATGAAACCCCTTAGACTTCGGATTGAATAAGGGAGTGGACTATTAGGGTTTGAATGTTGTTGATGTGACATATGTGCATATGATTATATGTTATGATGATTGATTATTATTGCTCACATGCTTCGTTGATGGATGCAGGCTGACGATAGCTTGTCGACCAGACTCACATTTGGATTAGAGGGGTCAAGCACGACAACCAAAGACATTGAGGGAGAGGTGTGGCAGCATCCCTGCCATAGCCTACTAGCACTCTCATCATGGCTCGAACTGTAGGTTAACGATTACCTAGATCAAGAAGACCCATGATGTCGTGAGGGCAGACTGTGACAGTCACTCACGATGATTCTAAGGGGTGCGCAGTAAGGCAGGGGCCTTATTCCTTAGAGGCCCTTAGTCTCCCACAAGATCACCTAGTAGAGTATTGACTCCAGGGGTTTGATGTCTACCAAATTTAGTCAAGAGGCGAGTGGCACCCTTGTAGTACGTACTACATCTTGAAGAGCATGTTGCGCAAAGAAAATGGAAAGAGGTGAGTGGCACCCTTGGAGCACGTAGTGCGTCTTGAAGGGCATGTCATGCAAAGAAAACAAAAGGAGGCGAGTGGCACCCTTGGAGCATGTAGTGTGTCCTGAAGAGCACATCGTGATTTTAACTATGATAAGTTAATAAACCTAGTGCCTAAAAATTATGCCTCCTTAGGACTTGGTCGGACTTAAAATGAATGGTGTGATAAGTAAAGTTTAATAAGAATTTTTCCCTTAAAAATTTTCGCCCAGCCTAGAGAAATTAAAACATAGGTCTAAGTAGAACATGTGGATAAAAAAAAACTAATTAAACATGTAACAAGAAGGGGGGTAAGAAATTCAAACTTAATTATTAAAGTAAAAAAATTATAATGGAGGATTAAATTTATTAAAAGGATAAATGGTTTTTTTTATCTACACTTCCTAAATTGATTTTAGATAAAAAGGAAAAAGGGTAAATGGTTGTTTTTATCTACACTTGCTAAAAGTGATTTTTTTAAGTTAAAAAGGAAAAAGGCGGAAACTTAAAAGAAAAAGGGAAACTTAAAGAAAAGGGGAAACTTAAAGAAAAAGTTGAATGTCTAACTTAGTAAGGAATCTTGCTTTTGGAACTTTCTATTTATAAACTCAACTAGGAATTAAGTAAGGTGTAAGTAATTTAAGAATTGTAAGGGAATTTTGGGACACCGATGAGTGTTTTTAGGTGGATGAGAGAAATAGGAATATTTAATTAATTAATAAAATTGATTTTTTGGTGCAACTAGGGGATCGAATGACATGTGTACAGGGGAGGTTTTTTCGAAATTAATTAAATGAAAAATGAATCTAATGAGGGTTTTGGGAAACTAATGACTAAGAAAAATCTATAAAAAGGATGGCGGAGGAAGAGTGTGGATCACATCTAGCTTGTGTAACGTTACGCTGTTGAAATTTATCTTGACTGAACTTTCTCTTATCAGAGTTGGGATACCCATCTCGGGTAACGAGTGGTAGCTCGACCTTGCGAGGCGATCTGGGTGCTAGCATTCTCTAGTATTGTGTGTGTGGACCCTTTGTGGCTCGGGGGGCTCAGGGGGGAAAAGAGTACCCCTAGCATTCGTTGGGAGGTACCGGTGAGGTCACATCGGTTGGCAAGTGGGAGCTAGACGGAGCGCTCGTGGGAAAACGACTTCAGAGAATTCGTATTTGGCTACGGTATGCATGTGTATATTTGTATTGAATGGTCGTTAAATGATGTTATTTCGCCTTCATTTAAGGTACTTCTATTGTGTTAAATCTTATGTTTTATTCATCGTAACACTATCTAGAGATTTCATTTTTATCTTTCAGTGATTTTTTCTTGATGAGCCCAGCGTTTTATCATCAGAGAATTTGAAGTCATCCCAACCTTATGCTCACTATAATTTTGATTGATTTCCCATGGCGAACCCAAACTCTGAATGCAAATATCTTCTCTGTGTTTTCTTTTATTATTTTGTAATACAAAGAAAATTTGTGTTTTTACCTTCGGTTCCTTATCCTTTAAGTTATTAGTGTCAGACAGTTGGCTTAGGTTAATGGATAGTTGGTATGTTTTGTTGGTTTTCATTGATGTCAACTATTGGAGAGAGATATTGTAGATTGATGACAACCCTTAGTGATTGATGTCAACCCTTGGAGAAAGTTTGGTAGCGAATTTCAGTAGCACAAAGGTTTGGGTAATGGACCCAAGGTTGTTTCATGTATAATGGTATTTGTTTTAATATATTTGAAGTTAAGAATATTCTATATGGATAGTACATGTCATTCCATTTTTGGTGGTATGTGGAATGTCACATAACTCCTCACAGTTAGAGAGTTATGGCCATGCAAAGTTGGAGAACCCAGGTTTGGGTAATGGACCCAAGTTTGTTTGATGGATAATGGTATGTGTTTTGATATATTTTAAGGCAAGACTATTATATATGGATAGTACATGTCATGCCATTTCTGGTGGTATGTGAAACGTCACATAACTCCTCACAGTTTGAGATTTATGGCCTTACGAAGTTGGAGGACTCTCATATGTTGGCTTGAAGCCCCAAAAGGTCAAGGAAGTCAAAGAGCTTGCAAAGAAGAAATTATATTTAAATGATAAAGTAAAGTGACAAAGTCAAGAAGGATTATTTAAATAATAAAGTGAAGTGACAAAATCAAAGAAGAGTATTTAAATGATAAAGTGAGGTGACAAAGTCAAGGAGGAATATTTAAATGATAAAGTAATGGAGAACTTTCTAATTATGGAAAGTGGTTAACCCTAAAAATAAGGAAAATATGTTAAGTGACCTATAAATGGGTTAAGTGACCTAGAAATGAGTTAAGCGACCTAGAAGATGCTTCTAAGGAAGATATTTAGAGAGTATAAATAAGAGGCAAGTCCCTCTCATTTGATATCACACTTGAGCATATTGAATATCTATAGGTGATTGAGGTAACCAAATGATATCTAAGATGAATTTCAGAAGGAAGGTGAAGAAAATAAGGCTAGAATTCAAGCGAGGATAAATTCTTTTGATGATGCTTTCTAAGGTGTTTTGGGTAAAAACGTCATAACATCTTCATAACAGATCCAAATTCAGTAATACCAAATGTGTTGGTTAGAGTACAGTCTG
>JZKD02S1780449.1:634938-650758 GCA_000966675.3 Picea glauca | reverse complement strand
TAGAGTTAATTGTTTTCTGCATTATTGTTTTCATGAAAGAGTGTTAGTACTGAGTCTATGTTTGAGAGTAAGGGTCCTGTTCTCTGATTGCAAGATAGTTGTTCTTTCCCATTGCAATATTATTTTTAATATAATCCAGGATTCTTAATTAAGCTTTAAATAATTGCAATAGGGGAATTGCTTACCTGTGATTTAATTCAGAGCTCCAGTTCATTCAAGCAAGAATAAATAGTGTGAATTTCTTTACTACAACACTAAGTGCTTTTGGAATTGAGCATATATAGTGCGTGGCTATCTTTGAAACAAAGGACTTCCCTGGGTTCATAATTTATGTTTCACTTGGTTATTTAAAATTAATCAAGCAATTATAGTGACCAACACATGTTCATCTAATTTTCTTAATCTTCAACTTTTCCTTTTTGTGCCTTATTGTCTTCATCTTGTATAAGGATACATGAGTCACCAACAGTTATACCCGTGGTTTCTCTTGGAAACTTTGGCATCTACATGATTCATCGACTTCTTGGTTTTCAACACTTTAACTCCCCCTTGGTCATCACTTGGTCCCAAATAGTACCCATCTTAAACTTTGAGATTACCATACTCTTCCTCCCTTATTCAAACACACTTTTCAACATCTCTAATCCATTCAATTAGAATATAGGGACACATGCCACCATAATACTTACATAGATGGTTTATTCCACTAATTGATGCCACATCTTCTTTGCATTGAAGATGGAATCACACCACTCATGGCTAGTTACTTGGAAAAATATTCATGATTAGGAAACATCATTCATGTATAAGAAATATATCTTATTTCCAAACCTAGGGGACATCATACCTATATATAGGTCTTACAAAAATAACTTAACATGACCAAAACAAGGGAGCTCATGTCTCTAACGAAGATTAGTATTGTAGCATTCCCAACCCCTTAAGTACCTTCTAAGGAATGGGGTGACAAAAGTTTTCGATTTTTCCAACTATTTATTTCTTCACTTAGGCTTTGTAAATTGGTTATACTCATCCATATCTTTCTAATGATTGTAAAAACGCTCAAATCTGAGTTCAGGTTCAAAACTTACAACACTTCAAAGATTTTGGTCCTTTTTACCCTTACTTACACCTTAGTGCAATGTGGCACCATGGTACATGTGCCAACCGATGTTGCACAAACGTGGCACCTGCCAGGTAGTACCCCGAACCCACACTCTATCGGGCCTCCATACTACATTTTCAATGTTATCGGAACCCCTTCCACTGGATTTCTTCCATTATGAACCACTCTGCAACTCCAATAGCATCCACCCCGAAAGATATGATGGTCCTAGTGATCCGGCAGTCTACGACTAAGATTTCATCGGAGTCTTAAATTCGCTCATGGGTTAACAACCTATCCAACCTCTTTGTATTCGGGAAAGTGGAGTCTGATAGCATACATCTGACAGATCGGACCTCCCATGGGAACTAACAATTAACGACTCTAATTTCATCAGAACCTCCATTAAGCGTGATGAATAACACTTCTCTCACCTAACATTCATAATCAACCTGCAGACCTCAAGGAAATCGATGGTTGTCGTGCATTGGGGCCATCCTTTGATCGACGATTCAGATTAATCTTCGGAGTACCTCCTCCTTCATAATCGCTTCCAATTCCATCCAACCCTCTCTGATGGATGACTGAGATATGACGTTGTTAGGTTTGAAGGATAAGATTTAGCCTCTTGTCATAGGAATAACATCGATAGGGCCTACTATATATGGGTTTCCATGTGTTCTCTTCAAGACAAGTTGGAAACCCTCGTCATCTTGGCATTAGCCTCACTTAAGTGGAAAACTACGTGGTGGCCAAGTTGGCACCTAGGACACGTGTCCATATCATACCATATCATTTGTCTCTATTCATGGCGCGACATGTGGCCACCGGGGACCAAACTTCCCAACACATCCAGGTAACAACACTCCCTGGTACTCTGGGGGTCGATAGACTCCCATTGACTCAGATCAACGGTGGAGGTTATCCTCATTAGATCTGATGGTCAAGATCCAACAACGTTATCCCAAGGGTATATGTCCTTCATCGGACCCACACCTAACTCATCAGTGAATCCCCCACTACCACGTTGTATGACACATGGCATGACATACATCATGACACGTGGCATGACGTACATCATGACACGTGGCACTCATTTTTCCCATTGATCCCTATCCAATTCGGCCAAATCTACACGACACATGGCACCTCCTGAAGATGACATATGGCCTTCTAAGTTCTCATCGTGACACATGGACCACTTTTCTCATGCCATGTCACCACCAGGCATTGGATATTGGACCTTAGTTATGGTGTTAACATAGAAATATCTCGATGCCAAGGATTATGACGAGATTTTTTAATACTAATCTTGCAATTATGAGATCATAATCAAGTTCATCATAGGGTTACGACACCGTGAGATATACAGTTGAGATATATTCACCTATTAGATCGATGGCTAAGGTTAAAAGTGAGGTTTAAGGCCCAATATCGTCCAATGAGCCCACACTCAACTCACTAGTAAATCGACTATCTCCATGTGTCAACTCGGTGACATGTAGACTGTCACACTAGGATCCCACGTAGCCATGACATCATCCCCCTCTTCGACTCATGTTCGTGATGGATCGTCATAAGTCCAATGGTTGAGTTTCTTCATGGACCGTGCATTGATCTACGGTCAAGATTACTACTCGAGGTACACGCATCGGAGTCTCATTACTATGACCTACTCTGAGCATTAGGCTCTGACGCCACTTTTCGATATGGATCTGACGGCCCAGATTTCCTAAACTTATATCAAATGGATCCAATGGTTAACAACAACCTGGATCCTAGAAAAATCCTCCTACAAGAGAACCCTGATTAATGGCCAAGATCTCCCTATCTTCTTCTTATTATCCAACGGTCAAAAATGACCCCAATTCTCAACAAGTCCTTGTACATTTGGACCTCGATCAATGGCCAAGATCGATTTTCTATGCCAAAATCGTTGGTTGTGAATTTTTCCACGGAAAACACGGTGTTCCCCTAGATTATACATTATGTACCTAGACTTAGTGTCTCCTCGATTTCTTCCAAGAGATTTCTAAGGCTACCAGGCCTTCCATAAATTCTATAAGTATTGTTCCACCAACTAACATATCACAATTCTTGCTTTACTTTGTAAATATCATATTCCATAGAGCATAAAGATAAATAACAGTATTTTTTATTTCAAGTGCCAACTCCAGCCAGCTACAGTCTCTAATTACCCCACATGCGTGTCCCACCCAGGGATTGTGCCCCATCGGTTGCTCCACTTCCCTTCTAGGCTTCAACAACAAGTCAGACAGTAAATCTTTGATCCCTATAGTTGCAATCGGCATTTTGGGAAATAAATTCCCAACAATTCTCTCACCTGGAAAGAATTCTTATAGGCCTGACAACCCACCTCTTTGACATCACTTCTCCCACCTAGGGATAATTCTTACGGGCCTGAAAACCCACATATTCAACTGCACACGGGCTTAACAACCCAATTCTTCAACTGCATACAGGCCTGACAACCTGCTTCTTCAACTTAATTACTAGAAAACCACCCCTAGCTTCCACAATGCGGGTGTGGTAATGGCAGTGAGTATGGATGGCAATAGAGGATCAACCCCCCTTCCATGATCATGAAAATGATAGTTTATATGGGAAACTACACCAAGTTTCCCCCATTATATTTTCATGTGCATAAAATGACACTTGTCACTTTATGATCCTCTTTTGCACTCACTTGGTGATTTATTCCTCTTTCATAGGAACTTAGGATAGCATAATGCATATGCATCCATAATTTAAATCTTCATAATTATTATTAAAATATTCTCTTGGCCTAAGCTCCTTTTGGATTAGCCCCTTAACCTAAGACTCTTAGCCTCTTTTCCCACTCTAGTGGAGTTTATCGCCCTTACTCGTTTGTCGATATGGTTTGTAGAAGTGGTGTAATTTTATTAGTATTCGAGTGATTACATAATACATAGGATAGGCCCACGAGCTTGTTTGCATCTGGCTCAATAGCCTAATAACCACACAGGCACTCTCACATCAATGTACATATACAAAGGCACTCCGGCCCCAAAATATCATGGCTCACCAACCTATATGCACAATTACAACTGGGATCAACTTGGGGATATTACCTTCCCCTCCCCCTTATTTATGCATTTCCCTCGGTGCATTAAATAAAATGTTATATCAAAAATTCTTCAAAAATATCCATGTCTTTGCTACTGATGCTTGTCATTTTTTTGGTCATGTCTTCGTATTTCAGTTGGAAATTTTTTTCCTCCTTTCCATAGAGTTGCTTTAGTAATAATTCAGCTCACTAAAACATTCTTGTGATGCCTCTTCCTTGTTTCACTCACCCTTCCAGGCTCAAGCATCCTTTCACTGATACACAGTCCTTCAACGATCCACCAGCTTTCCTAGGATTTCAAACACAAGGAGAGCATCAACTTAATAACATACCCTTACTGAGGTTCAGAAATTTCAGGGCTCTAATGTTCCCAACTGTAATAAATATCATCTCATCTGCAGTATATACATATAGTCATCTAGAGTCAATATAAAATTTTATTGAGAAATTAAAAATTATTTCCTTAGTAAAATTCAACATTTCCCAAAATATGAATTTTCATGTCATATTTTCTTGGTTGTTGCTACAGTATGCATAAATATTTATTATGGCTTCCAACAATGCCATATTTGGAACAAATTCCCTGCATTAATTTTGTCTTTCATTCAACCAAAAACATGGTCAGTGTATCATGCATAACATACTTTTATTACATTCTTTATAAGAACTCTCCAAGTGTTTTTTAGAATTGTCCACATCTAACAATCCAATCACAGTAAACAAACTATTAATTTACTTGAGCTTATCATTATGTGCATATATGTTATCTTTTATCACTTTGTAATTCCCAGAGGTTGTTGAAGGGTAGAATAAATTGACAGAGGTAACTATCAAACCACTTTTGAAACTGGGATCTAGCCCTGTCAACTTCAGAGAGGGATATCTCTGTAAGATTTAGATTTGTTTAAGTTTTAAATGTTAGGCTAGTTATGACAATCTGAATTTGTTTATTTGTTTGTAATGGTTGGCTGAAAGAATGCATTAATATTACATTGGGCTATGGGCTCTGTATTAAAGATGAGGATCAGATTCAACTTTTTATGAGGTTTTCTTCACAGGGAAGGGTAGTAAAATTTTTGTATCTATTGAGATTAAATGAGGTGAATAAGATAGAAAAGATATGAGAGTCCAGTACGCAAAAGAGCAATTAAGAATTCCCTTACTCAATTTCAGATGAAAAACATAGAGATCATTAAAATACCAGAGACAGAGTATACAAGATAGATTTTGTTCTATTGACTTCCTTTTAATGATTTAGAATTTGAAATACATAAATGATCACAAAGAATAAGAAAACATTCAACAAAGAAAGAGAGACATCACCAACAATCTGACACAAGAATCCTGTGAACAATCATGTTTTGTTATTGGTCGATCCTTTGTAAAGATTACACAGTAAATCTTGGGTGCAAAAATCAACCCTCAATACTTCGAAGAAAGAAGTATTTATACAATTTTTACATCCTATCCTGTCATAAATGACTAGGATATTATGGAGAAAATACCTAACTAATTAGATCTCAAATTACAAAATATATGAATTCTGTTGATTTGTTCGGATCCTTGTTGTTGATTTAGTGGAAGTAGTTGGTGACTGATATCTTTGACTTGGTTGACTGCTCCATGCTGACTCGAACCTCAAAATTATCTTACTCAAGTAAAGAACATAGATCTTCACATCTCTTTTTACCTAGGATGGAAACCTTGAGTAACTTTCTGTATATCTCATCCATTTTAGTATACTTGGAAAAAGTAGTCTTGGTGATGAAGATATGTTTTATCTCATGTTGAATACTCAGGTCCAACTGTAATGTCTCTAGGAAAAATTTACCAGTAATGCTTCCCTATATCCCTGCAAACTTGGAACTATCCTTTACCACTGCATTGATCTTCTACTTGTAATATAATAGAGTGATGAGCTTTTCATTAAGTATTAACAGTCTAGGAAGACCTTTCTTATGTAGTACTTCAATCTTACTAAAAAATATTTGAACTCCAATGTCCATCACCTGAGCCTTCTCCTCTAGTTGCAACATCAATCCTTTCTTGGTCAGGACCTTCTTTATCTCAAGGATGGTCTTTGTCCTATCTTCAATCTCCATTTCTTCTAACTCGTGCTTGTTCTTGGAGTTTAGGAATCTAATGAGTTATGTGGCCTCTGTAGATATTTCTCCTAGCTCTTCTCTTATTTTCCCAATTTCTTCTCTGGCCTTCTATACCAATTCATGTTGTTCAAAGATGATACATATTAATGGCCATATTTATACCATAGACTTGTTGATATCCACCCAGATGTTTTCCTTAGCCTCGGATAAGGTCTTTTCCATGACAGAATATTTCTGCAGTTGTTGTAGTTGTTGAATAAGCCTTTGAGACTTATGCATTTCTGCATGATAACTGGTCTGAAAAATAGACTTCAGTTCTTGGAGGCTTTTTACTTCTTCTTGAAATTTTTTGATCTCCTCCCCTTGAAGGGGCATGTCTTCCATAAACTTCACAAGTTTCTCAGATGCATCTGGAACTTGAACTGGGATGGCCGATGGAATCTTTACTGATGTAGTTGCTTATGTTTTTCTAAATCTTGTCAGAGGGACTGCCTCTAGTGGAATAATAGCCATCTGCACAGTTTGTTCTTTCTCCTTTATCAATTTTTCCATTTATGTCTCCATCTCTCTTATCTGTGCATTTTGTTCCATGATAAGATTCAACATTTCTTCTTTGTGGCCTTCAGTTTCAGCCACCTCTTTTGCTTGTGAATCTTCAATAGTTGGAATCTTTATTGTTTTCTCAAGGATTTATATCATCATTCTTCTTCTTCAATAATTCCTCAGCTGACTTGAAATTCGATGGGTCATACCCAATCTTCATCACTAACTCTTCTAGTGACTTGATCTTATTATCCTTGGCCAAAGAGTATATTTTCTCCAGCTTCAATTGGGACTGGATGTTATTCAGAGACACCTGCAATTTTGAAGCAGTCAATGAGGTGTTTCTCAAGGTGGAGAATATCATCTCCCATGTTTGTCTATGCATGTCCATTTGGTCCACTGGATGGACCTCCTTCACATCAAACTCAAAAGAAGTCTTCTTATAATCAACAGTTGTCTTGGAATGAGGAACTTGTGCTTGTAGGAATACCATTTGCATTCTTCCTTTCTCTGTGTCAAATGATGACAGTATTCTATGTTGAGCAGTGGAGGTCTGCTTCCATAATTGAGCATATGTGTTGTTATTTAGGAGTTCATTCATCTGCTTGATCTGTTTGTACTTGTCAAATATATTTGACTATGTTTGTTCATGGGATGATTATGCTGACAGAGTAGTGTTTTTTTTTTTTTTAGATGAATGTGGACGTTATGAAATGATTTTCTGAAAAGGTTGAGGAATGTGGTCCCTCCATGACTATGGTGTTCTCTATTTCTCCTTCTTTGAGCAGGTCTAGTGTGTGACCGCTTTTGGCCATTTTCCTGTAGACTTGGAAGTCTTCAGCTGACACCTCTATGACTGAAGGGGAAACTTATTTCCTTGCTCTCTTTTTTGTTTGTATTTGAGGTGTCTTGGTGTGTGAAGCAATGGTAGGGAGAGGTTGTTATTTTGTTTCCATCAAAGTGTTCTCTTTCCATTATGTTTGGTTCATATATTTTTCTACCTCTGGCTTATGTATGTTAGCATAAGGAGTGCTCCTTTATTTGACCCTAAGCTTTGAGATGAAACCAAATGGGTCATAATTCCATGTTAAACTCTGATTGAAACTCATTTGTTTCAAGAGGTTTTTTACCTCTTCTCCTGCAGCTCTGTTGTTGCATATGAAAGAGCCAATTTGGGTCTTGATTCTAAGTTGGTGTTTCTTCTTGACTGAAACAAAATGGATATCATCAGAGTTCACCATATTCCCTATGTATTCCAATGCAAAGATCCTTACAGGGAAATATTTTGGGAGTCTGTATGGTGGCAACTCACATCCATACACTCTTATTTCAGTGTGGTTTTGGTATAGATACCAAACTCTTGTTTAGGATAGATCATAGAGGTGAAGGATTCTCTGAACTTATTCATTGATTCTTGGCTATGTTCTATTTTTCAGCATGCAAACCATTGGGTGATAAAATTGGTCAATGAAATCCTTGAAGCTAAATTTAGTTGAATTTTTCCTCACTAGTGAGGTCCATGAAGTCAATGACTATAGGTTTCCTTCCTGGTCCAATTTATGAAGAGCACATGAAAAGATGTCTGACTGAAAAAACAAGAATAGATACACCAGCACTGAGGAATATCTTAACATTCCTTCTGTTGAAAACCTGAAAAACTGATCATGTATGTTATCAGCGAAAAAGGGACTGAAATCAAATTGAACTGTGGATGTTTCTTCTATGGAAAAAATGGACAGAAAACCTAAGATAGGTTCATCCACCCATTCATCTGAAAAGTATCCTAACATGTAACAGAGGATAGAAATAATCTGATAGGCCCTAATAGAGAAAATGGAGGATGGATAGGGAGGAGTTTTTTTGGTCAACTGAGCGTCTTCTGGCAGAAAGATCTCGAAATTTTGGGCTCTTTGGGAAAAAGAGAGCTTCCGGTAGAGGTTGTTCAGGGATTCGATAGAAAAAGGGATTACAGAGTCAATTTTTTGGATCTGTAGCATCTGATTAATGGATTTAGAGGTAATGGTGAACAAGGTTTCACCAGAAGAAAAAACTATGCCCCTTTGGTCGGGAATATAATGGGCTTGGCATTTTAGAGCGAATTCAAGGAAGTGGAAGGTATGAGGGAACATGTACAAAGGAAAATTAGACTCCTAGATTCTAATTTCATTTCTCTGATCCAGAAAGATATCTTTTATCTAGAAGTGTAATTTGAAGAAGTCGAATTCACACTTCGGCTCTGTAATCTTGTAGTCCTTATCTTCCAGGGGAATATGATCCAGGTCGACGGGAGGGGGAAGAATAGGATTATCAGATGTCTTAGTGGATTTCTCTTTGGGAGCCATGACTAATAGATTTTTGAGGTGAATTAATGGATGACAATAATTACCTAGGTTAATTGCGTTCGTCGACAGTGAAATTTGGTGGCAGTTGGCTTGAAAATTGGATTTGGTGCGATGTCGGCAGTGTATGGATATGAAAATAGTGTCACAGTGGTCAAGAAACAGGGTTTAAAAGTGAAATGGAGGTGTCCATTATGGTGTGGGGTGATGACGGGGCGATTAAAGGTCACGGGGAGGGCATTGATTGGCTAACGGGTATGTGGGGTGTTACGTGCGACAGGTGATAGTGGGGTACGGTGGCAGAGTGAGGTGGGAAGTATTGGGTAGGTGGTTTGGAAGGATTACGGAGGGGGGGTAGGTGGTAAGTGGATTTTAGTCGGGGGGTCTGAAATGTTGAGAGGGTGACACGTTAGGTGGGGCCACCACGGGGGAAACTGATTTTCTGGACCCCCCCCATCGTTAAAGGAAAAAAGGTTGGGGGGGTCTGAAATACTTTGAGGATCGTCGATTTGGGCGTTGCTAGATGTCGCCACTGGAACTTGTGCATTCTTTAGTCGCTATGCGATAAAATTTCTTATCCATTAGAAAACTTAGGATAAAATTATACAATGGGTAGTGCTAAGCTTACCCTTTCCCATTTTTTCACCAAGGTCTTATTTCCTAAGGTAAAAATGTGCAAATTTAATCAAGCAAAGGGTATTTTAACAACTCCTTTTCATATTTTATTGAAATAAACATTATTAATCCTAACTCCTAACCTAATAAACTAACACATTAATCCAGCTTAGACTGTTGGATTAATTATTACTCTAACCTAGCTAATTTGGCCAAGATTAAATTGTTTCACCAAATTTATTCACTAACCTATCAACATAAATTTAAAAGGTTTGATCATGATTATACAGTATGAGTCAAACCAAATTTACTTTTCATGGGGTTTTGTATTTTCTCTTTTTATTTTTGTCTTTTGTTACTTTTATACCCTCTTTTCATTTTTTCTATTTTTATCATTTTTCTTTTTTTTTCTTTTTCTTTTTTCTTTTTTCTTTTTCTTTTTCTTTTTTCTTTTTGTTTTTCTTTTGTAAATCATTTGCAGAATAAAATATCATTTACAATAAAATATGACTAGAGGAACAAATTCTAATCACCAGGTGATACTATGAAATATAGGGTTATAACAATGGCTCCACTTGGGGATTGTTCTCTCCTTGTGGGGTGCCAAGAACCAGCTACATGTTTCCTTGAAGCTTATTCTCTAGTACATTTTTGCATTCTAATTTTATTTATTATAAATGTAAATCTGGTGATCATGATTAGGGGCTTAGGGCCTTCTCTTCGGGCTTCAACCACTGATAAAAATCACCCACGCCCGACATAAAAAGTAAAAGGGTATTTATAATGAAATGAGTGAGACAACATTCATTCTTGTGAAACATAATGCTTGAGCATTCTTCCATTGATAGGTCCTCCTGGAAAATCTTCTCCATCCATATCCTTGATCAAAAATGTATTGCTTCCTCTATAGGCATGTATTATGAATGGACCTTTCCATAGATTCTCAAATTTTCCATGTTTTCCCTTTTCTCCATTCCTTGAGTCCCATTTTAGTATTGTGTCTCCTAACTTGAAGTCATCATCCTTGGTCCTTTTTTCATAGATTTTCTTGATATTTTCTTGAATCACCTGAGTTTGGTTGTAGACCTCTTCTCTATATTGTTGTAGTTGTATAGTTTGATTAATTATTTTTTGGATGTCATTTGGTTCTACCTGTACTTCCTACAATAATTTCATGACAGGAACACCTAAATAAGTAGAAAATAAAGCATCCATTCCATAGACCAACTGGTATTGAGACATACCAATTGACCTCTTTGTAGTAATCTTGTCTACCCATAGTCCGTACCAACTTATTGTGCCATGAATTTTTGTTGTCCTCCAGCATATTCTTGATGATGTTGACCAGACTTTTACTTGAAGACTCTGCTAATCCATTTCCCTGAGGGTAATAGGTTTTAGAGTGTCCTAAGGTGATATGATATTTGTTGTAGAACTCTATCATCTTTTTTGATTTGAATGTTGATGCGTTGTCGGTGATAATTTTCCTGGGGAATCCAAATATAGAAAGAATGTTATTTTCCAAAAACTTTATCATCACAGCATCAGTGGCTTGCCTAGTGGGTACAGCTTCAATCCACTTGGTGAAATAATCAGTTTTTGTAAGAATCCACATGTGTTGGCCTGATGAAGGAGGGTGAATTTCTCCAATGAAATCCAAACCCCATTGTTGAAATGGAGCTTCAACTGAAATTGGCTTCAAGGGTAAAGGAAGAAGTTTCCTTTTCCTTCAAAGATCTGACATTTATGATAGAAGGTCACTTTCTTGTGGACATCTACAAACAAAATTGGCCAGTAGTAACCAACTCTAAGAATTTTATCAGCAATGGTATTTCAATTCAAATTCCCACCATAGTCTCCTTCATGGAATTTCTGCAAAGCTTTATTAGCTTCATCTTTCAACAAACAATTTAGTAGAATACCTCCAGCATATTTCCAATACATATTGTCATTTAAAATGTAATACTTCATAGCTTTGATTTTCAAAAATATGCCTTTGCAGGTTTTAGTTAAACCAAGAGGAGCTTGTAGATGATGTAAAACAAAAATAAGGTCTGCATACCAAGGAGCTTGTAGATGATGTAAAACAAAAATACGGTCTGCATGCCAGGGACAGTTTGAGAAAACCTCTTTAACTTGGGGAGTCACATGCTCTTCTTGTTCATCAACTGCAGCTAGAAAATTAATATCCAAAGCATGTAATTTTGACTCTGCCATCAGTTTGGATAATCCTTGACCCTTGATAAGCTTGGTTGGTTTTATATCAATACAATATTCAAGGATCACAACAATCCATTTACCCCTTATTCCGTCTGGATTGTCTTGAGTCAGAATATCTTTCACCACCACATTAGGGACATAAGCAATAATATGTGAGTGGAGAATATATACTCTGAAATCTTTAATTTCTTTCACCAAAGCAAAATATTTCTCAATGTTTTTCCATGATGTTATAATTCAATGCAGTATCTCTCAAGGATTTACTAAAGAAAGTAATAGGTTGCTCATGGCCTTCGTTGTTCTTCTGCAAAAGAACTACTGCAATGGTATGTTCAGAGGCAAAAGAGAATAGGAGGAAATCTTTTGTATAATCAGGACCGATAAGAACAGGGGCTTGTGTCAAGGCCTGTTTCACTTGATCGAAGGAATGTTTTGCTTCTATTGTCCATTTTATTTTTGTATCTTTTTTCAACATATTTGTAATGTTTCTCAGAAGTTCTGTCAAGTTAGGGATAAATCTTCTTAGAAAGTTTATTTTTCCTATGAAAGGATGCAACTATTTTATGTTTTTGGAATGATCTATTTTTTGAATGGCTTCAATCCTGTTAGGATCTATTTTGATTCAATCCTTATATATGATGTGTCCTAACAGTTTACCTTCCTCTAGACCAAACAAATTTTTCTTGGGATTTAGTGAGATTCAAAATCTCCTGCATTTTTCAAAAAATTTTCTAAGGTGGAGTAAGTGCTCTTCGTCTGTTTTTGAAAAAAAAATTATGTCATCCAGGTATATGACAATGAATCTTCCAAGTTCATCCATAAAAGAAATATTCATTTCTCTCTAAAATGTGGCCCCAACATTCATTAAACCAAAAGGAATTTTCACATACATGAAAGTGCCCCAAGGTGTAGTAAACGTTGTTTTCTCTTGATCATCAGGGTGGACTAACACTTGGTTGTGACTAGAAAATCCATCTAACAAAGAAATTCCACTGGATCCAACTACCTTTTGCAAAATATGGTCCATTTTGGGCAAGGGATAGTTATCTTTAAGTTATACTTTATTGAGGTTTCTGAAATCAGTACACAGTCTGATTTCTCCACTCTTCTTTCTGGTAGGAACTAAATTAGATACCCATTTAGAGAACCTTAATGAGACAATGATTTTAGCATCATACATTTTCATTATTTACTTTTGAATTAGAGGCATCAACTTGGGGTTAATTCTTCCAAGTTTTTGTTTCAAATGATTCTGATTTTCTTTTATGGGAATTTTATGTTGTATAATGCTAGTATCATAGGATTTTAGATCTCCATAACTCCATGCAAAAACATCTATAAATTATTTGAACAATTCTATATATTTATGTTTTTGAGCAGGAGGTAAAGATTTGGACAATTTAATCATTTTTTGTTCCTTTTCAGTTCCTATGTTACAGTCCTCAACTTCTTTTCCAGTAGGTTCAATTTTTGTTTTTTTAGCTACATCATCAAAATCAAACAATTCTTCATCCTCCAGGAAGAATATTATCCTTTAATTGCAAAAAAATCTTAATTTTCTTCTTGTTCATTTATTTCTTCTAAATCTATCTTATTCACACTTTCATCATCACTATCTACATCAATATTTCCACATTCAAACTCATTTTTTGATTGCAGAAAATCATCAATCTGTTCATCATTACCAAAAACTTGCCAATACCTGATATTGTCTGGGACAACAGGTCTGCATTTCACCTCAACTGTATACTGGTGATTAGGATGAAATGGTATTTACAAGTGGCTGCTAAGGTATCCAGTCCATCATCAAGTATGTTTTGGCCTCTGGGAATCGCCTGCAAATCATACTCAGTAAAGAATTGCAAGAAATCTAGAACAACATTCTTGTAGGCCTTCAATCTTGGGTGTTTGGAAGAGTACTCACCTTTGATCTGTTTTATGATAAGTTCATAATCACCCATTAATGAAATTCTCTTGGCGCCAAGATTTTTTAACAATTTCAAACCTAGCATTAATTCTTCATACTCGGCTATATTGTTGGTACACTGAAAAATTAATTTGTAGGAATGGATTTCTGTATACCTTGCTTTTGAATTTGAAACCCACACTCCAGCTCCAGATCCTTCTTTACTAACAGCACCATCAAAGTCTAAACTCCACAGAGGTTATATGGGTTCATCAGTTTGTATTATCATTGTTTTATCTTCTTCAGGGGTTGCTTTGCTTTCATCCAAGTTATAAACATCATCCTCCAAGTTTGCAATTTGTCTTTCCATGTCTCCATCATTATATAAAATAAAAGACTCAATATCAGAATGAACAAAGTATACAGGGTAATTATGTGGTTTCTCTTGACTATTGACCATGTATTTCATTAGTGTCTCCCTGTATAATCTTCTCTGTTGACCAAATAATGGGATGGTGGCATAAGACATGTCTAGTTGTAGGTTACCCTGTAATTTGACCCCCCATGACCGAGACAACAACATTCCATACTTTTTAGGTATATCTTCAACAAAAATGTCCATAAACATGCTTTTGGTTGGGATTTGTGCCAAAGTAATACACAAATCTTTGATCAGACCTATGCATTTAACTTTACTTGAATCAAAGGAGTATAAATCCTTGTAAGGCCTGGTGATATCAAGTCCCAATTTCTCCATCACAACCTTATGCATAAGGTTATGAGAAGCACCAGAATCTAGCATAGCATTGTGCAAAGTCTTATCATGAATATTTAAGCTAATGTAAAAAGGAGGAACAAAACCACTGTCAACTTTTCCCTCAACTTGAGGTCCAAACAAAAACTTTGGTTGATCATCAGCAATGTTCACTATGTTTGTACCCACTCCTAGTTCTATGTTCAGAGCTTTGATCACTTGTGATATGTAAGCATTTTTGTTCATTAATTCTGACAAAGGAATGGGTATTTTGAGTTTAGCCAAATCACTTTCCAAACTAAATGTGGTGGGAGTTTTCTTTTGACTAGGAAGATATGATTTCTCATCCACATTCTTTTGTGTAGTGTCTTTCGGATAATTGGTGGAGGGAACATTGTTGGATCATGTTGTCATTGATGCCAATGATTTGATTGGTTGATGTCAAGTGATTGTTTGATTGATTGATGTCAAGTTATTGATTGATGATTGATGTAATGTAATATGTATTGTCCTTGATGAGAATGCATAGATGAAGATGGATCAATGAGTTGTCATTGATATGATGAAGATGGATCAATGAGTTGTCATTGATACATGATGAAGATGAATCGATGTGGTTTCATTGGTATATGATGCATTGTTGGAAATATGTATAGATGACTCATTATTGTCTTATCATGGTTGATAAATTGCACAAATGGATGAACTCCACAGTGGTCCCCTTATTGTGAAAGCCCTCACGGGAAGATGCTTTGTGGATTGAGTTATCCTAGAAGAATGGTTGGAGGACCCATGCTTGTATGTGGAATAATGAGTTGAATATCAATGAAGTTGTTGGTGAAACTATCCTAGATGGATAGCACTTTTCAGTCCATCTCTGGTGGTATGTGGAATGTCACATAAATCCTCACTGTTTGAGACTTATGGCCTTACGAAGTTGGAGGACCCTCACATGTTGGCTTGAAGCCCCAAAATGTCAAAGAAGTCAAAGTGATTGAAAAGAAGAAACCATTATTTAAATGATAAAGTAAAGTGACAAAATCAAGAAATGATAAAGTAAGGTGACAAAATCAAGAAGGAATATTTAAATGATAAAGTATTGGAGAACTTTCTATTTATGGAAA
>JZKD02S1780449.1:612250-629375 GCA_000966675.3 Picea glauca | reverse complement strand
ATGATAAAGTATTGGAGAACTTTCTATTTATGGAAAGTGGTTAACCCTAAAATAAGGAAATTAGGTTAAGTGACCTAGAAATGGGTTAAGTGACCTAAAAAATGGGTTAAGTGACATAGAGGATGAAAGTATAAATAAGATAGCAATTGTCTCTTGTAAAACATCATTTTTGTGGATCAATGGAGAGCTTCTTGTGAGAATATCTTTTGGAGTATTGATGGAGAGATTCTTGTGTGAGAATCTTTGGTGTGAATCTCTTGAGCATGTGTTGAAGATATATTCTGAGAGAGAGGAGATCGGGAGGATCTCATGGACGCATTGAAGTTTCGACATGTCTGATATCATGATGACGAAATTCTCAGAATTATAGAAAAAACCCTATTTTCTTAGGTGTACGAGGGTTATATGTGTATAGGGCACGTATACGCGAGTTGTCTGTGTACAGGGTGCATACAATACATGGGTTGTCTGTGTATAGGGAGCGTACAGTGGATACAATCATGGATATTTGTGGTTGAGTTGATGACAAGTTGTTGAAGACTGAAGCAGGTTCTAGATCTGCATTCTATGGGCTCAGATCTGTCACCTAGACACTGGTATGGTTACATTATTGTCTTGATGGATACTATTGTTTGTTTTGTTGTGAATGCTTAGGGTATTCTTGGTATGGCTATTGTAATGTGGTCTATGTTGGTTGATGGAATGAGCAGTAATCTTGTGATTGAGTGGTGACATGATTGCTATAGTATACTAGTTGTTTATACATGATTGAGATAACATTCATATTGATTGGTTGTGGAGTATGAGTAGACGATTGGAGATCTTGGATGTGTTGTGACTGGATGTGGTTCAGGTTGGACAGTGAGAGACAGAAGAAAATATGATTTCAGGTTGCAGAGGATCTGAGCATGTGATGAAAAGGATAAACCCTAATATCTCAGAAGGTATACGCAGGTTGCAGTACTTCTTAGGCACGTATACACGTGGGTTGTACTACTAGTAGGGCATGTACATACATGTGGTGCACTACCGACAGGTCGTGTACCTATTACAGATTGATATATGTTGAGGATTGTTGCCTCATCTCAGTTTGTGTTGAGGATGTAAGTTGAGTCTTGCATTATAGAGATGGTGCTCTTGTAGAATTGTACTCTATTCAATTGTTGCTAAAAAACCCCAAGGATTGTAGTCCGTAATAAAAAGAAAATTATGCATACATATTGTGTTCTTTGTGTTCCTTGTGGTGATGACTTGTTGATGATATATTGTTGATTTATTTTGTTGATATTTGTTCACATCTAACTAGTTATAAATGAAAGAAATGAGTAATGAGTAAAAGTTGAATGTTAACTAATGAGTTTTGTGAAAGACGGAAGTTTTGGGAAAAAGATCCCCACACTCATTCACACCCCCCCACCCCCTCTAAGTGTGGTAGGTGTGTCCAACAAACATCAGTTTGAGTTGTCTTTGGTACATAGTTAGATGTTCTTTTTGTTGGGACCTCTGATTTTTTATTTTCATGAAATTTATTGGTAAGTGTATCGAAGATCTTCTTAAAGTCAAAAGCCTTCTTGGTTGGGTTATCATTGGAATTCTTACTTCTCAAGTTGTACTTCCTATGAACTTCCATTATTACATTTTTAAAATCTTGTTGTTCTAATTCTTCCTCATCAACCTCAATCTGTGAAAGGAGGAAAAGATCTTGTTCTTCTTGGGTGAGAAAAATAGAATCATTGTCATTGATTCCCATAAGATTAATGTGAACATCATCAAGTCCCTCAATTGTTTACTCTCCCTCGTCGGCATAGTTTTCTTGAAAAGGTGGCCTAATCTGTTGATCAGGGCCTCTTTGTTATCTTTGTTCTCTTTGTTCTCTTTGTATGATTTGGGGAGGATTTCTCCTGAAATTAGGATTTCTAATTTGAGGACTAGGTTGATTTTCTCTAGGTGGGTTCCTGTGAGTGATTTCTAATATTTCCATCATTTTTTCCATAGTTCTGACTAAGGAGTCTATTTTAGCATCTTCAGTGGAAGTGGATGGTTCTTCCTTGATAGTTACTCTCCTTTATGTTATTTTCCTAGCTCTCTTAGGCAACAGATTTGCCTCAACACTCACAACACATTTTTGCATATCATCCAAAGTTGCAGGGTTTCTTTCTCTCAATTTGTATGACATGTCAGCATCAAAACTATCAGATAACTTAATCAAAGATAAACCTTGAGGAGGTTTAATGTTAGTTGGAATTGCATTATAAATATTGTTGAAGTGAGTGCAATAGTCATGTACGCTTTCCCCTTGGCTTCTTTTGATACTTTCATATTGAGATAAAATTTGAAGTGGATTTTTCTTTCCTTCCCATTTATTGAGAAAATACTGGTGAAAGAAATCAATATCAATAATTATAGCAGCTGGTAAGGCTTTGAACCATTTCATAACATCACCAATTAAACTTTGTGCAAAGAGTCTTATTTGGACATCTTCCTCATATACTTCTTGTAAATCAAAGAAGTCATTCATTTTGTCAACATGATGTTGTGCATTCATGATTCCAGTGCCATTAAACTGAGGAATCCTTGTCTGATAATATTGGGGCATATTGTGTAAGGGAGAATCCAAAAGAAGGGGAGCATATCTTGCTGCCATGATTGGTGGAGGAGGTTGGATAGCAAGAACTCATGTAGTGGGTTGTGTGGTAACTTGTATAATTGCTGGAGAAGTGATAGAATATGTGGAAGAGGCAGGACTAGAATATATACGATGAGTTACTTGAGGATTTATAAAATATGTAGAGATGGAAAGGGAAGAAAGTTCAACAAATTGTTGAATGTAGGATTTATGCAAAGCTTGATCAAGGTCCGATGCTAGATCTTGTAATTTCTAAAATTATTGAAGGATTTGTTGATCAAGATCTACTCCATGGGAGTGTCTTTCAGGGGTTCTAGGTTGGAGGACAGCTTGATCTAAAATAGTTTTACCCACAAAGCTATCAGATTTGGTTCTGAAAAGGCTATGCTCAAAAGGTATATCAAACTAGATGTCTTGGATTGTGACAAACTTCTCTGGAAGAGAGGTGGCCCTAGGAAGAAGAGTACTACTCCCTTGAATTTATGTTGTACTTCTTTTTCTAATTAATGTTTCTGTATTATGTACTATTTTTACAAGTTATGGATCAGGGTGATATCTGGTATGAATTCTTTTTGGAGACAAAACTTGATCTTTTGGAAACCTAATTAATTATTTACAAATTTTTACAACCCCTGAACATCTATCTCTTTGTAATTTAGATCTTTGATTGTTCATAAATAAATTTTTCTTATCTAGGGAAGACAATTCATAATTTGGAAAATAAATTAAGTTCCCTAGTATGGTCGCCACTATGTTATCACTCTGTAATTCCCAGAGGTTGTTGAAGGGTAGAAGAAATTGAAAGAGGTAACTATCAAATCCACTTTTGAAACAAGGATCTATCCCTGCCAGTTGTAAAGAGGGATCTCTTTGTAAGATTTAGATTTGTTTAAGTTTTAAATGATAGGCTAGTTATGATAGTCCGAATTTGTTTGTTTGTTTATAATGGTTGGCTGAAAAAATGCATTAATTTTCCATTGGGGTATGGGGTCTGTATTAAAGATGAGGATCACATTCAGCTTTTTATGAGGTTTTCTTCACAGGGCAGGGTAGTAAAACTGTTGGATCTATTGAGAATAAATGAGTTGAATAAGATAGAAAAGATATGAGAGTCCACTAAGAAAAGGAGCAGTTAAGAATTCCCTTACTCAATTTCAGATGAAAAACATAGAGATCATTAAAAGACCAAACACAGAGGATACAAGATAAATTATGTTATATTGACTTCCTCTTAATGATTTAGAATTTGAAATACATAAATGATCACAGAGAATAAGAAAACATTCAGCAAAGAAAGAGAGACATCACCAACAATCTAACACAAGAATCCTGTGAACAATCACATTTTATTATTGGTCGATCCTTTGTAAAGTTTACACAATAGCTCTTGGGTGCAAAATTCAACCCTCAATACTTCGAAGAAAGAAGTATTTATACATTTTTTACATCTGATCCTATCATAAATGACTAGGATATTATGGAGAAAATATCTAACTAATTAGATCTTAAATTACAAAATATAGGAATTATGTTGATTTGTTCGGATCCTTGGTGTTGATTTTGGAAAAGTAGTTGGTGACTGGTATCTTTGACTTGGTTGACTTCTCCATGTTGACTCAAACCTCAAAATTATATTACTCAAGTAAATAACATAGATATTCCCATCTCTTTTTACCTGGGATGGAAACCTTGAGTAACTTTATGTATATCTCATCCATTTTAGTATACTTGGAAAAATTAGTCTTGGTGATGAAGATATGTTTTATCTCATGTTGAATACTCAGATCCAACTGTAATGTACCTAGGAAATATTTACCGGTAATGCCTCCCTGTATCCCTACAAACTTGGAACTTTCCTTTTCCACTGCATTGATATTCTTCTTGTAATCTGATAGAGTGATTATCTTGTCATTGAGTACTAATAGTATAGGAAGACCTTTATTATGTAGTACTTCAATCTTACTGAAAAATATTTGAACTCCAATGTCCATCACCTGAGCCTTCTCCTCTAGCTGCAACATTAATCCTTTCTTGGTTAGGACCTTCTTGATCTCAAGGATGGTATTTTTCATGTCTTCAATCTCCATTTCTTCTAACTCCTACTTGTTCTTGGAATTTAGGAATCTAATGAGTTATGTGGCCTCTGTAGGTATTTCTCCTAGCTCTTCTCTTATTTTCCCAATTACTTCTCTAGCCTTCTATACCAATTCATGTTGTTCAAAGATGATCTGTATGAATAGCAATATTTCTGCCATAGACTTGTTGATATCCACGCAGATGTTTTCCTTAGACTCAGATAAGGTCTTTTCCATGACAATCTCTTTCTGTAGTTGTTTTAATTGTTGATCACTAAGCCTTTGATACTTATGCATTTCTGCATGATAACTGTTATGGAACATAGACTTTAGTTCTTGGAGGTTTTTTACTTCTTCTTGCAATTTTCTTATCTCCTCCCCTTGAAGGGACATGTCTTCCATAGACTTCACAAGTTTCTCAGATGCATCTGGAATTTTCACTGGGATGGCTGATGGAATCTCTATTGATGTAGATGCTTCTGTTGTTCTAATTGCTTCTGGAATAATAGACATTTGCACAGTCTATTCTTTCTCCTTTATCAATTTGTCCATTTCTGCCTCCATCTCTCTTATCTGTGCATTATGTTCCATGATAAGCTTCAACATTTCTTCTTTGTGGCCTTCAGTTTTAGCCACCTCTTTTTCTTGTGAATCTCCAGTAGCTGGAAGCTTTAGTTGCTTTCTCAAGGATTCTATATCATCATTCTTCTTCTTCAATAATTCCTCAGCTTCCTTGATATTTGATGGGTCATACCCAATCTTCAGCACTAGCTCTTCTAGTGACTTGATATTATTGTCCTTGGCCAAAGAGGATATTTTCTCCAGCTTCAATTGGGACTGGATGTTATTCAGAGACACCTGCAATTTTGAAGCAATCAATGAGGTGTTTGTCAAGGTGGAAAACATCATCTCCCATGTTTTCCTATGCATGTCCATTTGGTCCATTGGATGGACCTCCTTCACATCAAACTCAAAACAAGTCTTCTTATAATCAACAGATGTCTTGGGATGAGGAAATTGTGCTTGTAGGAATGCCATTTGCATTCTTCCTTTCTCTGTTTCAAATGTTGACAGTAGCCTATGTTGAGCAGTGGAGGTCTGCTTCCAGAACTGAGCATATGTGTTAATGTTTAGGAGTTCATTACACTTCTTGATTTGTTTGTACTTGTCAAAGGTATTAGACTCTGTTTTTTTATGGGATGATTCAACTAACAGAGTAGTGTTTGTTTGGTTTTTATATGAATATGTGGAAACTATGAACTAACTGTCTGAAAAGGTTGAGGAATTTGGTCCCTCCATGACTATGGTGGACTGTATTTCTCCTTCTTTGAGAAAGTCTGGTGTGCGACTGGTTTTGGCCCTTTTTCTGTAGACCTAGAAGCCTTCAACTAACACCTCTGTGAATGAAAGGGAAACTTCTTTCCTTGCTCTCTTTTCTGTTTGTATTTGAGGTATGTTGGTGTGGTAATCAGTGGTAGGGTGTAACACCCTATTTCCCCCAATCTGTAAAAATAACTATATTGGCCAAGAACTATGGAAAAATCAAAGATGTGAATGTTTGATTTAATGGACCTTTTTATGAAAGGTCGATAAATGTAAATTATGTTATAAATATGTGTTGCATGTTTTCTGGGAGGGGGATGTGCTAAAAGAGACCACAATGGCTTATGAGAGGTGGTGGAAGGGACCTACAATGGTTGTGTTAACTTCCATCGAGCCAGTATCGTACTATTTTTACTTGCTCAAATACCAAAGCTACTCTCTGACCCTCGAATGGATTTCCTGTCAGATTGGTAGGTGGGGAGGCTCCTCAAGAGTTAATAAAGGGATGGGGGTGAACCACCCATCTGTAACAGCTCCCAAACCTGACCACAGAGAGGGAAATTCACTCCACACACAATCTTGCAGAAAAAAGGCAAGAGAGGAAGTGTGGTAAACCGTAAGGGGGGGAGGGGGGAAGAGAGGAGAACATGCACGACAGGGATCGTGAGGAAGAACTGGAGAAACTCTAGAAACACAGGGAGTTATGAACAAAGGAGAAGGAAAGTAACCTTGGTCCTTGACTTCCATTGAGCTGGAAGTAGAAAATTGAACCTCAAGCATCGTGGTCTAGCTCGGGGGTGGCTAGTGGTAAATCCGTTGGGAGTCACTGAGCCTACGGTTGGGTGGAAACGAGAACCCCTCTTAGAATTTGCATCACATCTAGAATTTTTGATAAGTGTTATGTCTTGCATTTGGAATTGAATGTCATGATCGTATGCTCATTTTTATACACTCATAAATAGTTTTTGTATAGAAGTGTTTGCCTTGTGTTTTGATTAGAAATAATGGATACATGCTTATACTGATACAACTACAAATCGGTTAATGTATAGAATGTATGAGTTTAGGATACGAGTGTGTTCCCCTGAGGATTGACCCATCTAACTTGACTTGTGCTATGCCCTGGTTCATCCTCCCGAAGGCACCTTTTTCGGGAAAGTTCCCTCGCATTCCAGAGTCAGAGTGAATCCCTTAAAAAGACTACCATTGTAGTAAATCTACAATTTTACCTTGCCCCTGTCGCGAAGTAAATGGGATTTTGAGTTTCGGCACCCGGGAAACCCAATGGTATGAATCCCACATCTTTGCAAGTTGTGAAATCCCGGTACGTGAAATCCCGATATGCGAAACCCTGAAATGGTTTAGTGTGAATAGGTTTTGGTGTTTCGGCGTTTCGGCACCCGGGAAACCTAAGGGCAAGTTCCCTTGTATTCACCAGTCTTAAATTCCCGATATGCGAAACCCCGAAATGGTTTGGCGTGAATAGGTTTTGGTGTTTCGGCATTTCGGCACCCGGGAAACCCAAGGGCAAGTTCCCTTGTATTCCCCAGTCGTGAAATCCCGATATGCAAAACCCTGAAATGGTTTAGCGTGAATAGGTTTTGGTGTTTCTGCATTTCGGCACCCGGGAAACCCAAGTGAAAGTTCCCTTGTATTCTCTAGTTTCGAAATCCCGATATGCGAAACCCCGAAATGGTTTAGCGTGAATAGGTTTTGGTGTTTCGACATTTCGGCACCCGGGAAACCCAAGGGCAAGTTCCCTTGTATTCGCCAGTAGAAAAATATCGATATGCGAAACCCCAAAATGGTTTAGCTTGAATAGGTTTTGGTTTTTTGGCGTTTCGGCACCCAGGAAAACCAAGGGAAAGACCCCTCATCTTCGCCAGTCGCGAAATCCCGATACGCGAAACCCCAATGCACTCTGTGAATGAGACCTAGGTCAGTGGATATGGTCTTGTGGTAGGGAGGAGGAGTCCCAAAAGAATATGGACCACCCATTTGTAGGGATGTGAGGTGAAGATCTAAGGCCACCAGGTTTCTGGACAACAGAGGAATAGGAGTGAATACCTCAACAGAAATCCCGAAAGGTAGAGTGTCAGGATTTAATCCGGGCCGTTGATCAATTCGACAATCTGGAACATAGATCCAGATGATACCGATCTTTCGGGTTTCTAGGATTTTAAAGGGAAAGGAGGAACTCTTGCATCGCAATTTCCTGAATCACGAAACCCTGAAAGCATTTAGAGGAACAACGCCGGGTCATAGGACCGGTTGTATGAGCAGTGACCCAAGGGAGGAGCTAAGGATATGTTAGACCCTTTCGGGTTTCGACATTTCGAAAGACAGAGAACAGGGGAATGCTTGCATCGTGATTCCCCAAATCATGAAAGATAGAAGCACCTTTTTGGTAAGGTATGTGGTCATAGCCAACAATCACATGGGGGAGCATAAGGGAAGGGAGGGTCTGTGCTAGGCCCCATAGAATTTTTGGGATTTTGTCCCTCGAGAAAAAAGGCAAAAAATCTTAGTTGCCATAGTGGGTGTGTGACAAATTGGTATCAGAGCATGGTTACAACACTTGGCCTTCTTGGGCTCATGGATGAGTTGCGCAGGAACTCCATATGAAGTACTATTAAAAGGAGTAACTCTCTATCCTAACCCCCCTTATCAAAAGCCGAAGTTAAGAATGAAAATTCCTATTGTGTGTATGCATTTGAAAAATATCAATTGTGTGTTGATTATGAATGAATATAATGTTGACTAACAATAAGTGTTTTTCTTTCACAACAAGCGGACGATCAACCACAGGAAACTGCAGACGCATAGAATGGTGATGCACCATGAAGTGCGGGATGGCTCCCACAATAGAGATGAAGAGTCTGATGAAATGAGAGCGGTAGAGACCCCTCCAAATCTAGCTGAGAATGTGAGAAGCCTCATGGTTGAACTACAAAGTTGCAAGGCTGACAACGAGAGGTTGATCAAATAGCAAGAGAAGCAAACATAAATTAATGCAGTCTTGTTGCAGAGTTTATCCGACATACAAAGCAATTTCAGCATGGACCTGACATCAATCACGCAGACCAATGACAGACAAAGAAAAGTTGAAGTCCACCTGAGATACAGAAACGTGGTCTTTTGAGTGGCCACACTGGGAAGAGAACCTCGAGAAAGGTTCACCCCAGAGATAAGGGACAAGCGTCGGATGATTCCTCTGGAAAGGAAACTAGCGACTTAGAGGGATCTTCTAGTAGCAGAACTAGTTCTTATTCCCGAAGAAAACGGAAGAAGCGAAATCATTCCAAAAATCATAATCTCAAAGAATTCAAGATGGCCAAACCACCCTCTTTCAATGGTGAAATAAAGAAGGGAGAGAAAGTGGAGGCCTAGCTGCTTGGACTAAAGAAGTATTTCAGAGTCCATGACTTCTCGAAAAATTTGAAGGCCTGAGTAGCCACTTTCAACCTGAATGGGAAGGCTTCCATTTGGTGGGAAGACCTTAAGAATGTAAAAGGGATTCACGAAGAAGACCTATCTTGGGAACGGTTTGAGAAATACTTCAGGAAGAAGTATATGTCAGAAAAATATTTCGACGAAAAGACTAAAGAATTCTATGAACTCAAGCTGGGGCAACGCACCATCGAGGAATATGTCAGTAGATTCATCGAATTATTCAGGTACATACCCTATATAAAAGCAAAAAAGGAAAAGGTGCAACGATTCATCAGTGGGCTACCTAAGGACTATCAGAACAGAATTGAGTTTGACGAGCCAAAGACCCTAGAAGATACTATCTGAAAGGAAAGATATTGTTATGAACATCTTGGGCATCAGACAGAACCTCGTGAAGGTTGGAAGCAGAAGAATAGTTCAGGATTCCAGAAAAAAGTGGTTTAAATCCCCAAGATTTAAAAACTATAAAAAGGACTTAAGGATGAGCTTCCCAACCCGAAGTGTACACCAGCAGAATTTCCCCTCCCAAAGTGGAAATAAACCTTTTGGATCTACCCTAGGAAATATTGATAACCCGAAGAGAGAACCCTTAAAATGTTGGGGTTTTGGAGAAGAACATCTACTGAGGGACTGCCCGCACCGACAACAGAACAGTTGAAAAATTTACAATGTTTAGGAAGATACCACCATCAATGGCGTGGCCTGGAGTATGTCGCAAATTTATGAAACTGTGGATAATAAACAAACTGACCACCAAGCTTCAGTGGTGGAGATGGAAGGTATGATCACCAACCATCTAGTGTCTATTCTAATTGACCCTGGTTGAAATTTGAGTTATATAGCCCCTAAGGTTGTTGATAAGTGTAAATTACAGCCACATAAACACGCCAATCCATGGTTGGTATAGTTAGCCACTGGCACCAAAAGAAAGGTAGCGAAGGTCATACCAGCTTGTCAATTCACTATGGGTGAATTCTCCACCCAAGCAACCCTTAACGTATTACCCCTAGGATCGTATGACCTGTTGATTGGTATGGACTGGCTAGACACATATAAATCCAGACTGGACTGTTACCATAAAACCTTAGAATGTGTAAGTGAAGAAGGAAGAAGGATAACCCTTCAAGGGATCCAAAAACCTGTCTCGGTGAGACGAATATCAGCCCTTCAAATGAGAAAGTATTGCAGAAAGGGATGTCCACTATATGCGATACAGATGTTGGAATCATTTGAACATGAAAAACCAAGCCTCGAAGACCACCCCACACTAAGAGAATACAGAGATGTATTTTCGGAAGAGGTATCGGGTTTACCTCCGAGAAAGGACAATGACTTCTCGATAGAACTTGCACCGGGAGCAGTGTCAGTGTCTAGGACAACCTACAGGATGAGCACACCTGAGCTAGTTGAGATTAAATTAAAACTAAAAGAAATGATGGAAAAAGGCTATATTCGTCCCAACATGTCTTCATGGGGAGCACCAGTCCTGTTTGTGAAAAATAAATACGGCACCCTCCGACTGTGCATAGATTATAGACAAATCAATAAGGTAACCATAAAGAACAAGTACCCCTTACCCAGGATCGATCACCTGTTCGATCAATTGGGAGGTGCTTCCATCTTCTCAAAGATTGACTTGAGATATGGATAACATCAAGTCTGAATCAAGGGTGAAGACATTAACAAAACTTCCTTCAGGACGAGATATGGTCACTATGAGTTTGTGGTAGTACCATTTGGATTGACCAATGCCCCTGCCACTTTTATGTGCTTGATGAACAATGTGCTCAGCAAATTCCTAGACAAATTTGTACTAATATTTATTGACGATATATTAATCTACTCCAAGAATAGAGAGGAACATGAGGAACATCTTAGACTTGTGCTTCAAGTGCTAAGATAACATCAGCTCTATGCCAAATTTAGCAAGTGCGACTTTTTCCAAAAGCAAATACATTACTTGGGCCATGTCATATATGAAGAGGGAGTAGCAGTAGATCCTGACAAGATTAGGTCTATCATGGAATGGCCTACCCCAAAAGATGTTTCGGATATCAGATCCATTATGGGCTTAGAAGGATACTATAGGAGATTTATAAAAGGATTCTCCAAGATTGGTTGTCCAATCACTGCCCTCCAGAAGAAGGGAGCTAAATTCACATGGACACAAGAATGTGAAGAAAGATTTCAATCCCTTAAACACCTTCTGACCCATGCACCCGTGTTGAAGATCGTTGATCCCGAAAACGACTTCCTCGTGTGCACAGATGCTTGTAAGGAAGGGCTCAGAGGAGACATTATGCAAGGAGGAAGTGTAGTCTGGTATGAATCTTGAAAATTGAATGAGCACGAAGTCAACTATGTGACCCATGATCTAGAGCTGGACGCCATAGTGCACACCTTAAAAATGTGGAGACATTACCTCCTGGGAAGTAAAGTTGTACTTATGACAGACCACTGTGGATTGCGATATGTTTTCGACCAACCAAATCTCAATGCCAGACAAGCTAGGTGGAGGGCCCTCCTTAGTGAGTTTTATTTTGAAATCAAACATCTTAAAGGAAAGGAAAATAAGGTGGTCGTTGCCCTTAGCAGAAGTATGAAAACAATTCACCTGGCAACAGTGAGCACCTGCGAGACAAATGTCAAAGAAAGAGTCAAGAATGCACAAGAAACCGACACATTCTTCCAAACCGTGACCTTGTACCTGAAGCAAGAACACACAGGAATAAAGTGGGAAGACTACATGCCACTGGTGGTATTCACCTACAACAACGGCTACCAAGAATCCCTGAAGATGAGTCCTTTCAAAGTCCTCTATGGTAGGCCATGCAACACTCAAGTCAGTTGGAGTAATCATGTAAACAGAGTTACTATTGGACCCAACATGTTGAAAGAAATGGAACAACAAGTGACTCAGTTAAAAAAAAATCTAAAGGTCGCTCAGAACCGACAGAAAAGTTACACCGACCGAAAGAGAACTCCAAGAGAGTTCAAGGCGGGAGACCATGTATATCTCAGAGTTAGTCCCAGGAAGAGTTCCCTAAGGATGGGAGCTTGTGCCAAGCTGGCACCTGGGTATTACGGACCCTTTGAATTTCTAGATAGAGTGGGACTTGTAGCCTATAGGCTAGCACTTCCTCCCACAGTAAAAGCACATAATGTTTTCCATGTTTCATTATTGAAGAAATATGTACATGATTTTAATCATATAATTGACTGGTCTGTGATCTAGGTGGAACCGGAGGGAGAATTCCTGCCAGAACCTCCATGCATCTTGGATTGAAAGGAAACCCCACTCAGAAACTAAACCATTGCACCGGTCAAGGTGCAGTGGAAACATTTTGGCCCATATGAGGCTACCTGGGAAATGGAAGATGCCATGAAACAGGCATATCTGATTTTGTTTACTTTTGTACATACACACATATTGATAGATAGAACATCAAGGACGATGTTCCTTTAAGGGGGAGGGAATTGTAACACCCTGTTTCCCCCAGTCTGTAAGAATAACTATATTGGCCAAGAACTATGGTAAACTCAAAGACGTGAATGTTTGATTTGACGGACCTTTTTATGAAAGGTCGATGAATGTAAATTATGCTATAAATATGTGTTGCATGGCTGATGGGAGAGGGATGTGCTAAAATATACCACGATGGCTAAAGAGAGGTGGTGGAAGGGACCTGGAATGGTTGCATTAACTTCCACCGAGCCAGTACCGTACTAGTTTTACTTGCTCAAAGACCAAAGCTACTCTTTGACCCTGGAATGGATTTCCCATCAGATTGGTAGGTGGGGAGGATCCTCAAGAGTTAATGAGGGGATGGGGGTGAACTACCCATCCGTAACAGCTCCCAAACCTGACCGCAGATGGGGAAATTCGCGCCACACGCAATCTTGCAGAGAAAAGGCAAGAGAGGAAGTGTNTGTGGTAGGGGGGGGGGAAGAGGAGAACACACACAATAGGGATTGTGGGGAAGAACTAGAGAAACTTCAGAAACACTGGGAGTTCTGAACAGAGGAGAAGGAGAGTAACCTTCGTCCTTGACTTCTGTTGAGTCGGAAGTAGAAAATTGAACCTCAAGCATCGTGGTCTAGCTTGGGTAAATCTGTTGGGAGTCAATGAGCCTACGGTTGGGTGGAAATGAGCAACGCTCTTAGCATTCGCATCACATCCAGAATTTATGATAAGTTTTATGTCTTGCATTTGGAATTGAATGTCACGATCGCATGCTCATTTTTATATGCTCGTAAATAGTTTCTGTATAGAAGTGTTTGCCTTGTGTTTTGATTAGAAATAATGGATGCATGCTTATACTGATATAACTACAAATCGGTTAATGTATAGAATTTACGAGTTCAGGATATGAGTTTGTTCCCCTGAGGATTGACCCATCTAACTTGACTCGTGCTATGCCCTGGTTCATCTTCCCAAAGGCACCTTTTTCGAGAAAGTTCCCTCACATTCCAGAGTCGGAGTGAATCCCTTGAAAACACTACCATTGTAGTAAATCCATGAATTTACCTTGCCCCTGTCACGAAGTAAATGGGCTTCAGAGTTTTGACACCCAGGAAACCCAATGGTATGAATCCCACGTCTTCGCAAGTTGCAAAATCCCGGTACGCGAAATCCCAATATGCGAAACCTCGAAATGGTTTAGCGTGAATAGGTTTTGGTGTTTCGGTGTTTCGGCACCCGGGAAACCCAAGGGAAAGTTCCCTTGTATTCACCAGTCGCGAAATCCTGATATGTGAAACCCCGAAATGGTTTAGTGTGAATAGGTTTTCATGTTTCTGTGTTTCAGCACCTGGGAAACCCAAGGGAAAGTTCCCTTGTGTTCGCCAATCGCAAAATCCCGATATGCGAAACCCCGAAATGGTTTAGCCTGAATAGGTTTTAGTGTTTCATCATTTCGGCGTTTTGACACCCGAGAAACCCAAGGGCAAGTTCCCTTGTATTCGCCAGTCGCGAAATCCCGATATGAAAAGCCCTGAAATGGTTTAGCATGAATAGGTTTTGGTGTTTCAGTGTTTCGGCACCCGGGAAACCTAAGGGAAAGTTCCCTTGTATTCGCCAGTCACGAAATCCTGATATGCGAAACCCCGAAATGGTTTAGCGTGAAAAGGTTTTGGTGTTTCAGCGTTTCGGCACTTAGGAAACCCAAGGGAAAGACCCCTCGTCTTCGCCAGTCACGAAATCCCAGTACGTGAAACCCCGATGCACTCTGTGAATGAGCCCTACGTCACCGGACAGGGTCTTGTGGTAGGGAGGAGGAGTCCCGAAATAATCTGGACCGCCCATTTGTAGGTACACGAGGCAAAGATCTAAGGCCACCGGGGTTCTGGACAACAGAAGAATAGGAGTGAAGACCTCGCCAGAAATTCCAAAAGGTAGAGTGTCATTATTTAATCTGGGTCATTGATCAAGTCGACGATCTGGACCATAGATTCGGATGATATCGGGCTTTCGGGTTCCAGGGATTTTAAAGGGAAAGGAGGAACACTTGCATCGCGATTTGCCGAATCGCGAAACCCTGAAAGCATTTAGAGGAACAACACCAGGTCATAGGACCGGTTGTATGAACAATGACCCTATTGGAAATGTTTAACAGGTAGCATATGCTTGTCATTGATGGCAAGTACAACAATGAAGATGGCATGAATACAGGAAGAATGTATGATCTAAAATCGAACAAGACTTGAAATCTTGAAATTATTTGCAAGTAAATTGTATGTGTTAAAATCAAATGGATCAACTTTGAAACAAATTAATTAAAGGATTACTCATGCAAGATACAAATAGACAGCAGCATAATCAATGAACATAAGCACATAAACACATCCATTGATAAAGGAGTTCACCCCTCTCTTGGACTACATCTCCTGGTCCAGCTTCCAATGGATAATTATTATTAATTTCTCAAAGTGCTCAAAAACATGCCTTACAATGCTCAAACTGACCAACAGACTGCTCCAATGGCTTCAGAGCGTCCAAAAACCCCTAGCTAGGATTTTTCGGCACCTCAATCGGTCAAAAAATGAAGAAGTTAGGCCTCCTGGAAGTCCCCCCTTCAAGCTTGTTGTCTCTGCATCTACAAAACGCACCCTTGTGTCATGAACCTGGCACACACGCAATTTAAAGCATGAAAACACATCACTGGGCACAACCACACCAATAGTGTGAATTGTAGGACGGTTATAGGCGTGCCAGCCCCTAACCGCCTAGCACCTGGGCACATGTGGTCATATGACCTCGCGCTATGGAAAAAAGGGCTAAACGGTTGAAACCGTTCCAACTTCCCCTCCACGCTCCGGTTGTGGTCATATGAAACACCATAAAATTGTGAGCTTTACACATTTGCAAACACAAATCCTGTGCGTGCTTTTGTATCGGAGCCATGGTTGTATGGCATATATGTTGTAACCATGGGCTAGGGCTAAGCCCCAGCCCGACCCCCACCCATATCTACAAAAGGTTGATTTTAAATATAATACAAATAGTAATATGGTAAGCAACAATGCATGGGCATATTGGTTGGAGGACTTTGTTAAAGCTTTACAACGGTGGGAGAGGTCCGGGGTTCGACCCCCACGGACCCATCAAATTTAATAAACAAATCAACAGCCAATACCGGGGTGCCACGTGGCACCCAATCACTTGTCCAAATGATGCCACGTGTTGCATTCCGATTTGACCAACTGTCATCCACATCACCTCTGCCATGTCAGTGTATGGATGTATGGCCCTGCCACGTCATCCTATACGGACTGTACAGACTGTACAGTCAGCATCCTTTTTTTGCCTCTTAGACATTCCGAACAGATTGTGATATCTCTCACTCCCAATGTCTGTTTGAGACGAAACGAGTTGCATTGGGTTCGAAATGATGAGGCCTACACTCTTGTCCGGTTTGAAGTGATTCCGAGCACTTTGAATTTTTGAGCAAGATTTGATCCCCTGATCACACCTCCCCATTGGGAAGCTTTTGGAACTCCAAAAGACTATTTTTAGTCTATGTGAAGATGAGGGTATAGTTCCCTCACCCTTTCAACCTCAATCCACATGGATTTTCTTGGATTGGTTCCTTTAAGACCAACTCGAAGATACTCCACATTTCCTCGTTTTGAAGTTCGCATTCTCTTGTCAAGGATGGTGTCTTCATGCAGTTCTGTAAGATACTCTGGGGAAAAGTCATCTATGGAAGGAATCTAAACATTCTCTCCTTGATCATCAATCAATGGAGGCTCATAAAATTTCAAATTCTCAACATTAACAACTGCATACATCTGCATATAAGGAGGCAAATCTAAACAAAAAGCATTGTTACCAATCTTGTCAATAATCTTGAAAGGACCATATCGAATCGGTTTCAACTTTTTACCTTCTCCTTTAAGCCTCTCCTTACTGATGTAAAGCCAAACTTCATCTCCAATATGGAAACTGTGATCAACACGATGTTTGTCATGTCTCGTCTTGTACTTGGCCTAACTCTTTTCCAACTGCTCTTGCACCACTTGATGTATCGACTAAATTTGTTCAATGAACTTTTTTGCCCTATCAATGTCATATTGACCATCGACAACAATATCTTTCCCAAAGATAAAATCTAAAGGAGACTTGGGAAAATAGCCAAAACATGCTTCA
>JZKD02S1780449.1:551221-576323 GCA_000966675.3 Picea glauca | reverse complement strand
AATAATCTTTGGCTTGAGTGGTGAGTGCAATGTCATTCTTCTTTGAATCGCCAGTACACATCAATACATAGGACGTAGTAGAAGGGGAAGGTTGGTCCTGAATGACCAATTGGGCCTGTTGTTGAGAGGGGAAGGGTTGGGACAGAATGGTTGGAGAAGGTGGTTTCGGGGCTCCTTGAAGGAACTTAGTGACCTTAGCGCGTCGTGGACAATCCTTCATGTAGTGATCATCCCCACAGATAAGACAAGGGTATCGAGGTTTGTGCTTATCTCTATCATCAACATGCAGATTTTTGGTTTTCTCTGCTTGTAAAGTATTTTTGTCCTCCTTATTCTTACCCTTTCCTTTTCTAGATTTGTTTTTGCCGGCTGGGGTAGATTGAACTGCATTTACCTCAGAATTCTTGCCAGTGGGAGGGGTAGGAGATGGAGCATTTTGAACATTAGAAGAAGCAGGTTTGGGGTTGGTGCTTGAGGCAGAATGTGGTTGGGCATGGAAAGTGTCGATCACACCGTCGGTTGCATGAGAGGCAGTTGGAGTAGTTGAAGTGGCGGAAGTGGAAGGACAAGGTGCATCAGGGAGTAAGTTGTAAAGAGTACCCATTTGTTAGTAAACGAGGTCAAGATATTGAGCACAACTTATGGCCTGTTCTTTTGTGACAACTCCACCCATGGCGATGTCACGAGCGATGTCGTTCACAAATGATTTTGTGAACCACTCTGCCAACAACTGATCGGGAAGTTTGAGTTTGATGAGACATCGTCTCCTTCGCCATTCATGAATGTGATCGGATATATGAGTGGCTTTGGTTTGTTTGAAAGAACTCAAAATCTCGGTCCCCGTTTCATAACGGATTGGTAACTAGTAGTGGGTGAGGAAGTCTATAGATAGGGTGTTGAAGTCGGCGAAGAAACCTCATGGTAATTCTATATAGAACTTCGCAGCAGAACCCATGAGAGTCCTTTGAAAAAGACGTAAACGAATAGAGTCATCCATCAAGGAGTTGGATGAGCACCAGAGGTGAAAATTCATGACGTGATTGATCGGGTCCTCTCCCGCTTTGCCATCGAATTTAGGGATGTCCAATGGTAGCTTGGCTGGTATAGTGGGCCATTGGGGAGAGTAACGAATTGGATCATTTAAAATCCTTGATAGATCTTGGATATCCAAAGTGGCCAAGAAGGGTAACTGTCTATTCACATGTAGGTACTGGTGGCTTTGGGGAGGGAGCCCCGTCGGCAAACCAGTGGGACCATAAGCAGTCTGCATATAATGTGAAGACCCAGGTAGATTCGGTGGTTGTTGTGGAGGAAAGTAACTCATGGGATTGTATCCTTGAATAGGGACATGAGTTTGAGCATTTGAGCCCCCACTAGGATTGGACGTACCTGGATATGGTTGGCCTATACTAGGGGGTATAACAGATGTAGTTGGAAGTTGTTGCCCCCCAGTCGATTGAGGATTATGTTGTATCAAATGGTTCCAATAGTGGGCCAAGGATGGAGGTATGTTTTGTCCATAGGGTGGGGTTGGTGGGGGTTGTCCTCCAATCGGGGGTTGTATTCCAATTGGGATTTGTGTTCCAATAGGAATGTGCCCTACAAGGGGGGGTTGAGTCAAACCTCCTTGGTGAAATTGTCTACTAACAGGAATCTGGTAATTTGGTGTGAACGACGGAATAGTGCCACTAGGATTAGTGCTGCCGGTAGAGAACGAGAAAGGTCCTTGTAAAGGGGGTTGAGGAAATGTCAGAATAAAGCCAGGAGGAGAGTGCCCAGAAGAAGAGGGACCACCAGGAGTTCTAGATGGGGTTTGCGTAGGAGTGGGAATAGAAGCATTCAACGCACGATATCCGGGTGGAAGTGTCGGGGTGACACTGGGAAAGAGAGGTGTGTCGATGGGGGCTTGACTAGTCGTTGTAATCCCGGTGTGAATACTCGTAGTGTCTGTGTAATGGACCATTTCTATAGGGACGGTCAAGATGTGGTCAAATCGCGGAGCTTCTGTACCAGGAAAATAATAAGTAGTAGTAAAAGGTATTGCATCTGCTTCAGAGGTTTCAGGGAACATAAGTGAGATGGTGATTTCAATGCATGATCCTACACCAAAGAGATCCCGTCTAAAAATGTCAACAGACCAAAAAGGATCTTGGCCCTCAGGTCCTGGAAAGGGTCCATTCGGTGATCCAGAAGACAACACAACTAAGTCTCCGGAAGAATTCACTCGCATAATACGTCTCTTAGAATCGAGGTGAAGTTGAAAGTCCTCTCAAGTATTGGTAATTCAAAAATGTTCTAGAGAGTCGGTTCTTTCCACTTGTGGAGTGGTAACGTCTTGGACTTCACTCTGTTGAGTAGAGCCCTCAGGTGAGCTCGTAGGCAGGGGTTGGGAACCTTCCAAGTTTTCTGGAGGTAAGCCCTACATTCTACGTGAACGAGGTGGAGGGTCTATTGTGAATGAGTTACAAACTTACGAAGAAAAAACCTATGGTCAACTTGGGTAAACAAACAGCACGCGCTAGTAAACAAAATCTAAGAAACAATACCAAGCAAACAAGACCTTCTAATTCCGAAGTCACTAGTTGGTGATGAAATCCAATGTCGCAACAATGAGACAAGAAGGGGATGGGCTAGGGTGGAAACGTTATGCTGACGACCTGCTTAATGGACTTACACCCTGGTGCAAGCTCCCACACATAATCGTGGGTATACCCTCCAAGGAGCCCGAGTGAGTTTGTCCAATGTCGATTCCAAGTACCGTGAAGACTTGCCCCTTCACAGTCACCTTGTGTAAGACCCTAAGAAGATAGGCTACTAAGGTTACCACCGACAACAATAAATCCTGCGGGAACAGTCGACAGTCTGATCCACATGCAAGGGCAGGGTATCTAGCCCAAAATTAACTTGAGAGGGTTCCACTCATCATTATGGGTATACCTCCAAGTGACCCTCATAATACGTGCAATCTCTACACCGATATCAACAAAGTAGGGTGAGTAACTATGTTAATATCAATGCGACCTCAGGTTTGACCCTTGTGTGAGAAGGGCTTCCCAGGACAAAATGTTGTAAATGGAATTTGACACTCCTTAACACAAGATGATATTGTGTGTTTTGTGCTTTGGAGAGTGTATCTCTCTGCCTATTCCAAAGCGCTAGCCTAGCTAATTGTTGGTGTAATAGAGCCCTAGAAAAGAGTTACTAGTTAAATTTTAAAATTGCGCAATGTTATTAAGGGTTGTTGTTACACAAAGGAAACAGAGATGAAACTGATGTCATGTGAGACTCTGACCCAACAATGCATAGATAAGAATGAAATATATCAATTTTCGTTCAATGAATCCTATGTACGGGAGGGAAAGAGAAGTGTTCTGGAACAATCTTGAACTACGATACACAATTTTCTTTAAAATGTAATCTCAACGAATCACGCAATAATGACAATTCTCTATTTTTTCTTTTTCAACAATTTCAACAATTGATTTTCAATATTTTCAAAAACGAAAATGCTTTTAAAAGAAAAATGTTTTTTACTTTGCAAAAAGGATCTACACCACGGTGGTGAAAGTAAGGAAAACCAATAACTAATGAACAAGCAATAAACAAAAACCCAAACCAATCTTTCAATGGAAACAAAAATGACAAGTAGACAAGACTAGTCTTTTCAATTGCATGAGAACAATGATCTTCCAAATAATGAGCAAATGAGAAAGACAAAGAATCCCAACTGTCAAACCGATCACCGGATCCTAACCAAACAAGTACTCAAATTCCAGGATCAGAGCGTATATCCTTGCTAAGAAAAGTCAAGAGATGAGAGTTGAGAAAAAGATGGACAGGAAGAGTCTTTGATTTCCAAAGACTGATCGTGCACAAAATCCGAAGTCAAGAAAACATCAACCAGTGGTCCAAGAAGTTCTTTTCAAACACCTATACTGATCTGGGCATCTGAGCATGCAAAAACCTTAAATCCAAAAATTTTAAAAGAGGGTTCGCAGGCTATCAGTAATACACAGTGCGAGAATGGAGCATTCTCACAGGCTACCTTTGAGCAGGATGCGAGAACCTCGCACTGGACTTAAAGGCAAAGTGCGAACTCAAGGTGTCCTTGCAGGCCATTGTGGGGTTCAGTGCGAGAAGGCCTGAAACTAGGTAAAATTTTGGAAAAAGACAAAAAAATTGAAGGGACTTCTGGACCCAGGGAGTCTATCAAGGTGTCCTGAAGACTCAGAGATTGATAGAAATGGAGAAAGGTAAGGCAAGATCAAATGGCCAAGGAAAAACACCAAAAACCACGAAGAAATGGGTTGCATCCCCAACGGAGTCGCCAATTTTGTTATCGGACTAATCGGTAGGTGTTGACACTAACAGATCTCCCTAGATCCACCTAGATCTAGAACAAAACAGGACAGGACATGACTATTTCCCTAAGTTATGACCATTGACATAGCTAGTAAGGAGGAACAAGTGACATACCTTTGTATCTCTTCCTAGGGTCTCTGTTGCTCCCGCTTCGCTCCGGTGCTCTCGTGAGGTCAAGACCAAGAAAACACAAACCAACCAAAGTGAATATAGCAAGATGTATTCAATCGTCAACTTATGTGTATGATCAAGGAATTACACAATAAAGTAAGAATGACTTTATGGGAAAAGGGCATGTCACTGTATCATATTAATCGAAAGTAGAAGATACAACCTAATCGCCTTGATGTCGCAAGCTTCCTTTCGGTGACTCTTGGTTCCAACACACACACTTGCTCGATCCTTGCATGAAGAAGATCCAATTCCTCTTGATAAACTTGCTAGAGTCTCCAAGCTCTTGTTCAAGCTGGGTTCTTCACACAATTCCTTCACCAATTCTCCAATTAATCTTGCTTAACCTTTTCCATGAGAATCCTATCAATATATAGGAGAGGATGAGATGGTTACATGGATGAGAATGATCCCACTAAATCAGGGAAACCAGAAAAATGATAACCATTCGAATGCCAACCCATTCTCTAGAAGATTCCCTTCTAGAACCCTCGAGACTTCTTCCTTTTTCCAAGCTTGAGAACAAGTTTGCACCCTAGGTATAGAGAACAGTGCGAGAAGTTCGCACCCTAGCTGAAGGTGGCCTATGAGAATGGGTCATTCTCGCACCCTAGGCTATAAGCAGTCTGCGAACTCTCTTTAAAAATATGTTTTCTAGAAGGAGATGAATGCCACTTTTCTCAGGAGAAAGTTCTTGTTGGGAGCCTAACTACACCATCAAGATGACCAAAATTATGGGTAACAATACAAAAAACATAACCATAAAACAGGGGTAGCTCCTACACTGAATACAACTTGACCAGGGGCTGAAACTACACTAGTCCAGGATGATGGGATGTCTTGTGTCGCCATCCCTTCCTGCCTCGTTCTCCTTCCTCTGCTCCACTGTGTGTGTCCTTCTGATACAAGGTGGTGTTCCACTCCGGTCTGCTGGAGTGATGTCCATGTGGTGGACATAGCGTAGGTAAAGGAGGAATTGGCCTGCCATTCGTTCCATTTTTTCATTTTGGCTTCTCTGGTCCTCTACTAGTCTGTTTGCACTGGCCTCCAGGTTGTTGAGGCAACTCAAAATTTCTTTGAGCACCTTCTTGTGGTCCCTGATAGCCTCCCTGTTGGTCTCTCTCCAGTCGGTGTTCATCTTGCTTATCAACATTTTTGTTCGCTAGGCCTCCTCCACTGTTTTGTGATAGAGGGTAGTTCTGGGTTGTGTAGCCCCTATGTCCCTTATCCCGTCTGCTTCTTGAATTAGTTATGTCCAAGATTTTCCCTTGCGTGTGGTGTGGATTTCTCTCTCCCACTTGTTGATGATCGCTTTACCCTTTGGATCGACCTGCATGAGAAATGTACCCTTGGCTTCTCTGGCCTCTTGCTCCATCCTTGTAATCCTCTGAGCGCTTGTCGAAGGTTCTTTCCCCTGGGGACCTCTCTTACTATGGGTTTTCTTCATTCTTACCATCTCGGCTTGTTTGCAGTGGTTTTTTTCTTGGGTTCTTCTCCTGTTCCTATTCGCCCCTTCCTGGTAAGTAAGATGGGCTCTATAATTTCTTCTCTCCGATCTGTGGCTATTCCTGGTGTTTCTTCTTTTATGGGATTTCCCTGGCTACGAGCTCATCCTGGAAATCATGTGTTTCTCATAAAGGTGTACCTTATGGTCCTTTTTCATTGTTTCGAAGTGTGTGCTCTTGGGAGCCCTACCGTCATCCCTACGCCAATCCTTTTCTCTGCACAATGTACGACAATTATTACCACTCCTCGTATCTGTACTTGGGTGAGGTGTACCCATACTCGACCATGAAAAACCCTTTTGTCCTTCGTCCTTTGTTGCCTACTGATTATCTTTCCTGCTTTCCCACGGACAACCCCTATACTTCTTCCTATTGACAGGACTGTGGTGTCGTACCTCCTCTTGTTATGTGACCTAGATCTACATTGTAACTCATGTTTGAGAGGTGGGCTATCGGATTCTACCTAGTTCCTACGTGCCCTTCAGTTATTTTTGTGCCTCCATCCTCGATGTGGTCGTTCGTACTTTGGTTTTCATCACAGTCTTTTGCTGCTATTTGGGTGCAGTTTGTTCGGAACTGACCATTCAGGATGTTAATCCAGATAGTGTCCAATTCTGGTCCTTCCTTGTCGATCCCCTCATTAGCGATTATGTCCGCCAATCCATTTGTTGACCTCCCTACCCAGCGCAACTCCATTGTGATCCCCGTCTGCAAGTGCTCCTGAATTTTTGGCAGGGACTGTGCCAAGTGCCAGTGCCTCTGAATTTTGCCCACTTTGGTACCGTTTTGGAGTTAATGTGTTGATAACCAGCATGGAATCTACTTCCACTATGGCGTTTATCATCCCTTCCCGACTTAGAATATCAAGGCTAGTCTCCAGGGCTCTGAATTCTGCAGAGTTGTTGGTTGAGTTTCCCAGACTCCCAGCGTACAATCAGATGATATTTCCTTTGTTTTCCCTGATTACTCCTCCCATTCCTGTCTATCCTAGGTTACCTTTCGATGCCTCATTGAAATTCATCTTAAGGGAGCCTACTGGTGGTGGTTTCCAGTTGTGTTCACCTCTTGGAGTTGCGGTGGTCATCTTACCTGATTGGGATTGCGTTCATCTTTCAAGTGGAAGGCTTCTAGGATTCAGGTGTCCTGCTCTGTGAGTTGTGCTCTTCCTGTCTGGTAGTTGTGGCTTTGTACCGTTTCTTTTGTCATGGAGATTATTGTTTCCTTGATCTTCCCTTCTGGCCAGCTTTGGTTCCTGAAGATGTGTTGGTTCCTCTCCTTCCATATTGTTGATATGATCATTCTCGGGATGAGGGTCCAACAAAGATTCACCTCTTCGTTTTCATTGTAGTTATCTTTCCACATATTGATGGTTGCGGAGATGTTACCACGGATCCTATTTGACTATCGAAAGATACCTGCCACCCAGTCCTAGATTTCTATTGTGTAGGTGCATTTGTCAAAGAGATGATTCGTTGTTTCTTCCTTGGCTTGACAGAGGTGACATCTGGAAGGACCTATGAAACCTCTTTTCCTTAGGTTTCCCAAGTTAGAATTTGGTTGTGGAGTATTAACCATTGGAAAAATTTTATTTTTGGCCAATGGGGGTTGTTCCAAAGCTTGTTCCATTGTTGCGTCGGGTCTTCTTGGTCTTGGTCCGCGATATAGTGTCGGATTTCTTTTAGATTGAATTCCCCACCATCCTTTTGTCCCCATCTCAGCTGGTCATTTCCTTCCGTGACTGCAATTTTTCGTCTCCCCAATTCCTCCTCCACCTCTTTTGTTGTTGTTGCAGTTTGGGCTCTATTATGTGGGTTGAGCGTGTTCCAGATTTTCCATTTATTGTGATATGTTTCTTGTTTCCAGTAATGGTAGACTCTGGTTTTACCTTGCGCGATCAGCTCCTGTTGGATTTCCTCCATGTCTGGCTTCTCCATTCTAGGTTCATGTTTCCAGGCGTCCTCCCAGAATCTGGTTGTTCTTCCATTTCTTACTTCCCAAAAGTTGTGTGTCTGAATCCAGGCTTTATTGCGCCAGGCTAGGTTCTAGATGGCTGAACCTTCCCTGGTGCCTCTGAAGTGGATTTTCTCCTGGTCGCTTATGTTCAGGGCATACTTTGCCTTCCACAGGTTTACCCATGGTGTAGTATTTTCTTTGACCCAGTGCCACTAGAGCTTCGCCCCATAGGCGTCATTTGTCACTTGTGGGTCTTGTAGCCCCAGACCTCCTTTCCTTTTTGGTTTACAGACCTTCTCCCAAGCCATCAGGGCCCATTTTTTCCTTGTTTTCGCTCCTCGCCACAGGAATTCCCTCTGGATGGTTCTTATTTCTTGTAGTATTCCCTTGGGGGTTAGGAAAACAAACATCATAAAGGTTGGAATTGCTTGCAAAACAGACTTGGTCAGAATCAATCTTTCAGCTAGGTTGAGGGATTTGTACGTCCAGTTTTTCACCCACTCCCGTAATTTGTTGATTATTCCTTCTCAGGTTGACATTTTGTAGGATTTGTCTGTCAGGGGAATGCCCAAGTACTTAGTTGGGAGTGATTTGCGCTCAAATCCCAAAATGTTGGCCAAATTTCTTTGTATTGCGGAGCTAGTATTGAAGAAGAAGATCACCGATTTGGAATAGTTGATCTATGCACCCGAGGCTTCCCCAAACTCTTGTAGGATTCATTTGTAGGATTTTTCTTACTTAACCGTGGGTATGCCATGAAGTAAGGTGTCATCCACGAACTGTTGGTGTGTGGAAGTAGGAAAATTTTTGAAAGGTTTGATACCTATTATTTCACATGTTGTAGTTGTGCTTTTTATGCTTCGACTGAGACCTTCCATCATCAGAATGAAAAGGAAGGGGGACAATGGGTCTCCTTGTTTGATGCCTCTTGTGGGCCAGAATGGTTTGGCAGGGGCTCCATTTATTAGTAGTGAGTAGCTGGTTGTGGATAGTAGGTTGACTATCTGGTTGATCTAGTGTTGGGTGAACCCGAAGGCTTCCAAAGTCTTGACCATATAGTGCCAGCTAATTTTGTCATAGGCTTTTGCTAGGTCCAGTTGTATTATCATTCCCCCTCTCTTCTGAAGCTTCAAGGTGTGGATAGGCTCGTGGGCATGGATGATATTGTCCATTATTTGTCTTCCTTCCACGAAGCATGCCTGTTCTTGTGAGACCAATGTGGGTAGGAGGGGTTTCAATCTATTTGCTATAACTTTGGAGATTATCTTATAAACCACATTGCACGGCGCTATAAGTCTGTAACGATCAGGGGTTTTGGCTTCATTTTCTTTGGGGATTACTGTAATCATTGTAGTATTTAGTGCTTTTAGAATGGAGGCTAACCTTCTAGAGTCTTCCACTACCCTATAAATGTCATGTTTGACACTTTCCTAGCAGGCTTTAAAAAACTCCACTGTGAAGCCATCTAGACCTGGGGCTTTCCCGTTGGGCATTTCTTGGAGTACTTGGTCAATTTCCTCCTCTGCAATGGGTTTGTTCAGGTTATTATTTTGTTCCTCGGTGACCAGGCGGGGGATATGATAGATTATCCTTTGTGTGGCCTCTGTTTTGTCTTGGTTGGGTTCCTGGGTTATCTCGTGGAAGTGGTTTACTAGAGTAGTTTCGATCTCCTTGTGTGACTCTCGCTCTATTCCATCTTGGTCCTTAATCTTCAAGATTTTGTTATGGGCTCTTCTAGCCATGGTTGTTCTATGAAAAAACTTGGTGTTCCTTTCTCCTTCCTTTAGCCATCTAATACGGTACTTTTGTCACCAAAGTGTTTCTTCCTGCTGGCATTGAGCTTCCCATTCCTGGGTCATCTGGATCTCTTCCTTTTTCTGTTCCTCTATATAACCCTCTGAAATGCAGGTTTCCTGGAGTTTTTTCATTTTTTCTTCTATGTTGTTTTTCTCTTGGTTTATATTCCCGAAAGTGTCCTTGTTCCACTCCTTAAGCCTATATTTGATATACTTTAGTTTCTTATAGGGTTTGAACATCCTTGTCCCTTGCTTTGGTAGCTCCTCCTGCCACCACTGTTTGATTCTTTCCTTGAAATTCAGGTGTTCAATCCATAATTTCTCAGATCTAAAGGGTATGTTCTTTGGTGTGGTTTGGAATCTTGCTTCCAGTTGTACTGGCCAGTGATCATATCCCCCCCAGGGTAGGATGTTGCAATCTAAGGTTAGCCCCTGCATAATGATTGACTCTGATACAAGGAAACTGTCAAGTCTTGTTGCTACATGATATTAGTTCATCTGTTTATTGTTCCAGGTGAACTGGCCATTATTAGTTTTGAGGTCTACCACCTCTGTTGTGTCTATGAACTTTGAGAATTCTTCCGCATCCCTATCCAATCTTCTTGTACCTCCTTTTTTCTCTACAAGTGACGTGATGATGTTGAAGTCCCCTGCCATGATCCATGGGAGGTTGTTGGATCAAGTTTTAAGATCTTGTAAGTCTCGTATCATTCCTTTCTTTTCCTCTAACACCTAGGGCCCATACACATTAATGCATAGAATCACCTATGTGTTTCCAATTATTTGCATGCGAACCGTAAGGGTGTGCCTAGTTGCTTCGACTACTATTAGGCTCAGTACTTGTGGGTTCCACAAGGTGAGAATGCCTCCTGCCATTTGGTGGCCTCTGATAGCCATCATCTTGTACTTGCGCCATTATTGGTTACTGATTACCTCCATTCTATTGTATTGCATTTTGTCTCTTGAATAAAACAGAGATCTGGTTGCTCCTGCTTTAGTCTATTTCTAAGGATTCTTTGCTTTCTCGGGTTGTTTAGGCCTCTTACATTCCAAGTTATAACCTTCATTTAAACATGTGGGGGTGAGTTGGGGAAGAGTTTCTTGATCTTACCTGAGTTTATCAGTAGTGCTCCAAGCTCCTGTAGGGCTACGCTATTTGATTTCCTACCTTTTTTCCTTTACGTCTACTTGGGTGAGAGTTGTGATTGTCCCTCACTGGATTTGACTCCTAGGTGTCCAATCTCCTCGTGTGTGCGCTTTAGGCCTCTAGATTTGGCTTCCTCCCTTAGGAGAAACATGTATTGAATGTGGCCAAGTTGTTCTGTTGGTACATTGTCTACTCTCTGTCTTTTCCATTGCTCCAGTATGTTCGGGAGATCTATCCCTTCCCTTTCCACCAGGTCTTTGAGATCAAGATCTTTTGTGCCTACTTCGCTTGGGGTCATTTCTGCATCTCCCTCTGCTTCTTTCATGGGGGTGTTGTCGTCTCTTATTTCTCCATCCATCGGGGTTGTGCAATTCCCCTATTCCTTCTTGTTAGTTAGCCGATCAGTGGGCTCGTTTGTTGCTTGTTCTCTGACTTCTTGAGCTTTTGCCGAATCTTTTTCGTTTTCTTCCCCTTTATTGGTTTTGTCCCATCCTTTCGTTTTATTCTAGGTCTCTGGGTTATTACCTGCTGGGGTTCTACTCTACTTTTTGTTTGTTCTGCTTCTGAGGTTCGGTTTTATAAACCCATCCTCATCCTGCTGTGGTTTGGGGTTTTCTTCTTCCTTTTTTTTATTAAGAGGGCATTCTTTGATTAGGTGGTCATGTTCATGGCATCTTTTGCATCTAAAGGGGATCTGTTCGTAATCTATGTTTTGGATCCATTCCTCATCCCTGAATTCCCGACTTATGGCTTCTGAGAGTGCTCCCGACACATCCATCTCTATGCAGATTCTTGCGTAAGATGTGTATCTCCCTTTTAGGGTGGCTTCTGAGGTCTTCACATATTTCCCTAGTTTGTTTCCTATTGCTTCGAAAGTAGAGGGTAACCAGTAGTCTAAAGGTAAGCAATAAAATCTCAGCCAGACCGACACCTTTTTGAAAGTCTCTTTTTCTGGGGAGAAATTTTCCTTCCAGGGCCGCATGTACAGTCATGTTGGGGTGTGGAAGTATGGCCTTCCCTCAAAGACCCTATCCCTATCCTCCATGTTCATGAATACTGCTGTGAAGAAGCCTTTCGAGCCCAAGTGGAGCTCAACTTCTCTGTTTGGCTTCCAATGATATTTGATCCAGTTGCACAACGTTCTTTCTGTGGGCCACAAACCCATGAACTTGCATATTAGCGCATGCATCTTCATATAATTCTTGTAGAATTGCGTTTGCAGATCCTCCAGTATCACCTTGGGTATCATTGTTGTTTTGGGCTTGCAGGGGTTGTGCCCTTCTGCCTTGTTGGGCTTCGTTGTGTCTTGCGCCTGACTCTGAGTTTCTCTGGCTTCATCTCCCATGCACTCACTTTTGCCCTGGTTCCTCTCTTGACCTTTTCCTGGGTCTAATCCCAAGGTGCATGTCATTGGTGCCTTGAAAACTACGCCTCTTGGCCCTTTCCCTCTGTCTACCACTACCTGTTTGTATGAGGGGGTACCCTTATCCCCCCTTTGGTGCTCATGTTGTCCTCTACTATAGCCGTGACTGTCAAACCCTAGCTTGCAGTTGCTTCAAACCCTAACTCCTTTTATATTTAATAGTAATTATAAGTAAAACATAAGTAATTAATTAACTAGAAGTAAGTATAAATAAAGCATAAATAATTAAATGGGAGTTTTAATAATTTCCATTTATAAATAGAAAAACAAAATATTTTTTACAACTTTCTAAAATTGAAATGGGAAATTTTTTTTTTTTTTTTGAAACTTTCTAAAATTGGAATTGGAAACTCATCTAAGTATTTAAATCAAACACTTTCAAATTTCCAAGTAACTGGATAGGATTTTTATTTTTTATTTTTGTCAAAATGCAAGGAGAATGGGAATATATATTGGGAAGAGAGGTGGGGATTGCATTTGGCAGCACTGATCTCTTATTTAATTAATCATAATCAGCCCCTACCAGGTGTTGATGCGTTCCAGCACATAAGACTTCAACGTATAAAAAAATAAAAATAAAAATATTCCATTTTAAATAATTCTACTCTGAAAAGATCATATCCCGCAAACCAAAACAAAATATTTATCAATAAATTTGATCGATTTCCTCCACTTCATTGTTCGAGCCTGCGGCATATACGACATATTCTTTTATTAATCATATGGCTTAACAATTTATTTGTCGTCTACTCCTACTACACTAGATATAACATGCTATTTAATTTACATAGAGATTGTTTATATTTAAGATGATGATCATTTATTGAACTTAATGTTAACTGTAAATGGTACTCAGACATAATTAATAACATAATACAAACAGACATTAATAACATAATACAAAGTTTGTTGTTTTCTAATTTGGGCCCAACTGCAACGGAATCCACCTCCCGTCTACTACAAAATCCATCTCCTAGTGGTTATGCGCAACCATGGCTTGTATGTCACTGACCAAGTTGAATTTTATGGACATCCAGAAATTTAATGAGACCATGTGTTTCATAGGCAAAAACATTACACAAATTTTGAAGTTTAGATGTGTACAACATGCATAAGAGATTATGACATCAACCATGACTTTTCTGTTTTTTTGGTAAAATAAATTTGGGATATTTATTATAAATTTAAGATTTTGAAGTGTGAGAAATTTTAAATATGTAATAATATATATACTAAATGTTAAAAAAAATATATAAGAAAATGAAAGAAAATAAAGTTTTTATTTAATTTAAATTTTTTAATTATATAACTTATATACATGCTTTGTGGTAATCAATCTTTATTTTAAGTTAATTGGAAGAAATCTTAAATTATATTTAAATTATATATAGAAGTTGCCTCCAACAAGGTAATGTGTAAGGGACCTCAAGCTCATGAATTCAATATTGAAGATATGGCCATTTATATCACTGAAAACAATAATACAAAAATGTAAGCATGGTGGCCAAACAGTTTTTAGAACATCGCTTATAGTTTGGGTTGTCTAAATGGGCAACTGGAGAGACATGGAGTTCCCTTGCTCCTCCTGACCATCGAATTCCAACAAACGAGCTTTCGAATGTTAAATAGGATCACGTTTTCTTGATCCATTCTTGGAATTGTACGTGCCGCATTTTATTAGTCTATTTACTTCTATGTTATACCTCTCAGAGTGGAGATTCAATATTAGATGTGTCTATGACAGCTGTGATGTAATTAATATTCGGTTAATTATATGAAAGAGCTTGTCCGAAGATCCATTTTATGTTTTGCAGTATGACATTGATATTGATTTCAACAGTCGGATTAAAAGAAAGAAAAAAATCATCTTATCTAAACTGCTTGGAACGTTTTTAAAATTTTAGAAGTTTGAACAATGCAACTATCTATTTTTCTATTACGAGGGCTCTCATTTAATTTATTCCAATACAGAGAATTTGTTTAGAGTTACTTAAATCTTTGGAACACATTATTTCCTTGTCACTCTTCAGTTTGTAATATGCTCATCATAATTTCCTACATATTAATAGATAAGATGTTAAAGAGGGAAACTCCTCGATGTGGAGGGAACTACACAAGGCAAAGGACTGTAACATGTTCACCTTCTAAAAGGAGGAGACTAGCTGAAGAAATATGTATTCCTACATCAGATGGGCATGCAAGCACTACCACTGCTAGTCTAGACAACAATGGGGAAGATGACGAACCTCTTGCTTCTGCTACAAAAATACGCAGAGGTAAACTTGATATTCTATTTTGAGATTTTTTTCACTTGGTAGATGATAAATGACATTTTCAGTGGTCCACATTGCATAGTAAGGGGACTGCTTCAGAATTTAGTTTTTCAACTTGCAATTGTGCTTATTGTCCTTGCCTCATGTTCTTTTCTTAGCCTTTCACATTGTTTATGTGAAAAATATGATTTGATTTTCAACAAAATATGCAAGTGTGTCATCATCACCAACATCAACTATAGCCTCTTCAAAGCATTCATCTATTAAGAAATCAAGTGAATCACATGGTTAGATTCTTGAATACAAAGTGTTTCTTAATTATGAACTTTAAAGGGATGGTTAGTTCCTTCTGAGATATATCTTTGATATTCTTATGTCTGACATTGTGCTGCACAAAACTACATAGAATGCATAAAAGAAAAACCCTCTATTAATGACAGTTTTGTTTTAGGTTTTTAATATGTTAACACTGGTGTTATTGGTTTGTGCACAGTTAAAATGGCTATTAAATCATTCACAGTCCCAGAGCTTTTTATTGATATGCCAGAAACGAAACCAAACAAGGCAATTTATTTCACATGATCGTCTTGGCATCCCAGCTACTCAATCTATTGTTGGTAAGTTGTCACTATGATACTAGTGTACTATGATACCACTTATTTCATGGAAAAATAATAACAACATAATTTCAAGTCCTCAAAGCTTAAAAAAACACCCAGGATCACATATATATATCTACTAAATTTCTCACTAATTTGGAGTGCATTGTTTATCAGTTAATAAAATATCGATTACAACAATCCAGTGAGTGACTGATATTGTTTTGTGGGTCATACCTTGTATGCAGTCCAGCAACGAAAATTTCAGAGTTCACTCAACTTGGGGAGATTTCTATTACATTATCTAATCGGTGGGTTGAGAACAACTATTCGCTTTTGGAGACATTGTAGAGTTTTTAAAGTACATATGCTTTATCAAACTTAAACAACGTTGTCTTGCAAAGCTTAGCATTCGTATGCATCTTTCCAGGTAGGTATGATTTGTTTTCTGAGAAGATTTGGAGGTGGTATAACTATTCTAGGAAGGCGCTAAGGCGGTGCATGGATGACCATGTGATGATAGAAAAGCGCTGAGGCGGTGTAGGGATGACGATGTGGTGCAAGGATGGCGATGTGAAGGTTGTTCAGACGGTTCAGAATGCCACCTAACCACTATTTGTCAAAGCATGATTATTGTTTTCATTTTCGGGAAGGTTGTTTAGACGGTCCAGTGTAAAATGTCATGGATTGTCATTGTCAGGGACAGGGATAGTCAGGGATTAATTCAAGAGCTAAAAACATAGGAAGAGCAAAAAAAATAATTGTATGTAAGGGATTAGGTCAAGAAGCCAAATATAAACATTAGGATGAGTGAAAAATAAAACATGAACATTAAGAAGCCAAAGATAAACATTAGGACAAGTGAAAAATAAAACATGGGGAAGAGCGAAGTGTGTAATAAAACCTCAAATCTTATTGTCCAATGAGAATACAACAAATAGGTTTTTTTAGTATATAAAAAATAAAGAAAATGAGTTTGTTATGTCAAACATTACAGATTCAGTAAAAATATATAATCAAACAACAAACTAATGTAAATTCAACCCCATATCGAATGCTAGAATCCCTGGCTTGCCTTCGACGGGGACTAATAACAAAGGACTTTATAACTAAAGTTTTAACTCATCACAAGGAACAAGGAAGGAAGGCAAAAGACAAAATATATGTCATGTAGTCAACAATATGGATTTAGTTGATAAACGCAGTGCGACTTCAATGTCAATATTGTCACACTTTTCTTTGAAAGGGAGTCGACAACTCTTGGAATGTCGCCCGCTTTTCTATATTCAGATAGGGGAAATCCCACCTTTCATGTTGTTTTGGAAAAAAATTAACCTCTAAACGTGTTAGTCCTAGAGAGTGATTTCCAAATAAAAGAATGCCTACAATAAAAATGAATAATGTAACCATTTGTTGCAAATTGTTTTGAATCTAATTTCCAATTGATTAGTAATAGATCAACTTATGGTTGAGTCGATTTATTCGCTCATATCTAATATTAAAATGTGTATTTTTTATTGCTTTTTTTTATGTATTAATTTGATTGTATGATACTTGAAAATTATAATTTAAATGAAGAAAAATAGTGTTGAAGAAATTAATTACATAAATAATAATAACCAAAAAATATATAATTTAAAAATAAATAATAATAACACAGATTTTACCTTGAAAATCCATTTCAAAAAACCAACAAAATAATGGCTTCTTTGGCTCTTTATTGATAGAGAAATTACATGTGAGGGGCTAAACTTTTAGTGAGTGTTCTTACTATACTTTCGCATTCTTAGAGACAACCTATTGATGCTTTAGGATAGTCTTTGTTCCACCTGGGACAAGCTTGTAGTATATCTCTTCTCCTCTTGGTCTTTGGAACAATCCTATATTGTTTCCATCTCTTCCTCTTTAGAATTGTAACACACTTCAAAAAATTAGAACCAAATCTAAGTACAAATAACAAAGGTGCCAAGATGACCTGCACCCTATATTTGGTAACAATATTATCATTGTCTAGACTCTCCTCTATGCTACTTTCTCTATATCTATCGCTTATTCTCTAGCCTAAGTCTTTTAAACGAAATTCATATTATTTTATACTTTGGGTCACACTCTTAATATGATATTATTACATGCTCATTTAGAGTTCAGGGATGTTCTTGTTCCGGGTGTGGACAAACTTGGTTCTTGTCTTTTTCTAACCATTTTTAAAATTGTTCTTTACTTGCTTATGCATAATGTTACACCATATTTGAACAAACTCAGTGCTTAAATCTTTAGAACCATAATATGCTCATGTGGATGGGTTCATTGAGTTCTAGAACCCTTAGCTTCAGTCCTCTTTCTCATCTTCCACTTTGAAGACCAAAGAATCGACCAAACAACCCATGTTGCCTTACAATTGTCTTCTGAGTAACTCAACTCAATGCTATAGATTTTAGTTTGTTCTGAGTAACTCAACTCAATGTTATAGCTTTTAGTTTGTACTTGCCCTTTTTTTCATTAATCTCTTTATTACTTTCCTCAAATGATTCCATCGGCTTCAAAAATCAAAGAAACGTAAGAAGTCATTACAATTGCCTCCTCGTCTTCTTAGTACATGCCCTAAGCGATGTAAGTGAAACCCCCAAACATATAATGAGTTAAGCGATGTAAGTGAAACCCCCAAACATATAATGAGTTTTAAGTGTTATGAGTCTTCTATAGGGTTTACGTTGCCTACATGGATGGCATGTGGTATTTCCTTATTCATTGGAGTGGACATGTGTTGTCATCTTATGTGATCACGTCATCTACCGAGTAGGTCTTAGTGTTCATTGTCTTGGCGTCTTGAGTCTTCCAGCAATGTAGAGGCCATGGTATGACCTCCCTTTCCTTTGTTTCGCTGGCTTTGCATTGCTTGGTTGTCTCATCATTTTCTTCCACTCCGATGGTGGCTCCACATCTATGCTATGCTCCACTTTCCTTTACACGAAAATCTTAATGCAAAGGGCATATGTAACACTCCCTCCGACCCAACCCTTGTTGAAGTCCTGCATGCCTTTCGTGCCTTGTCACTAGTTCTGCATGCCTTCCACCACATAACCCTTAGTCTTGGTATAGTGCAAAGTTAAGCTCCACTCCACCTTGTCCAAACCTCCACGTGCCCTAAACTATGTATGCTTGCCTTAGCCATGTTCATGGTTCTTTCTTCACAACAAAGTGCGGAGCGTGGAGGTGAGACATTTGCTTCAATTCCCTATTCCTTTGCATGGCCAAAACATTACATTGCTTCTTTTTTTTATCTATTTTTAAAGACGTTCATCAAATTATCCAAGGATAACAACTTGCTCCTAAGGTTTCGGTAAAGATTCCATGATAATTAAACTTACAAAGTTGTTAAACTCAACCCATTATTTAGAATGAAAATGAGTCCATTACTTAAACCCATTTTATTTAGAATGAAAATGAGTCCATTACTTATTAGATCACCAATACAATTAAACTCAACCCATTATTTAGAATGAAAATGAGTCCATTACTTAAACCCATTTTATTTAGAATGAAAATGAGTCCATTACTTAAACCCATTTTATTTAGAATGAAAATGAGTCCATTACTTAAACCCATTTTAGATCACCAATACAATTGATAGAATAGAAATCCGTACTACCAAAATATAGGTCACATAAATCAAATTAACATAATCCCCCCTTTTTTAACTTAGGTCACATGGGGAAGACTTAAAGGGTGGATGTGAAAATTAGTAAATCTTTAGCACATACTACCAAAAGATGCGTCACGGGAATAAAATTAACATAATCCCCACCCCTTTTTGAACTTAGGTTACATGGGGAAGACTTAAAGGGGATGTGAAAATTATTAAATCCTTGGCACACAATAGAATGAAAAAATAAATTGAAGTCATTTTCCTCTAATGCCTCTCTCATGTTCTATGCTTATGTTTGGTTCAATTGTTGAGATCTTGTTGTACACCCAGGAAAATATGATTAGAGAAAACTTATTTGAGGAAAGCAGATTATGAATCTAATCATATATTTTAGTGGGTTATAAATAGACGATAAGAATGGAAAATAATTTTTTAAGTCGCGGAGAGTTTTCTTTTAACTAATTTTTTGAACTTGTGGAGAGTTCTCTTTCACTTTTTGGAAATATTGTTTTGTTTCAAGGGTAAACATTTAATGGGTAATGGTGCACATGAATGATAGGTAAATATCAACTGGATCATAAGAGACAAGTGGTTGTTGGTCAAAAACCCTAAACCCTTGGTTTGCCCCCCCTGCGCGCATGCCCCCCTCGCCTGGTGAGGCCGCGAGGCCTCCCGCTTCCTCTCTTGATCCCTCCAGAGATGAGGCAGCTTTCGCCGCCCTCATAAACTCCCTTCCAAAAACAAATAAGACAACACCACCGAAGTTTGTAAAAAAAATGGAAGAAATCCCTTCAGTTCAGATTCAAGGAACTTTGAGGACCCTCGCCCTAAAATTTGCAGATCAGGCACTCATAGGTTAGTTCACGGGCATCTATCCCTCCCCGAGAGCAATGGCGAGCTAGCTGGATAAAAACTAGAAAACACATCTGAAAGGTAATCTCTCGCATTTTCTTTGTGGAAGAGGCTTCTTTGTGTTCCTTTTCGAAAACAAAGCAAATAGGGATCTCATTTTCAGAAGTGGACCGTATTTCATGGGCTCCAAAGGTATGTATCTCAATAGCTAGACTCCTTATTTTAATCCTGAAAACGACATTCCAAATGCAGGTCATGTGTGGGTTTGCCTCCCCTTCCTTCCGTTGCACTGTTGGAATAATGAGACAACCAAATCTATAGGAAATACTTTGGGGAATTTCATAGATCGAGCAGGAAGGCTTGCAGGCCTGTGCGCGTATATGCATAGAGGTAGATCTGGAAAAAGGTCTCCCAGAAGCTATTAATCTCACCCTGGACAACTGGAACTACTTACAGCAAGTGGATTACGAGCAACATCCCTTCAAGTGCAAGATTTATCATGAGTATGGTCACTTCACGAAGCATTGTCCAAAGTCTCCTCCCGAAACACCAACGGATGATGCAGAGCAGTAGCAACAACCAAGAAAAAAAAAGCAACAGAGACACGCCCAGGCCACTAGAAATTTTCCTATGCCTCCCCAGCCCAATAATGATACTGAACCTGAGACAGTCACCTTGATGCCTACGCAAGAACCTCCTAGAAAAGACTCCCCTCATTCCATCCCCCTCTCACCCCCTTCCTCCTCTTATCAACCCCCTGAAACCTCGATCCCTCCTTCTTCACAACCCCCTCCCTTAGTGCCTAATCCATCAAAAAGCAGTGTAGAACAAAGCTTAGAAGAAAACTCAGAGACTAAATCACTTGATACACTAGTTAAAAAGAGTGGGCAGAAAGACGAATCTACATAAAAGAGAAGCTTCAGCCAAAGAAAGTGAACTAGGGAAGCAAACAACTTTGGATCAGATCGCGAGAAAAGAAACAAGGCAGACCAGGAAGCAAGGAGGATCCAACCCCCATAAAGGGGGAAACCCTAAAAACAATCAATGATAAAAATGATCTCCAGGAACTGTAGAGGATTAGGGAGTCAGCACCAGCTATCGTTAACACATGACCTTATTAAAGCAGAAAACCCTCAAATCCTACTGCTCTAGGAGACAAAAAGGAAGGATACTGAAATCCTTCAGGAAAGCAGCTACATATGGCAAACATGCAAAGGCGCAGCAGTAAGTGCAAGAGGAGCATCCGGAGGAGTCTGCACCCTTTGGAACCCCTACTACTTTGACCTACAATCCAGACACTCTACGACCCATTGGATTCAAACCATGCTACTCCATCGGCAATCAGGTAAAACTCTGACCCTCATAAATGTGTACATGCTTGCCCTTTATCAGCAAAAAGTGGAGTGATGGTCCTCCCTACAAAGCATCAAGAATTCTATTGATCTCGTGGAACTAATAATAACTGGAGACTTCAATACCACTCTACATCATAAGGAAAAAAAAGGTGGGTCAATTGTTCAGGACACGTCAAGAGAGCATCTGGAGGACCTCATTTCCACCTATCAATTGATTGACATAAAACCCTCCAACGGGCGCTACACCTGGTCGAATAGAAGACTCGGGTCGAGACACATCACTGCTCAGTTAGACCGTTTTCTCCTAAGCAGCTCCTTTTTAGAAGAGGCCTATCTTCCGAGCTCGCGCATATTACCTTGGACTGGTTCAGATCATAGACCTATCACCCTTATCCTTTCCCCGCCCCGAAACCCTGGACCTATCCCATACAGATTCAACCCCCTCTGGATTCCAGAGCCAAGATTCCTTGACATAGTCTCAGACGCCTGGAATTGTTGGATCCAAGGCTCACCTAACTACATATGGGAGCAGAAACTAAAAAGTGTAAAAATTGCTTTTAAAAGTTGGGTGACAAGAAACAAAGGAAAAGATCAAGAAGCAAAAGAAAGTGTAATGAGAGAAAGGGAAGAGAACAGAAGGAGTCTAGAAGGAAGAGAAGTCACACAAGAACTCCTCCTCAAAGAGCAACAAAACTTCATGGAGTATCAAAAAATCCTACATAAAGAGGAGGAAACTTGGAGACTTAAATCTAGAAGCCTCTGGCTTACTTTCGGAGACAGAAACACTAAATTCTTCCAGCGCCAAGCGAAATCAAGGATTTGGAGGAACAAGGTGAAAGAAATAACAAAAGCAGATGGCACCAAAACAGATGACCCACATCAAATCCAAGTCGAAGCCAAACTTCATTTTCAAGCGCTGTTAACAGAAGACGGTAATATAGATAACAATGTACAAGAAAGCCTTCTCCAAAATATACCGAGCAAAATTAGTCAGGAGGACAACTACATAATCAATCAGGAAGTCACAGAAAAAGAACTCCATGAAGCTCTGTTCCAACTTCATCCAAACAAAGCTCTAGGTCCGGACGGTTTCACGGCGCACTTCTACCAAAAGTGTCGGCATACAATAAAGAGAGATCTCCTGAGAATGGTACAATATGTTCAGAAATCCGCTAAGATTGGGGGTAACACAAACTCCACCTTTTCGGCTCTCATTCCAAAAGATCTGAATCCTTCATCCTTTAATAGATTTAGACCCATCTCCCTCTGTAATGTTTCCTATAAAATCATAGCAAAAATCATAGCTAATAGAATCAAGTCGCTACTTCATAAACTCATCTCCCCAAACCAAAGTGGTTTTATGGAAAAAAGGCAAATGAGTGACAACATAATTTTGGTACAAGAAGCAATACATTCTAGCAGGGAAAGGGGAGATCAAGGGATGATAGTAAAAATCGACATGGCTAATGCTTTCGACAGAGTAAGGCATTCCTTCTTGATAGCAGTCTTGGAAAAGTTTGGCTTTAACAATGGTGTTGTGGCTTGGATATCCTCCTGTATAACCGCTCCATGGATAGCACCTCTGGTCAATGGACGACCGACAAGTTTCTTCAAAAGTACCAGAGGGTTGAGGCAAGGCTGCCCACTCTCCCCAATTCTGTATATAATCGTGGCCAAAAGGTTGAGTAGGCAACTAGAGAAAGAAAGAATTGGTAAAGCCATACCAATAATCAAAATAGCTCGAGGAGTGAAACGAATAAATCACTCACAATTTGCTGATGACACTCTACTATTGGGAGGGGCATCCATTGTTATGGCTAAGAGATTCCAAATGGTTTTGGAAAACTTTACACAATCTTTGGGAGCACTCCTGAACAATAAAAAATCAAATCTCTATGTTTGGAATACTTCTCTGAGAACAACTCGCCTAATAGCAAATGTCTTCTGCTTCACGCTAATTGAGAAATGGCAAACGTTCAAATACCTGGGCATACCCATCTGCCTCAAAGCCCTCCCAAATGCAGCCTGGACACATATTCTAGAGAAACTCAAAAATAAATTAGAGCAATGGGGAGCCTTTTGGCTGAATCTAGCAGGGCGTACAGTGCTAATAAAATCTATTCTTACAGCTCTGCCCATCTTCCAATTCTCCTCTCTGCTCGCCCCTCAAAATGTCAAAGATGAAATGTCTAGAATAATAAGGTGCTTCCTCTGGCAAGGAGGAAAAATAGACAATAAAAAATTCCATCTAATAAGCTGGGACAAAATCAAGCAACCCAGAGAGAACAGAGGTTTGAGTATTAGGGATCCTATGCTAGTCAATATATCCATGGGAGCTAAAATTCTTTGGAATCTTGTTACAGGAAAGAACAATTGGTGGAAAAAAGCAATAATAAAGAAATATTTATAAGGGGATAGGCTAAGGTGTCTAGATCAGACTAACTCTGTAAGTAGAGGATCCTCGGTAGGAAAGCTCTTATCCGCCTCCATTCCCCTTATCCAAAAATAGCTCACATGGATCTCAGGAAATGGGAGAAAGATACTCATAAAAGAAGATAGTATCGTGGGAAAGCAACCACTTTGGTCTCATATGAATCTACGTCCACTCATAATTTGGCTAGACAGGCAAGGAAAAAAGTGCATAGCAGATATCTCTGCATGGAACATGGAAACAGGAGACTGGATAGGTTGGAACTTAGCAAATATGCCAACCAACTTACAAGAAGTTGTGAAACAACTCCAAAATTTACTAAAAGGATGTGCCCCCATACATATCAACTTCAAAGACAAGAGAGGGTGGGGAAATGGGAATTATAGAGTCAAGCAAGGATATGCACAACTTCTCTCTCAAACGAATTTCCTCCCAAAGGACAAAATCTGGAAGGCTATATGGACAAACGACAGTCCCCCCAAAGTAAACTCCTTTTGCTGGATACTAGCCCACGTGAAGCTATTAATGGGATAAAACTTGATGAAAAGAAATATGTTCGGACCCTACAGGTGTGACCTTTGTGGCAAGGCCTCGGATACTTCACAGCACCTCTTCCTTTTTTTCCCTTTTGCCATCACAGTGTGGAAAACAACTCTCCAAAATCTTCATGAGAGAATCAGGTGGCCAACACAACCTAAAGAACTCCTCAATAATTGGGTCTCTAGGTACAAAGGTATGTCCAACAACCCACTTTTCAAAGCTATATTCAATGCCCTTCCTAAGTTCATTTGTTAGAAATTATGGCTAGCCAGGAACCGAGCCATCTTCGCAAATGTCCGCACTCCCCCAGAAATGGTAGCCAAAAAGGCAGTAGGAGTAATGGAAAAATTCCTCTCTTTCAAATCTAAGTCCCTACTCTCCTATCCCTCCACATCTCCCGAATTTGATTGGATCAGCTCCCTCCACCTTCCCCCCTCTTCTTATTCTCCTCCCTCTACCCCAACCAGACCCAACTGGCAGCTTCACGAAGAGACTGATTATCTCAGATGGCGCAACAATCACCAGAGGCATATTCTCTTTTTTTATGGAGCCTCAAAAGGCAACCCCGGGGTGGCAGGAGCAGGAGGGGTAATCATCTGCCCACGAGGAAACCTAGTGTTATCTTACCACTAGAACCTGGGCATAGCAACGAACAATCAAGTTGAAGCCTACGCTTTGTATCAAGGGCTCCTCCTCACAAAAAACAAAGGTATACATGCCAGTTCAGTGATTGGGGATTCCAAGACAATCGTAAGGACTGCTCACACAGGATCCCAATCCTCAAATCTATTTCTAAGAGTTATCCTACAAAGAATTTCGACAATGACCAAAAGATTTCATAGTATACAATTCTTTCATGTACTCATAAGTAACAACCAACTAGCAGATGCACAAGCAAATCAAGCAATTGGTCTAGAGAAAGGCACTCTAGTGGTAAATGGAATCTCCTGCAGCTCAGTAATTCCATGAAATCAAGTAATCACCAAGACAATAAACAGGGTCGTCAGCTCAAAATTTGGAACATGGTGGCAGATGCAACTTGGACAGCC
>JZKD02S1780449.1:531134-541512 GCA_000966675.3 Picea glauca | reverse complement strand
ACATCCAGTGGGGCAACATCACATAATACCTCATCCTTGAAGGGTTGGATGCCATATGACAATTGGCACTGTTGGCTGACACGGAGATCTCGTCCTTGCCGAAGCCACCCGATGTCGTATGGTTGCGGGTGTGGTGTTGTCGACAATCCCAACTGTTTGACAACCTCTGTTGAGATGAGGTTTTTCTAGCTTTCGCTATCAACAATAAAATGTAGTGGCATCCCCTTCACCCACATCTGTGAATGAAAAAGGTGCTCCCCCTCTTCAGGATCTGTTGGTTTTTCTGGTAGAATTTTTGTCGTCACAACAATAACAGTGGAGTCTGCGTTAACGATCTGTCCTTCACCAGTATTTTTAGAATCATATTCTAAATCAGGGTTCGTCTCTTTGTCTTTGATCCTGGCCACCAATGACTGTTTTGAGCGACATTCATCGGTTTTGTGCCAGGGGATTTTGTGGAAATCACACATTTTTCCGGTGTCCTTCTTTGTCTTCCCATGACCCTTCTTTTCTTGTGTCTTGGACTGGTTTTCGAGAGACTGTTTATTAGGGTCGTCTTTGTCGTACTTTGGTTGTTGTGGATTTGCAGACTCGAATTCCCGTTTGTTCTGGTGCTTAAATTTCTATTCAATTTTAACAACATATCGATAAGCAGCACTGAGTGATGTGATGTCCAGAAAATCCATTTCAGTCTGGATGTATCTGTGTAGAGCCCCGGGGTATTTTAGAACCAAATGTCACTCGAAGTCTTTGATACCCATCTTGGTGCGCAAGGTATGGAAGGTATTGGTGAACTCCAGAACTGCTTGGCCCCTTTCTTGCTACAGTGTGATCCATCTCATGTACCGGTCCTCATAGTTGTCAACAGGGTAATATTGTTCCTTTACCGCATCCACAAAAAAATCCCAAGTGGGATCGGCCCCATATATTCCAGACTCCTCTATGGAACTTTTCTCCCAGTAAGTTTCCCACCAATGTTTGACATGAGGGAGTGCGAAGGTGATCTTTTCTTTGTCGAAGAAATTGTGAACAGCAAAATAACCTTCTAGTAGAGCTAACCATTTTTCTATGGCTTCTGCATCTATCTGTCCTTCAAATACAGGAATATCAAAATTAACTTGTACCTTAAAAGGCGAGGTTCCTCCAAAGTGGTCGCTTGATGAATATGTGTATGATGCTATCGGCAGGCGTTTAAGGATGTGGGAAAAATTCTCCATCATTTCGTCCCTTTGTCACGTGAGAGCTTGCTCAAGCAACAGATTGATAAGATCATCTGCTTCATCATTTTTCTTTTCTTATGCCATTGAGGGTTTATTGGGTGTGTGAGAGCGATTGTCTTCAATAGAGACAAGCTCGAGACCCAACTTTATATACTCGAACCTCATCGGGGACATGCACTAAAAAAACGATTAAGAGCAGCTTTCTCTAATACCACTGATCCAGATTATTTTCGACACGAAATGAGATCAGAGATATAATAAAGAAATGCAGAGAGATATCACAAATATTCAATAATATAACAGAAATGTATCATAGATGCAACCATAAAAACAAATATACAGTAATACACAATTTCTATTAATGAAATAAATGTACAGAGACTATAAAAATATAGAGTGAAAGACTCACTAGAATGGTGGCAGCTTATATCTGAGAAAAGATGTGACGGCTAATCGCATTTGAAAGAAGATGATTACAATGAGGCTTCGAAGGCCTTTTTACAATAAACAGGAATGCCAAAAACCCTAGACATCCAAAAACCTAACCCTAGGAGATGAAGCTTCAAAAGTCATGTGGGCCCCGTTTGGGTAAGTTAGTACATCAACTTCACAGGGTCGTAACTTTTGCATACGATCTCCGTTTTAGGCGTATGATAACTCGTTGGAAAGGTATCGTCGAGGAGATTCTTTTTGGGGTCTCAATAATGCCTTTGGATATATTTGAGAACCTCAATATCTAAAAACCTTCCTTTAGGCCCTCAAAATGGCCTCGAAAGTTAAAACCTGCTAAAAATAGTAAATTGCCAAGATTGTCAGAAAATTGTTTTGAGCCAGTCATAAAAGGTGGGTGGCCACCAATATCCACCTGGATCAATCCTCCCTCCTTAGGAAGCAATGGTCTCCATTGCGTTGAGTTCCCGGGGGAGAGGGAAAAGCATTTGTTGGATCTGCATCTTGGTGAGCTGCTTGTATTGTTGGAGACGTCGCGATGCTTAGTTTGTGGAAGTCTGTCATGAACCTATTGAAGCTGAGGTTGTTCAACAAGTCAAGCTACATGAGAGGAAGGTGTGCAGAAGGAATATTTATGCTTTTTTGCAACCTTTCTGACCTGCTTCTATTGGATAGAAGGTGCAAGGGGAGAGGTTGTAGTGGTTGCAGTGTCCTTCTATTCCCCTTTTGAACAGATTGTGAAGAAGCTGAATTTTGCAGTATGCGATACTACCTTGCGACACTTTTTAGGTGGAACAATAGTTTGAACTACCTCTGGTATTCGGTAGAGATGACCCCCCAAACTAACAATGACACTACGGGGTCGAGACTCATAACCAGCATGGTGTCTCCACATATATGGTTGGCCCAAGAGAACATCACAGACATCCAGTGGGGCAACATCACATAATACCTCATCCTTGAAGGGTTGGATGTCGTATGACAATCGGCATTGTTGGCTGACAGAGAGATCTCGTCTTTTCCAAAGCCACCCAATGTTGTGTGGATGCGGGTGTGGTGTTGTCGACAATCCCAACTGTTTGACGACCTCTGCTGAGATGAGGTTTTTCTAACTTCTGCTATCAACAATAAAATGCAGCAGGGTCCCCTTCACCCACATCTGTGAATGAAAAAGGTGCTCCCCCTCTTTAGGATCTGTTGGTTCTTCTAGTTGAATTGCTATGGTCGTGACAACAGCAGTGGGGTCTGCGTCAATGATCGGTCCTTTACCAGTATTTTCATAATCAGATTCTGAATCAGGGTTCAGCTCTTTGTCTTTGATATCGGCCACCAATGACTATTTTGAGCGACATTCATCGGTGTTGTGCCAGGGGATTTTGTGGAAATCACACCATTTTCTGGTGTCCTTCTTTGTTTTCCTGTGACCCTTCTTTTCCTGTGTCTTGGACTGGTTTTCGAGAGACTATTTGTTAGGTCCGTCTTTGTCGTACTTTGGTTGTTGCGGATTTGCAGACCCGAATTCTCATTTGTTCTGGTGCTTAAATTTCTACTCAATTTTAACAGCATATTGATAAGCAGCACCGAGTGATGAGATGTCCAGAAAATCCATTTCAGTCTGGATATATCTGTGTAGAACCCCATGGTATTTTAGAACCAAATGTCGCTTGGATTCTTTGATACCCAGCTTGGTGCAAAAGGTATGGAAGGTATTGGTAAACTCCAGAACTGCTTCGCCCCTCTCTTGCCGTAGTGTGGTCCATCTCATGTACTGGTCCTCATAGTTGCCAACAGGGTAATATTGTTCCTTTACCGCATCCACAAAAAAATCCCAAGTGGGATCAACCCCATATATTCCAGACTCCTTTGTGGAACTTTTCTCCCATTAAGTTTCTCATCAATATTTGACATGAGGGAGAGCTTTAAGGAGTGCGAAGGTGATCTTTTCTTTGTCGAAAAAATTTTGAACAAAGAAATAACCTTCTAGCAGAGTTAACTATTTTTCTAGGGATTCTACATCTATCTATCCTTCAAATACAGGAATATCAAAATTAACTTGTACATTGAAAGGCGAGGTGCCTCCAAAGTGGCCTCTTGATGAAGATGTGCCTAATGCTATCGACAGGCGTTTAAGGATGTGGGCAAAATTCTCCATCATTTCGTCCCTCTGTCGCGTGAGAGCTTGCTCAAGAAACAGATTGATAGGATCGTCTGCTCCGTCGTTTTTCTTTTCTTCTGCGATTGAGGGTTTCTTGGGTGTGCGAGAGCGATTGTCTTCAAGAGAAACATGCTTGAGACCCAACTTGCTAGGACCTCGTTAGGGACATGCACTGAAAAAATGATTAAGAGATCGGAGATATAATAAAGAAATGCACAGAGATATCACATATATTCAATAATATAACCGAAATGTATCAGAGATGCAACCATAAACACAAATATACAGTAATACACTATTTCTATTAATGAAAGAAATGTACAGAGACTGTAAAAATACAGAGTGAAAGACTCGTTGGAATGGTGGCAGCTTATCTCTAAGAAGAGATGTGACGGCTACTCGCATTCGCAAGAAGATGATTACAATGAAGCTCCAAAGGCCTTTTTACAATAAACAGGAATGCCCAAAACCCTAGACATCCAAAAAACTAACCCTAGGAGATGAAGCGTCAAAAGTCATGTGGGCCCCATTTGGGTAAGTACATCAACTTCCCGGTGTCGCAACTTTTGCATACAATCTTTGTTTTAGGCGTATGATAGCTTGTTGGAAAGGTATTGTCGAGGAGATTCATTTTGGGGGATCAATCATGCCTTTGGCTATCATTGAGAACCTCGATCTCAAAAAAACCTTCATTTAGGCACTCAAAATGGCCCCGGAAGTTAAAACCTGCTAAAAATAGTAAATTGTCAAAATTGCCAGAACATTGTTTTGAGCCAGTCGGAAAAGGTGGGTGGCCACCGAAATCCACCTGGATCAGGTAGGTTATGAGCAAATGAAGAACATAAAGGGCTTAGGCAAGAGAGAGAGCAAAACAAGCAGTTATCAAAATAGTCTCTCTTTGATATTACTAACAAGCCAGGTATGGACAGAGAATGTAATTCCACACTTGATATATTTCATTAACATGAAGCCTTAATAAATATGCATTCAAATATCTGTTGGTATTCACCTTCCGAGTGACTCTTTCTATCACCTATGATTCTTCACATTTCTACTATTTACAAATTACCATAATTTGAGGATTAGGTATTCAACATCTACCAATTGTAGAAAAACAATATTGTTATTATAATTGGTAGTTTAGAATAATAGGAAGGGAAATTGACATTTTTTACCTAAAATTTGTTAGGAATCATTTTAAATTGGTAGAATAAAAAATATTAAATTTTAACATTACATAATGTGATTGCAGTATGGATATTTAAAGGTGTTGAATTTATTTTTATATTAATAACAATAATTTGATTAACATAAATTGTGATTTCAACAAAGATTACCTAATCTAATTTTGATAATAAAAAATAAAAATAAAAATAATTAAAAATTTTAACCTTGTTCGTCAAAATTTTGTTCAGTAAAATCTTTTTGGTGTCTTTGTCACGTTTTCATGGCTATTAACGTGTTCCTCAATAAATGTATTTGTGTTGTGTTGCATTTTAGTTGAATCGCAACTTTAGATGTGTATAGAAAGAATGTAAGTCTTCAAATACAACATATCCGTCACACATAAAAAAAAAAAATTGATGGATTCCTCATTTCCAATGTCATCGAGAAGGATTGTGCATGACCATATTTGTAGCTTCATTCACTCCAACAGAACACCCTGGTCTTAGGTCAATTCAAAAACAAGAGTGGTTTTCCTCCCTTGAATAACACGCCCCATTAAAGCCTTGTGACATGTTGATTTTTTGTTGTGGTTAGAAATAAGCGGGGAAGATGAAAAAGGTATTGGGAAAGGAAAGATGAAGAGCGGATAAGGAGGAATTTAATGCGTACGGGGTGGGTTTTAGTGTCATTGAAAGGAGTTCAAGATTCCCTAATTTTTTTAATTCGTGTTGTTGAGATTTTTTTAATGTTAATCATTTATCTTATTATATGGTAGAGTAGTGATAGTTTTTAGTTAGAATTTTAGTTTGGTCAAAACATATGTGGTGATTAGTGCCGAGGGAATGTAAGGTAATATATTTTGGAATTAAATCATGATTGGTGTCAACAATATGTTTCTTGAGTCTAGTTTTGATGGAACAAAATTTTGGCTAATGTAGGAGGTGCCACATGAGTAGGGAATTTTGTGAACATCTTGTAGATAAATGAGGTTGATTTTATAGTTGATAGAGATAAAGGTGTTTTGAACGATTTTGAGAGGTTTGAAGATAGTTATGATATTATTGTTTTTAAGGTTTTTGGATATTTTATCGGTGGTTCCTTGGATGAAGGGGAGAAAAACTCTAATATGCATATTATTTTGAGACTTAGTTGGTGTATATTTGGGGTGAGTATCTTTGGGGAAGGCTTTGTTGATTTTGTGATTGGAATAATTATTGTTGTAGAGGGATTTTCTAAGATGGTCTCTCTTTATCTAGGTGGTTTTCTTCTGAAATATAGAGGGTATCGGTAGCCAAATTATCGAAGACTCTTAATTTTTGCATTGGGTGGTGATGAGACTTGGCATTGAGGTATTGGTGAGTATGGGTTTTCTTCTTATACACTTGGTGGAATAAAGATCCATTTGTGTTGTGTGTGACTAAGAAATCTAGAAATGGGAGGCAATGATCTTTTTTATTTCCATGGTGAATAGGATATCTTTTGAGATGGTTGAGAAAATGGTCCATATTTTTTAGGCCATGGGACTAGATAATAAAGGTGTCATTGATTAAGAATTTTCAACATTTCAATTTGAGAGGTAGGGCCTTTTTCTAAAATGTTCCATAAAAATATTAGCTATCACTGTTGGAATATATAATTCCTACTTATCTAATATACTTGCTAATGTATTGAGAGGTAGAGTTAATCTCTACGTTAGTTGTGTGATCCTATTATTAAGAGGTTGTTAGAGAGTTGGATTTGTGAGATCTTTGTTTGGTGTGTGGTTGAGATATTCTCTCAACCTCTCCAGTTATCTTTAGAATAAGTTATATCTGATAACAACCTGTACACTCTATATAATAGAGTCCATTGTATTGATATTGTAAGCAATTGAATATTTGTTCATATCACTCTACTCTTTCATTTTATCATGGTATCAGAGCTTGAGGGTTGGGCGTGACTCCCTTATGGGAGTGCCCAGGATCATGTGAAGAGTAGAGGAATAATCTGATTTCTAAGTGTTTTCGGATCTTGAGAGAGGCGGATCCCTGAGATATTGGCTAAGATAGTGAGATCACTAGCATGAAGCATTCTGTGAAGCATCATCTGGAGATACTACATGTTGTGTTGCACCGGTTTTGGCATTTATCCCAGTTCATGGCATTTCTCCGTTCGATTTGGATAATACAGCTAGACCATCGTTGGAATTTCATAGGGAGGCTTTGAACAACTACATTGCATGTCGGTTACTCTTACTAGACGCTTAAAGGACGTTGTTCGAGCTCAGATTTTTTGGTTTTCGTTGTAGCTGGTGGCAAACTGCGGGATAGAAATATTGTGTCTCCTACTTTCAACTGGTGTTAGCATGGCATGACTGCAAAGGTTAAAGCTGCTGATCATGTTGCACAAACTAGTGTTCATGTTGTAATTACTAGTGGATACACTATAGATGATATTTTAAGAGCTCTGCGGGGTGAACGTATAGGCACTCTGTTCCATAGAGATACTCATTTATGGTTACCAGTCAAAGAAATTAGCACTCGCCAAATGGTTGTTGCTGCAAGGAATGCCAGCAGGCATTTGCAAGGTCTTTCCTCAAATGATCGAAAGAATATTCTACATGATGTTGCCAATGCTTTGGAAGCAAATGAAGATTTGATAAGGGTAGAAAATGAAGCCGATGTATGTGTTGCACAACAAATTGGCATTCCAAAGTCTATGATTTCTCGATTGACACTAAAGACTGGAAAGGTCTCTACTTTGGAAAAGTCCATACAAATGCTCGTTGATATGGATGACCCAATTGGACAAGTTCAGAAAAGAACATAGTTGGCAGATGGCCTTATATTGGAGAAAACAACCTGCCCCTTGGGTGTGCTAATTATTGTTTTTGAGTCCCGACCCGATGCTTTAGTTCAGATAGCATCATTGGCAATCCAAAGTGGAAATGGCCTTCTTCTGAAGGGTGGGAAAGAAGCAGTTCGAAAAAATGCAATTTTGCATAAGGTTATCACTGAAGCACTTCCTGAATCTGTAGGAAAGAAGCTTATCGGACTTGTAACTTCAAGAGATGAAATTCCAGATCTTCTTAAGCTAGATGATGTTATAGATATAGTCATTCCAAGAGGCAGTGAAATACGAACAAGCAGAGAAAATGGCTATGTTGAGCCTGAGAGGTAGTGTTGCTGGATGAGTCAGGCTAAAGGACTCATTTTTTGAGTTTTGGAGAGGAGCTGCAATTGTTGAGTAAAGGAGTCGTAAAGCCAGAGGCTGCTATTGTTGGAGTTTGTTGTTGTTCGCGCCATTACATGGAGGTGTTATAGAGAAATGARGTGAGGTGTACGTGCCCATTCCGTCGRACTCACAGGGGGTAGATTGTGAGAAGTGTAATTGAGTTATGATTTTACAAGTATTGTTACTGATATTTTTTGGTTTGAAGGTGTGCATAGTTATGTTATTTGTGAGACATGTAATTGAAAGCAAGACTAGGATATTTTGATGTAGTGGTCCTAGAAAATTCTATGTACCTGAGCCATTGTATACCCCCTAATGTGAAAATTTCATGRTAATCTAGAAACCACTATGTAAAGCATGGTTATAGGTAATCCGAGAAAACCTGATGCATATTTGAGGGTAATCCGAGAAAWCCCAGATCATGGTTAYASGTAATCTGAGAAAACMTGGTGCATGGTTGAGGGTAATCCGAGAAAACCTAGAGCACGGTTATGGGTAAGCCGAAATAAAACCCAGGTTGGTGATGATGTGATGAAGGGGGAGCTATGAGGAAGAATGGTTGAATGAACCATGTAGCTGAAAAGGATTCCTATAGAACTAGTGGTTACAGCAGCTGATGACCCATGTATTCCGGTAGATGGATTTCTCTTTATATGGACGTCAATAATCAGATGCAGGTACAAGAGGAAGCACACGAAGATATGACCACATGGATATTTAGATAAGTAGTCATTAAGAGAGAGTGTTGGAATATATAATTCCTACTTATCTAATATACTTGTTAATGTATTGAGAGGTAGAGTTAATCTCTACGTTAGTTGTGTGATCCTATTATTAAGAGGTTGTTAGAGAATTGGATTTGTGAGATCCTTGTTTGGTGTGTGGTTGAGATATTCTCTTAACCTCTCCAGTTATCTTTAGAATAAGTTAGATCTGACAACAACCTGTACACTCTATATAATAGAGTCCATTGTATTGATATTGTAAGAAATTGAATATTTGGTCATATCACTCTACTCTTGCAATTTATCAATCACAAGTAAGAGAGGAGATACAATGGTGGTTCCTTCAATTTTCCCATATAATTCGCCTTGGTAACTGAAGGATTTGGATTCAAGGTAGATTTTGATGAGATCATTGATATCATGATTAACATAGTTAGACATGGCCTTAAGGGATTCTTTGACAGGGACCTTCGTGAATAAGGAGATGGCATCAAAACTATCATTAATGTCATTTTTTCTATCTAAAGATCTTGGATAAAGTGAATGAAATATTAAAAGTCTTTGATCAAGGGGGAGTTTCAGTTGATAAAGGATTGGCAAGTTTTGGATAAGAATGTAGCAAGTTCATAATTTAGAGAGTTTATGGTACTAACTATAGGGAAAAGGGGATGTTTTCCATGGATTTTGGGTTGGCCATATTGTAAATGTGTTGAACTTTCACATAATAGATCTAGCTGGGAATTGATATACATAGTTTCAGAGAAAATAAAAGAAAAGAGAAGAAGGAGAGAAAGAATGGAAGAATTTTCATTAACCAAATGAATAATTGATAATTTACACATGATATACTCTATATAACTCAACCAATGCGCAAAGGAGGAGAAGCCAGTGCACCATAGTGGTGGTCTAGAGTGATCTGGATACACACCAACAGTTACGGGAGTAAACTGCCACCTAGTCTAGTCTCTCAAGAAGTTACAGGAGTGAGATACCACCTAGTTGATTTAAATAGCATATCACTCTTCAGTTAACTGATTGAAACAGAGTGAAGTGAGGAGGACATCAGGGAATCATAGGTAATGCGCTAGTCTAGTGATGATCCTAAGGACAATGTGCATTAGTTAGTGATGATCCCAATGATGCATGGTGATAATTCCATTGTAGCATCTAGACTCCACTCAACTGATCAAACTGAAGTGAAAACTGAAGAGAATATTCTCCCTAGAGGAATATTCTTCCTAAAATATAGGAGACTAAATAATGAGTAATAAACAAGGAAAAAACTTAGGAAAAATAAATCCTAGGTGTGTGTGAAGTAACTCTAACACCCCCCCTAAACATCACTATGGTGAAAATAAAGAATGGGTCCTGGAAACAAGGCCATGTTAGGTACTCAAATACAAAAGATACATTGAAATAAAGTGAGGAAAGAGGGAAAACCTCATGGA
>JZKD02S1780449.1:506861-520018 GCA_000966675.3 Picea glauca | reverse complement strand
GGGGGGGGGGGGTCCGAAAAAGATATTTCCCTTCTGCGGGCCCCTGGTCATTCGTGGCGTTTGTCTATTGGTTCTCAAGTCACATCCCTCACATGCTATCTGATAGCTCGTCACTCATGGACGTCATCCTCCACTGAGTCCACATGTTCCACTTGTTCCCGGGGTCGTGTCACATCCCATAATTGTTGTCAGTCCCTACTGTCAGGTCGTTACCTTTCCACTCATGATCAACCCCTTATGACGACTTTCACTTCCCATCACCGCCAATCCCGAGCAACCACGTCAACCCTCCATATGTTTTGGCCACCGTCACCTGCCATATCACCCCCAAGTGGCCTGTTGTCCATTAATAACTGGATAATATACCCGTTGTCATGCTGACCGTTTTCCCGCGTCCAACCGACCCAGTTTTAAATAAAACTATCATTTTCCCTCTTCATGCACTATTCATCCTTCGCACCAGAAAATTTTACTCTTACGCCTCCATTGTTTTTCCGCCACCTTCACATACAGTCAGTATTCCCCACTAACATCATTTTATTACAGGTACAGTTGCTGAGATGGTGTCAAATCCAAGACAAGCGGAAGGAGAAGAGAATCCTTTTCTTCCTCCTCCTGTCGACTTAGACAAAATTCCCTTGGTCGATAAAGATCGACTGATCGCAGATACCATTTGTGACTTCAACTTTTCAGATCTTCATTCATGGCTCTGGGAGGTGTTCCTGGATCAAAGCGACAAAATTGGACTCTGGGAGTCCAATTTGCCCCTGTATCTCTTTCCCCAGATTCATCATTTCCCAGAATTTGCCATCAAATTCCAAGCCCGTTACGTCCCCGACCAGAAAGCCATCATTTCTTCGTCTGGAGACGTCCTCTTTTTCATCACCCCCGAAGATATTGACCATATGATGAAAATAACCCGTTCCGAATCTGCGTCCCCATTCAATTTAGAAATTCTCACTGAGTTATATCAGAAAATGACATTTCCTCAGAGAGCTCAGATTTTTGAGCTTTTTCTCCCCACTTCTTCTCAACTCCCTTCCACCAACCCCCCTTATCCTTATTCCATGTTTTCCACCAAAGGAAATCAAATCATTTCTTCCCTATGTGCCCTGCTTGGTTACTATTCTGACCAATGGGTAGACGAGCCCATCCTGGGTTTTCTGTCCATTTTCTCAAACGATGAAAAGCCCACAACGCAGTTCGACTACAACACCTTCTTGGCCGATAATATTCATGAACAATTCATGAATTTTGGCACAGAGGGGATGTTCATATATTATTCTATACTGGCATATATGTTTGTTTATTTTCAAGATGACAGATTCAGTTTCTCCATGCAGAAGATGGACGCAGACGAAAGGCCCCAACCAGTCACTGCATGGACTTCTCTCCTAAAGCATAACTCCATAGAATACAACTTCAAGGTTTTCATTGATCTGTTCTATCACCCGGTGGTAAGCATGCTGAGCAGCAGGCCTGATCCACGAATAAATGAAGAGGTCCAGAGAATTCTACACCTCTCGGACAATGAAAAGACAGGAGACTGGTTCTTGTATCAAAATCACACTGAGATCAGAGTTTTCGGGTGCGAATTGGCACCCTACAAGCTGTCGAGATATGTACCGGTAAGAGTTTTTGCATTAGAATATATTAGGCAGATAATGAATTCAGACGATATTCACTTTGTTTCCTTGAAGAAGAAGCAACAATTGCGGATCAAGGGGCAGATTGGTTCTTTCATCTGCAATAGTCGAGGCGCAGGAGAGGAAGCAAACAAAATGTTAAAGGAGATGAAATTATTCACAAGTTTCACCTGGCACTATGATCCATGCAGGATCATTTCGGAAATGAGAGTGAAAAATAAGAATGTCCCATATGCTCAAGAGTCCAAGCCAGAGATTGAGAAATTTTCAAATCAAACAGTTTGGATGCCTGATACTTTGATGGACATGGAACAACAAGTGGATGTGGAACAACAAGTTGAAGTGGAATAGTAGGTTCCCTCGATGAGTGTGCCACCTACTACCACACCCCAGGTCCCCAAGGAGAAGAGGCCCTGACAGGAGTCGTCTCCTCCTGTAACAGAGGTGTCATCAGAGGAGTTCAAGATGCACACCAAGAGGCCAAAGCCAGTTTCAACGTCTAGCGCGACAATAGAACAAGAAGTCACGAATGCCACAGTAACTACCACAGGGGTCAAACCAGTCACTCTACCTTTCGGTTTGAGCCAACTTAAATCAATCACAACAGCAATACCGAAGAAATCCACAGATTCTCCCATGGATACTCCACCAAGAAAAACTGGGCCCAAGTTGGGCATTTTCGAGAAATATGAATTGATCAAGAAGAAGAACCAGACCCTCACTAGCAGCACTTATGCCCAGTTTCGGAAGCAGTCTTCCACAGCTCATTATAGGCTTCTTTCGGCATTTGACACAGAAAAGGGTAGGATTCATATGGCTTATCTACAAGCACAGGTACCGGATCCCAAGGTGATCTCATATTACAAAAGGGCCACTTTTGAGTTCCAGGCGAAAGACGTGCATCCGACAGATCAGATGGATCTGCATAAACAAACAGGGGAGATGGTTTTCCACACATTGGCTCACGCTTCAGCTTCTGCAGCAAAGTTTCAAGCGTCTTTAAGAAACGCTCAGACCCAACTCAAGCTGGAGAAAATATCATCTTTCACGAAAGACAATAGGATCAAGACGCTGGAGGAGCTGGTCCTCAAAATTGGTTATGAACCGGTAAACGTCAAGGCTGCTGAAGAGATGATAAAAAAGAAAAATGCTGACATCGCATCCTTAAGGAAACAACTAAAATTCCCTCCCACAGAGGACTCACAGGCCAAGGAGATAGCAGAAAAGGAAGGTGAAAAGGATGAGATGTTGAAGTTACTCATGGAGTAGAATGAAATCTCGCCAATGATTCAAATCATGTTTGAACAAAATGAGTTTCTCCAGAGGAGAAAGGAGGCTGTGGAGAAAATCAGAGTAGAGTTGGGAGACATGCCAGCACAAGCAAATGAGATCATCAGGTTCCTGAATTCCAAGACCAGGGAGGAACTTGAAGAACTAAAAATCAAGGACAGAACAGAGACTATACTTGAGGTAAAAAGGGTTTTAACCAAGAGAATTCTAATTCTTCAGCTCGAGGAAAAAGTTCAAGTCATGGATCAGGGAGTACAAAAGTTCTTCAACAAGATTGATGCTCTCCAAAAGAAATGCCTACCTGGTCTGAAGGTCATTAATGACAAGCTAATGACACTCCCTGATTACAATAAGAGATTAGTTGAAGTGTTTAAGGATAGTTCTAAGTTTGTAGGGGTACAAGGGAGAATCACGGGCAAAGAATTCATGGATGCCCTGCAGTGGGATATTGGTATCCAACACGAGATTAGACATGTATTCCTCATTAAGCCTACATTTGCCAAATATACAAACATGGATGAAGTATATCGGAGATTACTTAAAGTCACAGTGCCAAGTCATCTCCGATGGGAAGAACTGTGTGATCTACTAGATTATCAGATGAGTCGTCATTATCCAGTCACCTGTCCAGTCAGAAGAGGTTGCGAGGGCACTTCACCAATGGCCTACCCCAGAAATTTCACATGCAGTTGTACTGAGTCATCAAACAATTTTTAATTAGTTAAAGCAGTTAAACTAAAAATAGAATGAGAACGTCCCGATTAGTTATGACGGGAACTTTTGTAATTTGAATTATAAATACTTCAACTCTCGAAGTATTGGGGGTTGTTTATTCGCGCACTCTGTCGCTATCAAACTGTAACATTTTTTAAGAAGATCTTCCATTAATAAAGAGGAGGCACTTTTACAGGATTCTTGCGTGTGTTCACTAGTGATGTTAATTTTCTCAGTTAAATGTTTTCTTTCTCTGTAATCATTTTGTCTTCTAGAACTAATCTTTAAGAATAGCGTAATGTTGCAGGATTTATCTTTGATACCCTGTTTCTGATTCTAAAGGTTTTAATGTTTATCTTCTAATATCTTTGATTAATAAATTCTTAACTGCTTGTTTGTCGAAGTTATTTTTCCCGTCTTTTCTTCTATCCATCAATTAAATACTAAAAGATCCAGTTGAGCACATTATCTCGCCCTGTGGAAGTCTTCTTTAGCATTTCTGGTGGTATCTCATAGTGGATTAAACACAGACCCCATAGCCCAATGGATGTGTAGACAGTCTCAACCAACTTATAAACCCCTTTTACAACAAAACCTACTTGTCCCATTTACCTAGCCTAATATCTAATTTAAAAACAAAGCTAAATCATATAGAGAGATCCCTCTCTGAAGCTAGAGGGGCTAGATCCTAGCTTTAAAAGCGGTTGGATAAAGTTACCTTTGTGGATTCCTTCTTTTTCAACCTCTGGGAAATTTACAGAGTGCTAACATAAATGGCGACCATACTGGGGACGAACTAAAACTGACAATTTCACTTTTTCTTTCCCCTAAAAGAACGTTTGATTCTGAGAAGAAAGTAATGTTAGAGGTTGATTAAAACTTTGTACATATCTTTTCCATACTCACAAAATTAAAAAATTAAATATATAAAAAACCAAAAAGAGTTATGGCTCCCAATAAAGTTCACACTCGATCTCATCCAGACCCAAAACCTTCCACAGCGATAGATAATCCCAAACAGTTGCTCAGGCGAAAGACCTTAGCTACCATTTCAGTGAGTTATACTCCCATTCAGAAGTCTCCTTCCTTTTCCGGTGAACCAGATATCTTTCAAAACCTTGATCTTCATCCTTTTCTGCAACGAAACGTTGTCAGAACACGGTCTGAAACCTTTGTGTCTAGGCTTGTCTTTGACCCGACCGTGTTGCAACCCCGAACCCTCGAAGTCTTGTCTCCTACGACTAAATTACAAATCACTATCTCAGCACCTCCTAGTCCTTCATCGTCCTCGTCTTCAGTCGCTGCCTCTCCAACCAATCAGGTCGTCGTCCCACCACCTCCACCCATCATGGAAGCTCGATATGCCCCTTTGGTATTGGCCGCACCTCTGCATGCCATGCCCCAAGACTAACAAACTAGACTTCCACAGTTCGATGCAACCGGACCTTCAAACGCACAACAACATGTGGATAAAATGAACGACTACTTTGATTTGCAAGAAGTTGATGAAGTCGACGTTCAAATGAGACCTTTTGCTCAGAGTCTGACAAGAGACGTCAAGAAATGGTTCAAAGATTTACCCATCGCATCAATCCCTGACCTTGTCACGTTCCAAAAAAGTTTTCTTGACAGATGGAGGGTAAATAAAAACCCTCTTCAAATACTGTCAGAATATGAGAATATAAAAATAAATCAAGGTGAGACGGTCCAAGATTATTGCACCCGTTTTAACAACTTATACAATGCAATCCCAACTGAAATCAAACCTCCCCAGGGTTTGGCATTAATTAAATTCCCTGATGGATTTGATGCTGACATGTCTTACCAATTAAGAGAGAGAAATTCCGCCACCCTTGAAGACATGCAGAAAAGTGCTATTAGTGTGGAGGCTAATCTGTTGGCGAAAAGGGCATGTCAAAGGACAGAAAGGAGAGTCACGATTAAAGAAGAACCTTCCATGTCGACCACAGATTCCAGATTAGATTCTTTGGCCAGAACGGTGGAATTAATGATGGAAAGAATGAATTTATCCGACAGAAACCCTCCAAGGGACAACGCACCTGCCCCCCAGATTCAGAACCCCAATTTCAGGAGAAACCCTCCTCAAATAAGACAAAGAGATCAAAGGGATTAGAGAGGTCCTGATCAGCCGATCAGGCCTCCTCTACAAGAAAACTATGCTGATGAAGGGGGTGAAATGAATGAAGAACTGGAAGACACATACATCAACCTCATGGGCATTCATGACAATGAGGCCATTTTTCTCACCCAAGAAGAGCAGGAACTCTTTCTGCTAAATCAAACTAAGGTAAGTGAGGAAGCCGAAGATGTGGAACAACAAGCCTTTGAAAATGCTATTTTGGAGGTGCACCGTCAATACAATCTGCGAAGTAAGAAGACAGAAGGAAATTCCTCGAAAAAGACGACTGAAACGGAGAAGGTAGCTGAGGTTGAAAAAACTCCTGAGAAGACCACTGCTGAAAAATCTTCTGAGAAGGGTAAAGCCGACGCTCCAGTGAAGAAAAATATCACCATACTGAAAAGACTAGCACATTCCAAATTTTCACCTATTAATCCACCTAGTACTTCTGAGCGGAAGAATATGGTGGACCAACCAGAATCAATGAGTTAGACCTGAACTCCGACACCTTTTAGCCTAGAGGGAGAATTGGCCAAAATTAAAATTCCTATCCCACCTACCGAGTTGATAAGCAGAGGCAGTTATCGTTCACAGGTACTAAAAGCATTAGCCATTGAACCTGACATAGGCACAAAGGCCCTTACTATTGGATCAGTGACTCATTTAGACACTATGAACCTTACCGACGATCATCCCGAACTCCTTTTCGGACTTGAAGTAAATGGTCGAGACGATACCGGTGATGTAGCCCCCTTTTACATCAGTTTGAACATCCACGACTTGATATTACACAACGTTATGCTGGATTCAGGTGCCTCACACAATCTGATGCCTAAAGCAGTAATGGAAAAGCTAGGATTGGAGGTCACTAGGCCTTACAAAGATCTACACTCGTTTGACTCCAGCAAAGTTAAATGTATTGGTTTGATTAAAGATTTGTGCATCACCCTGGTTCAAATCCCTTCGAAAAGAATGGTAATGGACGTGGTGGTTGCAGACATCCCTCCAAAGTATGGTATGTTGCTATCCTGATCTTGGGGACCTAAGTTGAAAGGAACCCTACAGCTGGATATGTCTTATGCCACTATCCCAGTGTTTGGGCAACAGAGGAGATTATATAGAGAAACATTGATGAAGTACATGGTCAGTAGACAAGAGAAACCTCACAATTACCCCCTTTACTCTGCTCACTCTGATTTATATTCTTTCATCTTGTACAATGATTGTGATACTGAGGAGCTAGATATTCAGCTGATGGAAGATGTACCTGGCCCAGACGAAGACCCAGAAAACGGTGAGGTAGCTAAGATGAAGAACGTGATAAACGAAGAGTTCCCCGCCAATTTCTGGAGTATGGATTTTGATGGAGCTGTGAGCAAAGAAGGAGCAGGAGATGGATTCTGGTTGCATAATCATCTAAAAAGGTATTCAAAAAATCATTCCTACAAGTTAAATTTCCAGTGCACTAACAACGTTGCCGAGTTTGAAGCTTTAATGCTCGGTCTGAAGCTGTTGAAAAAAGTTGGTGCTAAGCAAATAATGGTAAGGGGTGACTCTGAATTAATAATCAAACAAATTAAAGGTGAGTATGATGCTAAACACCCGTGCCTTAGAGCCTACAAGAATGTTGTTCTTGATGCTTTGAAGTGTTTTAATGAGGTTGACTTGTAGGTAATGCCGAGAGGACAGAATATTCTGGCCGACGGATTGGCTACGTCAGCTGCTTCCTGCAAGATTCATTTTTTCCAAACTCGCCCATACACTGTCGAAGTGAAATGAAGATCGACGGTTCCCAATAATATCATGTATTGGCAAGTGTTTGGAAATGACGATCATATAGAGGATTTTCTGCAATGCAAGAACAATTTTGAATGTACAAACATAGATTTAGAAAATGAAAACGAGAATGTAAATAATTCTGAGTTTGAAATAGATAGTGTGAATACTGTAAGTATGGTAGATGCAGAAGATACAGTAGATTCAGGAGAGTTAGTGGATGAAGAAATGGATGCCGATGTTTTACAATTGAAAATCAATGTTTTACCTAGAGGGCTTGTCCCTTTAGAAGATCTGTTCGACAATGACGATGTTGCTAAGAAACCAAAAATAGAATCCCATGGGAAAGAGGTAGAGGACTGCAATATAGGAGCTGAAGAGAAGCCTAGGATGGTCAAACTGTCCAAATCTTTACCCCCAGAACAAAATCTTAAATACATTGAGTTTTTCAAAGAATATTCTGACGTTTTTTCCTGGGCTATGAAGATTTGAAAGCCTATGATACCAACATCATACAACACATGATTCCCATAAAGGAAGACCAGAAACCATTTAGGCAGAAACTTAGGAGGATAAATCCCAAGTTTCTTCCCCTGATAGAAAAAGAGATCAAGAAGATGTACGATGCCAAGATCATAGTCCCACTATGTTTCTCTAAGTGGGTTTCTAATTTAGTCCCTACACGTAAGAAAATCGGGGAAATCAGACTCTGCATAGATTTTTGAAATCTGAACAAAGCATCCATGAAGGATAATTATCCCTTGCCTAAAATGGATCACCTCCTGCAAAGGGTGGTTGGGTCCAATCGAATTTCTCTACTAGATGGTTTCTTGGGTTACAACTAGGTCCTAGTTCACCCAGACGACCAAGAAAAAACCGCTTTCACCACACCATGGGGCACTTTCATGTATGTGAAGATGCCTTTTGGTCTGATGAACGCAGGAGCCACCTTCCAGAGGGCAATGGATATCGCCTTCGTAGAAGAGTCATGTAAGTTTATTGTCGTTTATCTAGATGATGTGATTGTGTTCTCCCAATCTGATGATGAACACCTGCGACACCTCAGACGAGTTTTCGAAAAGTGTAGAAGGTTCGGGATTTCTTTGAATCCCAAGAAGTGTCTCTTTGGGTTAGAAGAGGGTAAAATGTTGGGACATATCATCTCTAAAGAGGGAATCAGAATTGACCCCAGCAGAATTGAGGCCGTACTAAAGTTAGAACACCCAAGAAACCTCAAAGAACTACAGTCTTTTATAGGGAAAATTAACTTTCTTCAAAGATTCATTCCTAATCTGGCCGAGCTCCTCCGAAACATTACAAATATGCTAAAAAAGGACGTAAAAATAAAATGGGATTCTGAGTCTAGGCAATCTTTCGAACAAGTTAAACGAGCCCTCACAAAAGCCCCAGTTTTGATCAGTCCCGACTTCACTAAAGATTTCTATCTTTTTTCTTTCGCCTCGGAACATACTATAGCAATGGTTTTACTGCAAAAGAACAATGAATGGTATGAACAACCCATAGATTTCTTCAACAAATCTTTAAGAGACGCTGCGTTGAACTACAACATCATGGAGAAGCAAGATTTTCCTTTGGTAAATGCTATAAAGGACTTCAGGGTCTATATTCTTCATTCCCACACCATAGCTTATGTTCCAAACGCGGTAGTAAAAGATATATTGACACAAGACAACCCTAATGGGAGAAGGGGAAAATGGATTGCAGTTATTCTAGAATATGACATAGATATTAAGCCCACAAAACTGATCAAAGGCCAAGGCCTTGCTAAACTGATGGTTGAATCTAACTTCCAGGCTCTTGACATTAATTTTCTAGATGTGGCAGATGAACAGGGTGAGATGGCGACTCCAAACGTTAGAGAGGTATATCTAAACTCTCCATGGTATGCAGACCTAATATTCGTACTACAAAATTTACAAGCTCCCCTTGGTTTAACTAAGACTAAAGCTAGATTTTTAAAGTTGAAGGCATTGAAATTCTGTATTCTAGAAGGAAATTTATATTGGAAAGACCCTGCAGGTATTCTTTTAAATTGTTTACTGAAAGATGAGGTTGATAAAGTGTTGCAGGAGTTTCATGCAGGAGAATGTGGTGGCCATTTGAACTAGAAGGTTACAGCCAACAAAATACTCAAAGATAAATTTTACTGGCCCACCCTGTTTGTAGATGTACATCAGAAAGTGACAGCATGTCACCAGTGTCAATTATTTGAGGGTAAAAGGAAGATCCTTCCTCTACCTCTCAAACCAATTTCAGTTGAGGCTCCTTTCCAGCAATGGGGACTCGATTTCATTGGAGAAATACACCCTCCGTCTTTAGGTCAACATAGGTGGATTCTTACTGCCACTGATTATTTTACCAAATGGATTGAGGCCGTACCAAGCAGGCAAGCCAATGACTCGGTTGTTATTAAATTTCTTGAAAATAATATTTTGTCTCGTTTTGGTTGTCCTAGAAAGATCGTTACTGACAATGCAACTGCCTTTCGTTCGAAGAAGCTCATAGAATTCTGCAACCATTACCACATTGGATTGGGGCATTCCACAGCCTATTACCCTCAGGGGAATGGGTTGGCAGAGTCCTCAAACAAAACTTTGGTGAATATCATCAAGAAAACATTGCAGGAAAACAAAAAGTCATGGCATGATAAGTTGGTATTTGCTTTATGGGCAGATAGATTGACCACCAAAAGGTCAATTGGTATGTCACCATACCAACTGGTCTATGGTACTGAGGTTGTATTCCCAACTTCTTTGGGAGTCCCTGTCATGAAATTACTTCAGGAGGTACAAGCTGAGCCAAATGACTCCCAGAGAAGAATAAATCAGATGATTCATTTGCAACAGACTAGAGAGGATGTTTTCAACAAAACACAGGCCGTCCAAGAGAACATCAAGAATATCTTTGACAAACGAACCAAGGAGGATGATTTTGAAATGGGAGATCTGGTGTTGAGATGAGATGCCAGGAATGAGGACAAGGGAAAGCATGGGAAATTTGACAATCTGTGGACAGGGCCATACATTATCCAAGCTTTCAGAGGAAACAATGTATTTTTGCTAAAAAATGTTGATGGGTCCGATCTGCCAGGAGCACCTGTGAATGGAAGAATGCTGAAACATTATGTCCCACCTCAGTAAGAGATTTGAAGAACTCACTCTCCATTGTACATACCAATTTTAATTTTCAGTCTTTACTTGCGTTTTCTGAGTGAGGAACATTGGTTAGTTGGTTGAAGCCCGAAGAGAAGGCCCTAAGTTGCCGATAACTGTTTTTCAATATTTTCCATAGAATAAGACCAATGAAGGCTACTAGACAGATATGTTCAGAGTGACAGGAAACTGGATTCTTGGCACTTAACAGGGCAAGTACCATCCCCAGGTGGAGCCGCTGTTATCACCCCATAAATTATGGGAATCAAATTATGACTTTGGATATTATGGATATTATCTATATCTAGTGTTTTTATTGGTCACTGATTTTTCATTCCACAAAAAGAGAAAGAGAAATAAAAAGAAAAAGAGAAAGAGAAAGAAAAAGAAAAAAAAGAAAGAAAGAAAAAGAAAAGAGGGCATAAAAGAATAGAAACAAAAGCCCCATGCAATAATAGTAACTTGGTCATACCTTTCAAGCATGACCAAGTTCTTTTAAATGTTGATACCTTATCCTTATTCCATGTTTTCCACCAAAGGAAATCAAATCATTTCTTCCATGTGTGCCCTGCTTGGTTACTATTCTGAACAATGGGTAGACTAGCCCATCCTGGGTTTTCTGTCCATTTTCTCAAATGATGAAAATCCCACAACGTAGTTCAACTACAGCACCTTCTTGGCCGATAATATTCACGAACAATTCGTGAATTTTGGCACAGAGGGGATGTTTAGATATTCTTCTATACTGGCATATATGTTCGTTTATTTTCAAGCTGACAGATTCAATTTCTCCATGCAGAAGATGGACGCAGACGGAAGGCCCCAACCAGTCACTGCATGGACTTATCTCCTGAAGCATAACTCCACAGAATACAACTTCAAGGTTTTCATTGATCTGTTCTATCACCCGGTGGTAAGCATGCTGAGAGGCAGGATTGAGCCATGAATAAATGAAGAGGTCCAGAGAATTCTACACCTCTCGGACAATGCAAAGACAGGAGACTGGTTCTTGTATCAAAATCACACTGAGATCAGAGTTTTCGGGTGCGAATTGGMACCCTACAAGCTGCCGAGATATGTACCGGTAAGAGTTTTTGCATTAGAATATATTAGGCAGATAATGAATTCAGACGATATTCACTTTGTTTCCCTGAAGAAGAAGCAACAATTGAGGATCAAGGGGCAGATTGGTTCTTTCATCTGCAATAGTCGAGGCGCAGGAGAGGAAGTGGACAGAATGTTAAAGGAGATGAAATTCTTCACAAGATTCACCTGGCACTATGATCCATGCGGGATCATTTCGGAAATGAGAGTGAAAAATAAGAATGTCCCATATGCTCATGAGTCCAAGCCAGAGATTGAGAAATTTTCAAATCAAACAGTTTGGATGCCTGATACTTTGATGGACGTGGAACAACAAGTGGATGTGGAACAACAAGTTGAAGTGGAACAGCAAGTGCCATCGACGAGTGTGCCACCTACTACCACACCCCAGGTCCCCAAGGAGAAGAGGCCCCGACATGAGTCGTCTCCTCCTGTAACAGAGGTGTCATCAGAGGAGTTCAAGATGCACACCAAGAGGCCAAAGACAGTTTCAACGTCTGGCGCGACAATAGAACAAGAAGTCTTGACTGCCATAGTAACTACCATAGGGGTCAAACCAGTCACTCTACCTTTCGGTTTGAGCCAACTTAAAGAAATCACAACAACAATACTGAAGAAATCCACATATTCTCCCATGGATACTCCACCAAGCAAAACAGGGCCCAAGTTGGGCATTTTCGAGAAATATGAATTGATCAAGAAGAAGAACCAAACCCTCACTAGCAACACTTATGCCCAGTTTCGGAAGCAGTCTTCCATAGCTCAGCATAGGCTTCTTTCGGCATTTGACATAGAAAAGGGTAGGATGCATATGGCTTATCTACAAGCATAGGTACCGGATCCCAAGGTGATCTCAGATTACAAAAGGGCCACTTTCGAGTTCCAGGTTGTTATCACTGAAATTTCGTCCACACATGGCGACAAGAACTCAGCATCGTCAAAACAGGAATGAGGTCATTCATGGCACTGAATTAGTTTCACAGCATTGCAAAAGGGTCAAAAACTATACAGAGTAACCAAAAATCAAAGGGCGCTTTACAAAAGTTGGGTGCGCGCGCATATGCGTGGAACATGAACGTACAATGCGTGCATGCGCGCACGACGCGCGGTTGTTGGCGCAAAAACCCATTCACCTGCTAAACGACACATTTATTAAAATTGGTCGACCTTCCAACCACTTATGGATCAGCTCCCAAGCTGATTTGACCCCAAATCTGAGTTGAATCCGCATGGTAGGCTGGTCAAAGACCTAATTGAGCCCTAAAGAGCCCTTTTTCACACCTCAAAGGGGTTACATAATCACCCAATGCTATG
>JZKD02S1780449.1:434927-445468 GCA_000966675.3 Picea glauca | reverse complement strand
AAATCAAATCTTTTAAAATAATTAAAACCAATTTTCTTCCAATGATCATTTAAAACAAATCACTCAAGATTCAAATGATTTTATCTTTCAACATTAATCATAATCAAAAGTGATTCAATCGAAAACAGGGGTAAGAATACTTTGTTTTACTGTTACCATAAAATCGGGTCGAACAGTAACAAGATTGTTTCATATCCAATTGAAATCAATAATGAGTTATATCATATGTAATACGATCTAATCCAACACAACCATTTTCCACTCGTTATAGCTATAATGATGTAGCAAAAGATTCATATCGTTTAATCGAATACACAGATGGAAAGACTGTTTTGATTATGTGTAAACGAAATCATACGTAACAGCATCAACCCAACCAAATTTGTGATTGATCCTTGCACAATCAACAGACAGGATCGATTAATTGTGATCGCAATCTTAATAGAATCAACATAAATTATAATTGCAAACTGGGCAAATAATCGAAACAAATCACGACTGAGTTTAATATAGAAATAAATCGTGAATCTGGATATAGTCAATCTCGTTCTATGAATCAAATTCAAACAGAGTATCCATTGCCAGTACGAATCCAACCGATAACATGGTGGAACTAACAGTAAACCAATGCGTATTAACCGGCTGGGTATAACCGTTATGAATCGAATCTATTCACGATTTGGATGCATATTAACATAATCATATTGAAAATAATCTGAATTGTATTCCTGTTAGTCGAAATTCATATGGGACATAAAACCGTAACAATTAACCATTTCAAAATTGTTGCCAATCATAGTGTATACATTATAACGAAATCGAAACAAAATGTGGTTGTGTTCAAAATTGAAAATGAGAAACAACTTCTATCTAGAATAGATACAAACGACTTCAATTGACAGCAGAGCATTCGTTTTAGCTAAATCAAACAAATCAAATCCACACCAAGATCAATCAAATCGATGAAAATCCAATCGAAGCTAAACTGGGAAAACAAACTTCCATTTAGTCAAAGCAAAGCTATGTATAGAATGCATACAATGTGACAGAGAAAATCAATGTTGTAAATAGAGCTATCCAAAACCGAATTTGAATTCGTTATATAAACAAGCGATATCAAAACATACCTGTGTGAGGCTGCTCAAATTATGCCAACTTAGAATTCATGACCGCTGTAGCTGATTCCACATTTTTAAACAAGATGGAGCTTGTCATCCTTTGTTTTTTATCAGTGGCTTGTAGCTTAGCCTTTTGACTGGTAAGCAGTGCAACCTGGTCCTCCAAAGAGTGAATTCTTGACTGTAGAATTGGAACATCAAGATAATATCTCTCTAACCACGAGTTGCATTGATCACAGGGTGGCACTGTAGGTTTAGACAGAGCAGGAGAGGGTTTGAATGAATGATCAGGGGCTTCACAAGGCAGCTTAATGCCTGAGTAGTTAGGGTCGTCCTGTAGGCAAGGGGGTAGGTTTGACACAAAGTCATACGAGGGTTCGGCACACAAACCTTGCGAGTAGGGGTATTTGCTAGCCAAGAAACGCTCCACTTCTGAATCAGAGTCCTCACTCAACACGATAGGGTTTGGATTGACAGGGGGTTTTGGCTTATTTCTTTCCATCCACGAAATCAAACGGGCATTCTTTTTGCCTTTGGCGTTCACAGTGGGTTTCACCTTAGGCTTTTTACCCATAGGCTTAACAGTCTCAACAGTCTCAGTCACAGTGTGGGGTAGGTCGATAGGTGAGTCGGCCGAGGGTTTAGGTAGCAAGATGTTGTAGGGTACTGGGGGTACAAACTTAACCTCGCTCACCACAGGTTTGTCAATCTGTGGAGGGTTTGAATCCTCAAAATCATTCCGAACAAGGAAATTGCTCCAACAATCTCCGCGTAGACTCAAATGACAGACCACAATAATCTTAACCAGCCCATAATGAAAAAGGCTACTATTAGCCTGGTTCCTTTTGTAATTCTTTGACATTTTAAACAGGCTTCTATGAAAATAATAGGGCATATTGAGCTGATAACCCATAAAAAACATAAGGAAACGAAGGTGGTGTAAGAAAACAAACCCGTACTGACCTTCGCAGGTGATAAACTATTTGATTATCATCAATAAATCATGCCAACGTTGTTTAAGCATAGTTACTGGAAAACCTTTATCACAGGAGGTGATTTTACGCGACTGGAAGAGAAATGTCCATGGGACCTCCTCTACTTTGCAATTCTTGGACCATTGTTGTCCAGTGGCAGGAAAACCCGTAGCAAGACTGATAAACTGCTCGTTAATTTCCAATTGAATATCATCGACCTTGGCTCGACAACCATCAAAGGTCATGGCGAATTGTCGAGCTACGCAGAGGTTAAAACCCTCGAATTTTTGTATAAATGGAAGCCACCCATTTTCCTCGAGGTCACTGCGGGCACTGTCAAACATCAACAGGGTTTGTCTCCCATTGGGTTCAGCTCGAACGACTGGTGCCATGGTGCAAGCACATGGTAAGGGTTTGGTTTGAAATCACCAACGCACAGGAGCAGAGTCATTTGGTCTAACAACAATGAACGATCAAAGGGGAGAGCATTAATGTGCGCATGCGAGGGTGGTGGAGTTATTCACCACCATGCACAATAGTTATGGTAAAGTACAACCACCAAGTTCAACCTCTGTTCAAACAATCATAGCATAGTTCAAAACCTTATCATTCGGCCAATCAAAGAATCAAATGGTGAGTGATATGCCAACGCGCCATTAACTATAGTTTTTCAAACCATTGTCATTCAACGTGAAACCAACATCGGGTGTTAATCATGCGGCATTGCATAAATGTTTAATCAAAAGTTTTAAACCATTGTGCCAATTGCCACTTATAAAAATTACAAGCCAAAAGACATAAAAATATTATTATAAGGATCATATCGTATATAAAAAATAAATCATGACCCTTATGCAATTCATAGAATCAAGTATAAACCCACATGTTCAATGCCTCATAAGTTTAATAAAATCAAGTTACGCAATCAATATAAGAATTTCCAAATAGGCATAGTTCGAAAATCCTTTCAGCCATATAACGATAAACAAAAGGTAAGTGTCATAGAAAATATCAATAAAAAGATGACGACAGTTCAGATAGTGATCGAAATGTGACCACGAAAGGAGAAGTTTTCATGCTTACAGTCGTGAAAACTTAATGGAAACAAATTTGCAAGTGTCGCAAGAAATGAAAATATCATCTATTTGAAAAATGCGACGACAATTTGAAGTTCATAAGACATAGGTGTAGGCAGCTTATAGGACAATAGAAAAAATTGAATTGGCTACCAACAATGGAGACACACTGGTAGAAGCAGTTATCTCTGTCAAAATAAATAAATTCATATTAGGACAACAAAGAAAATTTCAACTCAAAAACAACAACCAGAAAATCGTACAAACATCATTATTTACCAACTTTTCCAGCGATGTTTTAAAAGATTAAAACTGATAATAGTCTTAAGGTCAGCAAGTCACGATATTAAAGATAAAATCTTCAATACTGTTGGCATGGCCACTACTGCCAACAGTTGTCCATAGCCTCGACAGGGTTTCCATTTAACCCACTCTGACATCTGTATCATGTCAAGAAGTTCTAGATCAGAATAAAGGACATTAAAGAGGTTTCTCATATTTTTTACAGATTTTCATGTACCCGACATTGCTTCGTTTCCAGCAGGCCTATTCAGTACCTCGGCGAAGTTGTCTTGGTGCCATGCATGCATTTACCCGCTGCCAGCGGACCTGTTCAGTATCCCGGCGGGTTTACAAGCACTTCCCACAGCTCTTATTAATATTTTTATTTTGTTTTTCTTTTGTATATATATAGCTGAGCGGGGTGACGTTGATAATCTTGATATTTTAACATATTTTTTTAGACCTCATAAGAATTTTTTAACACTGTCCTTTATTCAGGTCCAGAAATGTTTTATTTATAAAAAAAACTTCTTACGACAGGGAGACATCTTTTGAGTCATTCCTTTACGGAAAAGGGACGGCGTAAAAAGATAATAGATGATCATGACAAACTTTGCTCAGAGATTGAAATCAGTAAGTTCTTTCAAACAAAAAAAAATTTCCAACTTAGATATCAATTAAGTAACACATCACTGATGTTTGTACAAACTTTCAGAAGTTATTTCAGCAAAGAAATTTTTCTGTCGTCTTTGTCTGAATGGCTCAGTGCACAGGTATGCGTATTTTTCAAAAAAGACAAAAAACTGATCAATTCAAATCAAAATCAAAACAGAAAGCAAACAAAAAATGCAAACAAAAATGAAATATTTACATAATATACAAGGGTGTTTATCAAGCAAGGTATATTTTCAGGGCTTGGCCATTCACCGGATAGGTTTCAAGCTTCCCTTCAAGATTCTGTAATCGAAAGGAACTAGGACCCAACTTTTCAGCAATCAAAAATGGCCCAAGCCATAAGTTTTGAAACTTGTTGTGCTCACCCTTTCCTTCGTGTGGTTTTTCCCACTTCAAAACAAGATCGCCTACTTCAAAATTCCTATCAGAAGCAGAATTAGAATCGAACCAGCTTTTAATCAATTTTTGATGTTGATCTAAATTAAGCTTAGCTTGGGTTCTTACTTCTTACAACTTCATCAAAGCGTTAATGTGTCTCTCTAAAGGAGGACAATCTTCTTCTTGGACTTTTTGTGACAATTGAAGCGAAGGAAGAAGAATGTGAGGTGGCGGAATGGCTTCTCTGCCATAAATGAGAAAAAAAGGGGAGTTACCTATAGCGGCTTTGGGTGTTACCCTATCAGCCCACAGTGCATTCAGTAGTGCATTGTTCCAGTTCTTGTGATTTTTCAGCCACTGTCCTCTTGATAATTTTGATCAAGTTCTTATTGGTTGATTCTGCTAAGTCGTTTCCCTGGGGGTAGTAACTAGCAGAATACTTCAGCTTTATTCATTTCTCCAAAGCGAACTCACTCATCTCAAGAGAAGAAAAGTATGAAGCGTTATCAAAGACTAGACAATCAGGGATACCGAAACGGGTGATAATATTCGAGTTCAGAAAAGCAATCACCTGACTTGTGTTAACAGTTCTTAGCGCAGTAGCTTCGGACCATCGGGTAAAGTAGTCTGTGGCTGTCACAATATACTTGTGTTGTTGTGCGGATGGAGAGTTAATAGGACCTATGATATCAAGGCCCCATTGCTGGAAAGGAGAATCTACTGAGACTGGTTGCAAGGGAAAGGCTGGTTTTTGCAACCGCCCTGATGCTTTCTGACAAATGATACATTTACGACACAAGGCATGGGCGTCGCTAAAAAGTGTGGGCTAGTAGTAACCAACTCTTAGAACCTTATGAGCAGTAGTGTCGCCACTGAAGTGACCACCAGCTTCTCCTGCATGCAGCTCAAGCAATACTTTGTTTTCTTCGTCTTTTTCGAGACAACACATCAGTATGTCGTTAAAATTCTGACGAAACAGTATACCGTTAACTAGATGAAAGGAGGCGGACTTTAGTCTCAACACCCTTCTTTTGGCGAGGTCAAGGTGACGGGGTGCTGATCCATGTTCAAGACAAAATCTAATATCGTCGTACCAAGGACTTACGAGGTTTTGTGCGCAACAAATCAAACTTTGATTGCGTTGTTCGGGGTTTGTCGTATCACTATCTTCTTGTTGTCCTATTTCTGAATCAACAACCAACTTACACAATCCTTGGCCTCACACGATATGAGCTGGGGTGATTTCCAAGTCATACTCCAGCAAGGAGGTGACCCAGTTGGCTCTCTTCTCTCCTAACTCCTTTTGCACTAACAAGTTCCTTACGGCAGGGTAGGGGACAATGATTTTCGTCCTTGACTTCAAAAGATAGGACCGGAAATGCTTAACTGCTTTGAAAACAGTGTAGGCTTTCCGATCGACCGCTGGGTAGTTAAGTTCAGCACCTTTGAAATCAGAGCTCATAAAGGCGATGGGTACTTCGTTGTTCTCAGCATTCTTCTGAGTTAGGACTGCGACATAGGAACGATCAGAGGCAAAAGTATAGAGTGTAAAATCTTGAGAGAAATCAAGGCTCATGAGAGATGGAGCGTCTATTATGGAATTATTTATGGCATTAAAATCTTGGTTTTCTGTGGGTCCCCAGTGATATTGGGTGTCTTTCTTAATCAGGTTTTGTAGAGGCCTGACCATTTCAGAGAAACTGGGGACAAATCTTCTCACGAAATTAATCTGGCCTAGGAAAGACTGCATGGATTTTTTGGATGTAGGTGGGGGAAGTTTAGCAATGACTTGAGTCCTTTCGGGATCAATAATCATCCCATCACTAGACACAATGAACCCTAGTAATTTAACCTGTTCTACTGCAAAGATTGAATTTTTGGGGTTCAAGGAGATGCCGTATTTACGACATCGTAGCAGAACGACTCGTAAGTGGGCTAGATGATCATCTTTGTTCTTAGAATAAACGGTCACATCATATAATTAAACTACTATGGAGTGATTTATTAAGCCTCGAAAATAAATTTCCATTGCTCTCTGAAAGGTAGCACCAGCATTAATCAATCCAAAGGGCATTTTGCGATAAGAATAAGTGCCCCACGAGGTACGGAAGGTAGTTTTTAGTTGGTCTGGCGGAGACATCAAAACTTGGTTGTATCCGGAGAAACCATCCAATAAATATAGCCTCTCGGAACCAGATACCTGTTGAAGGATCTGTTCCATGGGTGGGACAGGATAATTGTCTTTGTCAGACGCTTTGTTGAGGTTTCGGAAATCGACGCAAAGTCGGATTTCCCCATTTTTCTTCCGTACTGGGATGAGGTTGGAAACCCATTGAGTGTGTCTAACAGGAAAAATTATTTTAGCACCTAGGATTTTATTCAATTATTTTTGAACGGTCAGTTCTAGTTTAGGATGCATTTTCCTCAGTTTCTGTTGGAAGGGTAAGGTTTGGGGCTTCATCGGGATGACATGTTGTATAATATTAGGATCGAACGTTTTGAGATCATTGTATGTCCATGCAAAGACATCCTTAAATTATTTAAACAATTTGACAAAAGCAGCTTTTTCTTGTTTAGAACATCCCAAGCCTAAGTTAATGCACTGAGGATTTTCACTAGTTCCTAAATTAACTTTTTCAAAAGACAACGAGGAACTATTAGTTTTGCAATTGACCGTATTTTTAAATTTATCTTCAAAATCATAAAACTTTTCTAATCTAACTATGGATTTGGGTATGAAATTTACCATGTCCGATAGAGCTTCAGGAGATTTCGAATCAGGTATTACCGTAAAATTGTGCAAATTGTCGTCGTGCATGCATTCATCTATCACTGCGCCTTGAAATGTTTCTTCCATGTGCAGAAAGTTAATGATCTGCTGATCATCGTCAAATACTCTCCAGTTTGTGATATTGTCAGGAACAGATGGCCTAAACAATAGCTCGACGGAGAATGCGTTTGGGGATAAGCCTTATGTAGGAAGAAGTTTAGAGGCTATATTAGCTAGTCGATCTGCTTGAGCATTCTTTAATCTAGGAATGGAATTTATATTGAAAGCGGAAAATTTGTTCATTAAACTCCATACCTAAAACTGGTAACTTTTGAGATGCGGGGAAAGACAGTGTATAGAATCTCTTACCTGTCTAACCACTATTTCAGAGTCACCAAATACAACCAAATTTTGAATGTTCATATCCAAGGCTTTTCTGAGACCTTGCAGTAAAGCCTCATATTCTGCGGTATTGTTAGTACATCCAAATTCTAGTCTACAAGCCATTAATGTCTTGTTACCTTCCGGATCGATAATGATGCAGCCTGCACCAACTCCTTCTTTAGACTTGGAACCATTGAAATATAGAGACCAAATTTTATTTCCATCGGGCTCATGGGACTGTTGCATAGAAGTTGTTGGTTGCACATATGCTATGATCTCGGATTGTTGTTCGAGATTGATGATAGGTGAAACTTCAGCCATGAAATTTCCGAAGAAGGTGTCCATCCCTTGGACTTCGAGTGAATCAGCAGGAGGTGTGTATGGTTCGTTAGGGTCATTCAAATCCGTACCCGTGAACTTAAGGTAACGCTCACAATTCACCCTGATCTTGTTAGGCTTACCGTTCTCTGGAAGCCATAAGTGAGACCATTCCGTCGCGAAGTAACCATGTAGCTGCTCCGACCAGTCCCTGCTCAAAAATAGACCATACACTTCTGGAATATCCACCACAATTATATCAATAACCTGATGAACTTTCGGGTTAGACGATAATCTAATCAATACATTTTTTAGTTCGCCTATAACTTTAACATCTGTTCGATCAAGTTGTATGATTTTTAAAGAATATGGTTCTACTTCAGCGTTAATCTTTTGGCAGACAGACCAAGGCATCATGTTTGATGATGCTCTTGAGTCAACCATACAATTATGCACATTTCTGTTGAAAATTTCGAAAGTTAAAAGAAAAGGAGGTACATTCTTGCGCGTACTTAGAGTAGTAGCTTGTGGTTTCTTACTCGCAGTTTCTAATGCTACTTTATCTACATTATTTACATTATTTACATGGGTTACAGGAAGGCTTCCTTTATCTTGAGAATCAAGATTATTTTTAGTGGAAGTCTTCTGCGGAACTTTTCTTTGCACAACCTTGTTACCATTTGAATTACCATTCTTGTCGTTCTCTGAAATATTTTGCAACATCATCTGTAACAAAAATGGGAACTTTAATAACTCATAAATAGAAATGTTAGCCCTTAATTTTTTAAGATCTTCAACAACATCGTAATCTAATTTAGGGCTGATATTACTCTGTTTAGTTTCTACTGATTTAGATGGCTTTGGAGGTGAAGTTGTAGTGTTATCGGTAGAAGGCTTGTTTGTTGTCTTACTTCTAGTGTTATAAGGGTGAACAGTCTCGAAGTTGGCTTGAAAGATGCTGTCCGAGAAGTGTCCGAAAATGTTTGGAGAAGACTCTTCTTCTTGAACTGTCTCTGGTTCTGCTTCCTCCTGAGGAATCTCAGGGGGCATCAAGTTATCTTGGGCTTATAGAATTGTCTGAAGGGCACATTGCAAACTTTCTAGATTTAAGCCTTCGGGGTTTGGGTTAGGTCGGTTGGTAGGAAAAGGCTTTCGGAAAGGAGGTTTATAGGGTCCTTTACTCGAGGAATCTTCTTCAGTCGACCTTTTTAAATCTATAACTTGATTAGACAGTTTTTGAACAACTTTAGTTAAATTTTCCAAATCAGAGTTTTCAGGTTGTGCTTTACTTTGTGTGGGTCTGGGGAGAATTTCAATCTTCTTTTTGGAAGAAGAACTAGTTTCAGTTTCGTTGCTAGAAGAGTCCTTAAGACTAAGTATATCTTTTTCAATCTGACTAGCCTCCTCGAAGGCTTCGAACAACGTGGCCTTTTTGGATCGTTTAACCCAAATAGATATACTTTGATGTAAAGCTTTAGTGTAATAAGCTATTACAAGACTCTCAGTAGGCATAGAATCTGTAGGGATTCGATTTTTAAGTGTTAAGAATCTTTGATTAAAATCTTTAACTTTTTCTTGTGGGTTAATTTTTAAGCTTGAAAGATCCATGACTAAGACTTCTGGAGGTTTACCATCTCCAAATATTTCCAGAAAGCATGACTCAAACTTTTCCCAAGACACGATTGTATGGGGTTGTTGGGCAAAGTACCATGTGGATGCATTACCCTCAAAAGTATAAGGGAACAACCTACAGACAACGTCTTCATGTTCAACATTACGGAGTCTGATGGCTAACATAAATTTTTTGATATGATCTTCGGCTATCTGTTTCGAATCGAGATCAAACATAGGAAGCCATTTCTCCAGGTGTTTAGGTAAAGGGTGTTGGGCTCTAGGTACAGCTACGACATCCTGGTCCAACCAGGGTCTAGCAGGGTTGTTCTGATTCGCCATTGGGTGTGGAAGGATGAGAAGGTGAATTGCCTTTGTCTGAAGAGGAGTCTCCTCCAGAAGAGGAAGGATATGAGGGAGGTGGTGAAGGAGGTATCCCAGATCCTCCTGCAGCAGGATTTGTGATTGGATCTGTAGGATTCACAGTGAGGTTAATGTCACCTAATTGTTCTCTGATATCAGAGAAGTCTATAGGTTGTCCCCACGGACGGTTTGGTTTCCTAAGACGAGCTAAGGCACTATGTGTTTTAATAAGAGACTGACAAATAATCTCTTGTGTATCACCACCTGTAGGATTAGGGGTTGTTGGCTCAACTGTGATCTGCGGATCTTCGATGGAAGTAGTTGTTGTTTGAGGGGGAATATTATCTTGTGAATGGCTTCTAGTCACTATAGGTGAGAGATTTGGGGGGGGGGGAGTCTTGCGACCGCCTCGTGCCATTAATTAAGTTCATTCCCTCCTTCTAGCGCCATTTGTTGACGGGTGAAATTGACTGTCCGTCAACTGAGAGAGTGGAACCGGTCCGGGGTTGTCTAATAACCCAAGCCGTTTGGAATGAACCACCCTGACAGGTTTAACGGCTCCGTTGGCCGTTCTAAGGTCCTAGGAAAACCA
>JZKD02S1780449.1:349713-361259 GCA_000966675.3 Picea glauca | reverse complement strand
TTCGTATATCATTTATGTGTATTGTGAAGATTATGCTGGATATTTTACTGTTATTCTGTCATTTCTAGCATTTCATTTCTGTTCTGCATATTTTATATATCTGGTATCTTGCAGGTTTCCAAGGTAAAATATTTTTGTACTGTGTGTTTGCTTTTTCATTTAATTTCTTAATTAAATATTTATTCCTCTCTTCTGCTAGTTTTATTGTGGAATTGTTCCTCATTTCCTAACATGTGGTATCAGATCTTATTTAAAAACTTGGATTTGAGCTAAACCCTAGGTTCAGTAAGATTCATAACTCAGAAATATTTATAAAGTGTGCTTAAATAATGGTGAGTAGCTTGAGAATAAAGATCGAAAAATTCAATGGCCAGAATTTTGAGCTTTGGAAGCTTAAAATTGAAGATCTCCTTGTAGATTGAGAACAATGGGAAGCAATCTATCCAGGTACCATTCTAACGGGTATGCCAAGGGAAGAATGGGAGAAATTTGAGAGAAGGGAAAGGAGTATGATTCAAATTTGGCTCATGGATTCGATACTACTGAATGTTTCAGGTGAAGATTCGACCAAGAAATTGTGGGACAAGTTGAGGATCTTGTACAAGTCAAAATATCTAGTAAATAAGTTGTTCCTTATAAATAAAATGTATCTTCTAAGGATGAGTGAGAGCAGTTTAGTTACTAAGCATTTAAATGCATTTAATGCTATAATAAGTCAATTATCTGCTATGGATATTAAAATCACTGAGGAGGAGAAATATGTTAGCCTATTATGTTATTTTCTAGACTCCTCGGATATCTTAGTCATGGATATAGCGAGTAATTCAACCACATTAGTGCTAGAATAAGTGGTTTCATCTCTAATATCATAATAAATGAGGGGGAATAACATGGAAGGATCGACCAAAGATGCATTAGTTGTAAGAGGTCGACCGATTGACAGAGAAAAAGAAAAATTCTCCAGTAGAAAGTCTAAGTCGAAGGGTAGATATAAATACCAGGTTCAGTCTAAAATAAGAAGATGTTGGAAATGCTGTAAAGTTGGGCATTACAAAAGGGACTACAAGTCGAAGGCAACAAAAACCAGTACAGGATATGATGAGAAGCAAATGACTCCAAATAAGGGAGGCGATGTGTAACTGACGTCGACCAGTACAAAGTAGGAAAAATATGTTTGGTTGATCGAATTGGACCATCCTATCATATTACACCACATAGAGAATGGTTCTACGAATATGAACAATACAAATCAGGAGATGTGATCTAAAAATGAAAAGATTTGTATCTTTTAAATTATTTGTAAGTGTTAATTATGTGTGCTTCGGCAAAAGGATCAATTTGCAAACACATACACTAGAGATGTTTCACACTTAATATGCACATAATAACCAACAAATGATATCCATAAGTAAACACATAACACAGCAAATGATAAAGGAGTTCACCCCTCTCTTGGGCTACATTTCCTAGTCCAGCTTCCAATGGATCTTTTTAATTATTTGCTCAAAGTGATAAAAAAAAAATAGTTCTTTATAGTGCTCAAAATTCCAAATAGATGGCTCCAATGGCTCCAGAACATCCAAAAACCCCTATCTGGGATTTTTTTGCACTTGATTTGGCCAAAAAATGAAGAAGTTATCTTCCTGGAAAATTTTCCCTTCAATCTTGTTGTCTTTGGTTCTCCAATTCGCACTTGTGATTGACTAACCTGGCTCCCATAGCGTTACTCGGCAAAAAACCCAACACCACACGCATTCCACAATCCATGTAAAACTGTCGAAGTGTTAGTGCGATTAGCACCCCCTCGAGCAGAGGTGTTGGTCACATGGGGGGGCATATGGCCACGTTCCAGCACCTATCTCGGGCCCATTGTAGAAATGAATTTTGTGTTGACATGTGGCTTGGAACATGGGAAAAGGACCATTGTTTAAGGTTTTAAGTGTTTAGTATCTGTTGTGGATAGTTTTGCAACCCCGCGCCAACGTAGAGTGGCCCTATGTTGTGGTATGGACTAGGGGCTAGGGCTAAGCGCCGACCCATTTCTCCGCCAACCCAACACAAGTTTCAACTTAAATAATTATTAAAACATATATAGTTAATTAAAACAAGATAGGCAAGTTGGTGGGTCGACCTTTGCGGAGACTATGCCATTACCCACAAGGTCATGGGTTCGACCCTCGCGAACTACCACAAATTTTATAAACTTGAGGGGTGCCACGTGGCACCATATCACTTGCAACCCAAGCACCACCTATCATCAAACTATTAGTCCATGTATCTGCCAAATAACCTTGCCCAATCATCCTGCCAACTCATCACTTCTGCACAGTGGCCAGTCCATGTCACCTTCCTTGTGTGGGACCGTACCATGCCACGTCAACACTGTACGAATTGTACAGTCAGCAAAATTTTGCATGTTTGGAAAAATAGACAGAACACAATATCTCACTCATACGATATCTATTTGAACCCATTCTAGTTTAATTGGGATCTTGAGGATGAGACCTACGCACGTGTCTATTTTGAAGCAATTCCCATCACTTTGATTTTTGAGCAAATTTTGATCCCATGGATCACTCCTCCCCATTGTGAAGCTTTTGGACCTCCAAAAGACTACTTTCAGTCTATCTGAAGATGAGGGTACAGTTCCCTCACCTTTCCAAGCTCAATCCACTTGGCCTTGCTTGTATTTGTGCCTTTAAGACCAACTCGAAGGTATTCCACATTCCCTCGTTTTGAAGTTCTCATCCTCTTGTCAAGGATTGTGTCTTCATGCAGTTATGAAAGATATTCTAGTGAGAAATCATCTATAGAAGGAATATGAACATTTTCTCCTTGATCATCAATCAAAGGAGGCTCATACAATCTCAAATTCTCAACATTGACAACTACATGCATTTGCATATAAGAAGGCAAATCCAAACGGAAGGCATTGTTACCAATATTTTTAAGAATCTTGAAAGGTCCATATCTAATTGGTTTCAGTTTTTTACCTTCTCATTTAAGCCTCTCTCTGCTAATGTAAATCCAAACTTCATCTCAAACTTGGAAACTATGATCAACTCGATGCTTGTCATGTCTTTTCTTGTACTTGGCTTGGCTCTTTTCCAACTGTTCTTGTACCATTTGATGCACCAACTGAACTTGTTCAATGAACTTATTTTCCCTATAAATTTCATATTGACCATCAATATCAATGTATTTCCCAAAGATAAAATCTAAAGGAGATTTTGGAAAATAACCAAAACATGCTTCAAATGGAGAGGTTTGAGTTGAAGAGTTCTTAGCCCAGTTGTAAGCATGTTGAATGTAGTGTAGGTTCTCATCCCAAATTTTAGGATGCTTGCTACAATAACCATGAAGAAGATGCACTATTGTCCTATTAACCACTTATGTTTGACCATCAGTTTTTGGATGAAAAGATGTGCTCTTTTTTAGTTTGGTGTCCATGAGTGCCCATAAACTTGACCAAAATTTCCCAATAAATCAAGAATATCGATCAGGAATAATAGATTTAGGAAACCTAAAATGTACCCAAATATGTTGAAAGAACATATGTTTCATTTTCTCAGTTGTAACCTTCTTCTTACAAGGCATCAAAATACACATTTTGTTAAAACGGTCAACCACAACATAAAGATAATCATGATTTTTTTTAGACATAGGTAGACCTCCTACAAATTACATGGAAATGCTTTCCCAAGGACGAGAAGGAACCGGAAGTGGAGTATAAAAACCAAACTTTTGATTCCTAGACTTTCTTGTAGCACATAGAGAACATCCTCTTACATATCTTGAAACACTTTCATTAATTTTAGGCCAATAGCAATGCCTTTGCAAATTATCCATCGTCTTGCCTACACCAAAGTGGCCAGTGATAAGAGAAGAATGAGCTTCCCTTATGATGTTGACTCTTTCACCCTGTGGAATACATAGCTTGCCAAGATTATACAAAATATTCTCATGCACATGGTAATCAAGATCCTCAACTTGGTTAGAATGACACAAAGTTGCATAAACCTCTTTAAAATCAGCATCTAAAGCATATTGTTCAACATAGCTCTTATGCATGATAGAATTATGCTTAAGAATAATTGAATCACTAACAATAGGCCTAGAAAGAATATCAACGACTTTGTTATAAAAAAAAAAAATTATACCTTATAACCAAGTGGAACTGTTGTAGAAAACCCATCCATCTGAAGTGCATTCCTTGTTGCATCTTCGTTTTTTATTGTAAGTATTGCAATGGTTGATGTTGTGTGAATGATAGTTATACAAATACCAAGGCATAGTTATTTTTTCACACTTTTCACCAAGGCATACAAATACTTATCATAAGTAGGATAGTTAAGCATTGCACCATTAAAAGTTTTAGAATGAAAACAAATAGGCTTACCATGTTGCAACAAGAATTCTCTCATTGCATAATTGTTTTCATCGGTTTGGATCTCAAATGGTTGTCTCAAATTTGAAAGTGAAAGAACTGGAGTTGAACTAATCTTCTCCTTTAATGCATAAAATAAAAAAAATTGATTGCCTCCCCATTGGAAAACTTGCTTGATGCTTGTCATTGCATGTAATGGAACTGCAATTGAAGAGAAGTTAGCAATAAACTTTCTCCAATATTGGGTTGCTCCCAAAAAACTTCTTACCTCAGTTACATTATTGGTCTTTGGCCAATCCAAAATAACTTGACCTTGGAAGGATCAATTTTCAGTTCTCCTCCTCCAACAATATGCCCCAAGTAAACAAGTGAGGTCTTTCCAAACTCACATTTGGGCATCTTAAAAAATATTTTTTCTTTCTTCAAGACATCCATAACTTGCTTCACATGCATAACATCATCTTCACGAGATTTTCTAAATATCAATATATCATCCAAGTATACAATCACACAATCATCAAGAAAATGTCTTAAAACATCATTCATGACTCTCATGAATGTAGCAGGAGCATTGCAAAGTCCAAATGGCATCATCGTCCACTCAAACAAACCTTGCTTTTTTTTAAAGTTGTCTTCCAAGTGTCTCCTTCACCAATCCTAATCTGATGATATCCACTTCTCAAATGTAATTTATTAAAATACTTAGCATCTTTCAATTGATCAATAAAATCATCAATTCTAGGAAGAGGATAACGATTCTTTACCATAATATTGTTCAAGGCCCTGAAATATACACACATGCGCCATGTACCATCTTTCTTTGGCACTAGAACAATTGGTGATCCACATGGATATGTGCTTGGCATGATGTCCCCTTTGTCAAGAAGCTCTTGGATTTGTTTTTTAACTTCARCATTCTCCATGACTGACATCCTGTACATACCAATGTTTGGAAGAGGACAGTCTTGATGCAATTGTATCTCATGTTGGATAGCCCTTTTTGGAGGAAATCCCTTTGGTTCCTKAAACATCTCATCATATTGGTTAACAAACTCATATAAATCRGATTTCAACTTTGAATCAYAACCTTGGAAATATTCTTTTTCAGCATTGTCTTTGGGTTTKATCATCAAGAGGACAAAATTCTTACTAGCATTGACTAATCTCTTCATTTGTCCARCATTTACAAGTGACAAATTCAACTTCTTTGTATGTKCTCTAACAATGTACTCAACTCCATTTTTAAACAAATGATAMWTGTTCTCGTGAYGATGAAATATGTCTCTCTTAKCAAATAAGTATGGGCTCCCCAACACAATACCACAGATATCCAAAGGAATAACATCAAGCTCTACCTCATCTATAAAATTTGCAATGATGGAAAATCTAAGTTTACACCTTCTTGTCACATGCAATTTGGCATTGTCACATATCCATCCTAGAGGGTATGGTTTAGAATGTGGATAAGTTTCCAATTTTAGTTTCATGGTAGTGTCTTCAGATATGAGGTTTGCTTGAGATCCAGTATCAAAAAGAGTATCTATCTTGGTATGTTTTGAAATCACCCTTATGTGGAAAATCTCGATTCTTTCTTTTTCTTGTTGAGTTTCATTGAGGCTATTACTACATGAAGAACTATTACTTGCAATAGAGTCCTTACCTTGAAAACCCATGGTTGTAATCTTCGTCTCATCACCTAAATCATAACCTAGATCATGTTGTACGGTTGCAGTAGTCTTTGGTTTCCCCTTATTGTTGAACTATTTGGGTCTCTTTTCAGAATGAAGTTTTCAACAATGGTATTCATCATGGCCATATTTTGAATAGTGTTTACATGTGAGTTTCTCTCCCTATTTATTGACTGAAGCATTCTTTCTTCCATTTCCAATGAACTTCTTCTTTCCTTTGTCTCCATGAACAAAAGGTTTCTTGTTTCCCTCTTGAGGTTCATTCCTCCCTATTCCTTCCAAATGAGTTTCTTGTACACAAACTTCATCTAGACTTGTAGTGTTAAACATAAGTATTGTGTGCCTTAAGTAGCTATGCAATCCTCCAATATATTTGAGTAAATTTTCTTGAGAAGACAAACCTATACCCAAAATCAAAGCCCTTCTTCTAAATTCTTGAGTGTAGCTTTGAACATTTTTCCCTTTAGCTTGTCTAAAGTTTTTCCAATCCATAATATCTTTCTGCATGTATGCTAATGCATAAAATTGTCTTTTAAGTGCAACAATAAAATCATTCCAAGAGGAGAAAACTTTACCATGTTTCTTCATGTCCTCTTGAGTTTTGGCTTCCCACCAAAGGAGTGTTTCACTGTCCAATCTTAAAGAAGCAAGTTGAATCTTAGTTTCATCATCTGTGATCCTTTGTATCCTACAATACACTTCAATCTGATGAATCTAGTTATCCAATTTCTCAGCATTTACCTCTCCATTGTACATAGGCAATTCAAACTCAATATCAAGCTTAAGCAAAGGAGTTTGTAGAGGAGTTGTACCATGTTCTTTTGGAGAATTTGGAGGTGGTTGTGAAATGGTAGAAGAGGTGGAATATGGAGGTGAAGGAGGTGGATAATCACCATTCCCTCCATTTCCATTTGGAGTTTTATCACCACTGTCTATGTTACTCTTTGGAGGGTTTGAGCTATCACCTTGCAATCTTGCATTTCTTTATTCAAATAAAACTTTCGCCATCTCATTCATATCATAGAAAGATTCTCTGAAAGTTTCCTCCTCTGAAGGAAGAGTTCCATGACTCTCCTCATGAGCCATACTTGGTGAATATCTCCTTGAAGCTTGAGGTGATTTGGTAGTTCTCCTTCGTGAGAGTTGAGATATTGGCTCTACAAGTTGATCTTATCCTCTTGTGAGCTTCAACCTTGTAAGTATCAGAAAAAAAAACACTTGCAAACAATCAAGCCTTCAAAAACCTATGCTCTGATACCAACTTGATCATAAAATGTAAAGACTTGTATCTTTTAAATTATTTGTAAGTGTTAATTATGTGTGCTTGAGAAAAATGATCAATTTGCAAACACATAAAGTAGAGAGTTTTCACACTTAATATTCACATAATAACCAGTAAATAACAGCAATCAGTAAACACATAACACATCAAATGATAAAGGAGTTCACCCCTCTCTTGGGCTACATCTCCTACTCCAGCTTCCAATGAATCTTTTTTATTATTTTATCAAAGTGATAAAATTAGTGCTTTACATTGCTAAAAATTCCAAATAGATGTCTCCAATGGATCCAAAACATTCAAAAACCCCTAGCTCAACTTTTTTTGCACCTGATTTGGCCAAAAAATGGAGAAGTTATCTTCCTGGAAAATTTCCCCTTCAAGCTTGTTGTCTCTGGTTCTCCAATTCGCACCTGTGATTGACTAACCCGGCTCTCACAACGTTACTGGGCCAAAAACCCAACACCACGTGCATCTCGCAATCTGTGGAAAATTGTTGAACTGTTAGGGTGATTAGCACCCCCTAGAGTGGAGGCGTTTCTTGCATGGGGGGGCATATGTCTACGTCCCAACGCCTATCTCGGGCCCATTGTAGAAATGCATGTTGTGTTGACATGTATCTTGGCACATGGGTGGAAGACCTTTGGTTAAGGCGTCAAGTGTCGAGTAGTTGTTGTGGATATTTTTTCAACCCCACGCCAATGTAGAGTGGTTGTATGTTATGGTATGGACAGGGGGTTGGGGCTAATCCCCAACCCTTTTCTTCGCCAACCCAACGCAAGTTTCAACTTAAATAATTATTAAAGCATATATGGTTAAGTAACACTGCATAGGCGGGTTGGTGGCCCGACCTATTCAAATACTATGCCACTTCCCACAAGGTCGGGGGTTCGACCCTCACAAACTACCACAAATTTTATAAACTGGAGGGGTGCCACATGGCAACCCACAACTGGGCCATGTGGCACCATATCACTTGTCACCCAAGCACCACGTGTCATCAAACTATGCATCCACGTATCTACCAAACCACCTTTCCCAATTAGCCTACCAACTCAACACTTCTGCACAGTGGTCAATCGACGTCACCTTCCACGTGTGGGACTGTACCATGCCATGTAAGCACTGTACGAACTGTACAATCAGCAAAATTTTGCTTGTTTGGCAAAATGGACAAAACACGATATCTCACTCATATGACATATGTTTGAACCCGTTCAAGTTTTGTTGGGATCATGAGGACGATGCTTACGCACGTATCTGTTTTGAAGAAATTATGAGAACTTTGATTTTTGAGCAAATTTTGATCCCCTGGATCGAGATGTGTTCTTGGGGGAAGACTCGACCACCAAAATTTTCAGACAAGGAAGAGTTTGATTGACACTATAGGATGGGAGGAGTAGAACCCTTCTAGGTGTGCTACACATTCCAGGTTTGCAAGGAAACTTGATATCTTTCAGCAATGTGATCGATGTAGGGGTGCACGCTATATTTTAGAAGGATACGTGAAACATGGTCAGAGGTGTGATGGTCTTAATGAAAGGCATTTGGATTGGAACCGTATACAATTTATTATGGAATGTCAACTCGAATGGATGAAACAGTGTCATTTTTCTTGAAGTTTACTTGACTTCGACTCGACTCGAGTCCACTTCAACTCAAATCGACTCGATTTGACTCGGGATGACTCGATTCAAACCAACTCGACAAGTCCTCATAAAAATGACTCGACCATGCTATGGCACGAGAGGATGGGAAATATTTTAGAAAAAGGACTTTCATCTATGCACAACAAAGGTATGGTCGAAGATTTTCTTGAATTTAATTTACAAGTAAACTTTTAAATTCCCATCTGGAGTGACAAGGGAAAAGGGGATTCTATAATTGGTTCATAGTGATGTGGTTGGCCCTATTTTAGTGACTTCACTTGGTGGATCCATGTATTATGTCTCCTTAATAGATGATTTTTCCAGGAATACATGGATATATTTCCTGAGGAAGAAATCAAAGGTTTTTGAGAAATTCAAAGAGTTTAAATCTCTTGTAGAAAAATAGACAGATAAGAAGATTAAAGTGTTCAGAACTGATAATGTTGGTGAATTTTGTGGAAAGGAATTTGATCAATTATGCAAGCAGTGTGGAATAGCATGCAAAAATCCCACACCATATACCCCAAAACAAAATGGATTTTCTGAGAGAATGAACAAAACATTGATGGACAAGGAAAGGAGCATGCTAAGTGGTCTTGGGCTTGCACAAGAATTTTGGGTAGAGGCAGTCAGCATTACAAAATATCTAGTGAATATGTCTCATTCGTTGATGCTAGTTGATATGAATCCACATGAGGTATGGTCTGATAAGAATCCTTCGGCTCCACATCTCAAATTATTTAGCTATGATGCATTTATGCATGTTCCCAAAGAAAAGAGGAGCAAGTTGGACAAGAAGGAATTCAAGTTTATTTTCATTGGATACAAAGAAGGAATGAAAGGATATAATATTTGGGACCATGCATCAAGGAAAACAGTGTACATTTGAGATGTGGTCTTCAAAGAAGTCAGAAGGAAGTTTGAGTCTGAAGTGATTGTTCAAACATAGAATAATCCAGAGAATGTGTGGTTTTAACTAAGGAATGAAGAAGGTGATTCAGATGAGTCGACTGAATCAAATGAAGAGGTAGAACCAGTGTTGGCACAGGGGCAGACCCAGGATTCAGATGAGTCGATTTTCTCATTGAGCACGAGATCCTCCTTCCCAAAACTAGGTCAAGGCACAGAGCCAACTTCTTTATTGAGCATAGAGCCTTACATACACATTTTGTTTCACAAAGAAACTTAGAACTACTTTCACTTAGCCACTTCCCACTACTCTCTACTCTTCTACAATACATTCTTACTTATACTTTTACAATCCCTTACAAAAAGGCCTAAAAATGGGAGAACCCATGGGCCGACATCCCATAACCCATTAAAAAAAACCTAAGGAACCCCTTGTTGGGCCACATAGCCCGCAAAATAAGGGAGATCCATGATCTCAACTCCACATAGGCGCTCCATATTCGAACAACCTATCGAAGTCCAAAAGTGTTTCAAACCTGACCGAGGTTTCCTCAAAACTTGGTTGAGGGCCAACAGGCCCCCAACACTCACATGTGACTCATCCCGAGTCACTCAAGTCTGGTCAATTCTGATTTGAAGGCCTCGAGATTCACTTGAGTTGCCTTGACTTGATTCTTCACCTGAGCCTCCTACTCAATGAGCTCTTGGATCATTTTCTCTATAACAGACCCTTCTAGGCATTGTTCTGCTATCACAACCACTTGGTCCAATTGTGAGCCTTGTCCTTCAATTTCTTCAAACACCTTGTAGGCTTCATCCTACACAAGTTGTAGTTTTTGTGCGACTTCCATTACTCTTCCCTGGATGGAAGTAATATATCTTTGTACCGCATGTTTCTCCTAAGACCTCTTCATTCTTTCAACTGTGGTGACCAGCTTCATTTGTGCCTGCAAGGAGAAGGCCTGTTGTTGTGCCTTCTGAAATTGTGCTTCCAATTTCCTTAGCTCTAGATATTCTGTGAGGCATTCATAAGTTTGTGTGCTTATATCACTCAGTTGTTTTCATTCTGAGGTGAGGGATATGATCCTTACTACTGCGTTCTCAGCGGCTTCCTCCCTCTGATCATGCACTTCCTAGGGGGTGCTCGTCACTGCTTGGATATCCAACTCCGTTATCCTTTCTTGAAGTTGTTGGATGGTCTCATCGATCTTCACCACTTGAACCTCGACCAAATATTCTTCCTCCTGTTCCAAGCCCAGCATGGAGTGATATGCTTTTTTCATTGCTTCTTTGACCGTAGCCCATTCTACAAACAGCTGCTCCTTTTCTCTCTATAGTTGGGATTTTTCCTTCTGGATCATCACTTGAAACTCTTCTTTCTCATTTTCATAGGCGGTTACACAGTATCACACTACTTGTAATTGATCTAAGACTTCCTCTTTCTCTTGTTTCAAGGATTTTGTAGCCTTCACCTTCTCTTCTTGGAATTTCTGAAGTCGATCCTCTGTCACATCTACAAGTCTTCTCAATTAGGTTGGTTCATCACCCAATTCTGCAATTTGTGACGAGGAAGACGCAGTAGGTATTGTGTGGATCAATTGAATAGCTTGTTGTATTTCCTTCAGTTCCTTATC
>JZKD02S1780449.1:293122-309904 GCA_000966675.3 Picea glauca | reverse complement strand
AATAATAAAGGAAGGACCTGGCAATTTCTCTGGTGGACGTAGCCCACACTGGGTGAACCACGTAAATCTGTGTCTCTCTTGTATTATGTGTCTTCTGTGTTTTGTTTCTGTATTTGTTTTATTTTATTGCTCCGTGGTCCTGTTTTTCTAACAATAGCATGATGTGTCAGTTGGAATTGCTTCGACTGACAGTTTTTTGCAAGATGGTCTTGAGAGACTTATTGATGGCCTCAACTTACCCATTTTCCTGGGGGTAATAAGGAGATGAGTGATCATGTTTAAATCCCATCTTAGACGCTATTTCTATGATCATTTCATTTTGAAAATGACTTCCATGATTAGTGACAATATCACTCGGGATATCGAACTGGGTGATAATTTGGTTGAATACAAAAAAAGATGCAGTCTTCCCATAGGATTTCACGATAGGCGTGGCTTCGGCCCACTTGGTGAAGTAGTTGACAGACATGATAATGTGTTGATGCCCCCCAACTGAAGTTGGGTTGCAATCAATGAAATCGAATCCCCACTTGGTGAAGGGACCGACGGTAATGACTAGGTGAAGAGGGGTTGGGTATGAGCGCATTTTTCAAGTGAACACCTGGCAGGGGTGACACTTCTTAACCACTTCAATACAATATTTAAATATGGTGGGCTAGAAGTAACTGACTCGCGAGATTTTTTGGGTTGTCGCAAGCCCGAATAGATGACCACCACAAGCCCCTTTATGGAAATCATTAAGGACTAACTTGGCTTCCTCGTGAGTTAAGAAACAATGTAAGATACTATCTATTCCTCGACGATACAAAGTGTCACCGATGATTGTATACTTTTTGGCTTGGTATCTAACACGTCTTTGATCATCTCGCGAGAGATGTTGAGTGAACTTCAAGGTTTGAAGATATAAAACAATATCTCCATACCAGGGGTCGAACGACAAGACGAGGAAAATGTGTTCATATGTGAACGAATCTACATGAATAACATCTTCGTCTAATCGTGGGAAATCAGATATTAAATCTGCAAAAACTAGTGATTTCTTGGACTTGGCCGAAGCAAAGTCGAGATCAAATTCTTGTAATATGACAATCTATCTATTATATTTTCCACCTATGATACATCTAGTGAGGACGTATTGAAATGGATTAACATCGGCAACCACAGTAGTTTTGCAAAGCAATATATAGTGTCGTAAACGTTGGACTGTGTGGACGGCATCCAAAGCTATCTTTTCAATGTGCAAGTAATTACATTCAGGACCGACTAAATTTCGACTAAGATAGTATATGACATTCTCACGGAGCTCATCATCCTCCTAAACTAGAACCATACCAATGGTCTCTTCATATGTGGCGATATACAACAAGTAATATCTATTGTAATCAGGAGATTTCAGCAGAGGGGCCAATACCAAGGCTTTCTTTAAAGCATCAAAAGACTGTTGGGCTCGCTCATCCTAGATAAACAGGGTGCCTTTCTTCAATAGGTGCATGAAAACCTTAGTGATATTGGCATAATTCACAATAAACCGACGCAAAAATTGAGCTTTCCCCTGTAAACCTTGAAGCTGTCTAATCATGCGTGGGGGAGGCAACTGAAGAATTGCCTCAACCTTAAGTGGATCTACCATGATCTCTGTCTTAGAGACTAAGAATTATAAGAGATGGCCACATCTAATGAAAAATATGCATTTATGAGGATTGAGTTGAATTCTATAGTAGCGACATCTTTCAAAAACCAGTCGAAGGTGCGTAGCATGATCCACTCTCTTGTGAGAGTGAGCAGCAAGATCATTGAGGTAAGCTTTGACTATGTGTTTGAGATCATGAAAAGCGAAAGTCATGGCTCATTGGAAGGTTGCTCCGGCATTTTTCAGGCTGAAAGGAATTTTCCGGTATGCAAATGTGCCCCAAGGACATATGAATGTCATCTTGTGTTGGTTGTTGGGTTTGATATATATTTGGTTATAGCCTAAAAATCCGTCCATAAAAGAAAATATTTCGCTTCCAGCACACTCATCAAGAATATGATCAATGAAAGGAGTGGGGAATTTATCTTTAGGAAAGGCCTTGTTCAGGTCGCAAAAGTCCATACACACACGGATGGTTCCTTTCTTTTTATTCATGGGAATGGGGTTGGATACCCATTCGGTCAAGGGAACTGCGTAGATAAATCTGGCATTAAGTAGCTTCTCTACCTATGCCTTAATAGTGTGGGACTTCCTAGGATTAACAGCTCTAAGACATTGTCGAACAGGTTTAGCATCTTGGTAAGTCCTAATATCATGTTCAACAATACATAGGTCGATCCCTGGAATCTCTTCATATGACCAAGAGAATACGTCTCGAAATTATTTGAAGAGGTTGGTGTAGATCAGAATCTCTTATGGTGAACAATCTGCACCTATATTTACATTTTCGATATTGCCAGGGGTGCGAGAGATATCAATATGGATGGTAGGAGAAATAATCCCCATATTCCCTTCGGCGTAAATTCCATGTGTATCAAGTGGAACTACAGCGTGACCAACTATCTCACTCAGGGTAGATCTAAAATCATCTTTCTCAATTCTTTCGAGACTTGGGAGAAAATAAGATCGATGATGTATATCATCCCAAGGTCTCTCAAAAAATTTCATGGCTTCAAGGATGGCTTCGTCTGAAGGAAAAGTCTCATCCAAGAAATCATGTGAACAAGATAACGAAGTGGCCCACATGGGCCTAAGAACTGGATCCTCCTTGACCGTTTGCGAGGGAACAGGATCGAGATCGGCAGAAGAGTCAAGGATAGATTGATATGCAATCTCTGTTGTTGATAGTGGCATAGCCATGCCAACATGTGACTGACCTTTAATCGATGAAGTCGGAGAATGTAGGGTCCAAGGGTCACTAAAATAAGAAGCATGGAAAGGGATGGACCTCTCTACTGAAGCGGACGTACTAGACATGGTGTAAATGTGGTGAGTCGGTGCCAAGAAGTCGAAAGTACCCATGAGGGAAGAATACATTTCGACACTCTTATTCTCAGTTGCCAATTGAGAATTGTCGACCACAAGGATCGACGGTCCAACAGATGTGTTCGGGCTAGAATACGCAAAGGATAACTGGTCGATCGTCACAATATCCCCCTGATGAGGAAAACAAAGCATGTGAAAAATAAATGATACGACGGTGACCATAGCATAAGTCCAATTGTGACCTAGTAACAGGTTATAATTGAGAGGTGCATAAACTATCTCTACTTCCACCTCTACCATCTTCCCACCTAACTATATCGGAAAGGCAAAGAGAATACCATGAGGGAAAAAGGACTGACCGTTGAATGTGGTCAACATGGTCGACGAATTTTAAAGGGTTGGAGAATCGATAACTTTCCAACAGACTAAGGACATCACACAAGTGGCATCACCTTCATCAATGACCACTCATTTGATGGTATATTTAGAATACTCCACATGGATTTGGAAAGCCACATGGTAGGGTAAGCGAGGCTTCATGTCCATGACATCAAACTTTATGACCTTCGAGCCACTAGGTTCTAGAGATCCTAAGGAAGAGAGTAAGTCATTCCTCTATGATGGACACGTCTGGAGTACCTCCAAAGCAAACATCGCGCAAGGTGTTTGGCCTAGATCCTTAGCGATAGAGTAGTTATGGGTGGCTCTAGTATTAGGTTTATGGGTAGAGCACTTAAATACTCCTTTCAGAATACGAGGCGGTGGCTCTGATTTCTGAATCTACAAATTCCTCTTCAGGGGTGGAGGAGGAGCTTCTAGGCTGGTACTAGCTTTTGAAGAGTCGTAATCTCGAGAGCGAGTGGCTATATCGATTTTTACATCGACCATATTGATACAAACACGGTTGCCATCTTGTGGTGGTGGGTTTTGACTCCCACCAAGCACATTTTCGGCATTCAAAGAACTTGAGGCTAAGTATTGGTTGTGAGGAAAAGGATTCGTTAGCACAGTGGGCAGAATATTTAAAAGCCTCGTAGCCTCCGCAAGTTTGGGGCATAAGTGTGTAAGTTGATCATCAGTACAAAGTTTACAAGGAAACTTAACCTTACGCTTTTCTTTCTTGCCCTCTCCATCATTATCATTCTATTTTCCATTATTATTCTTGTCCTTGGGTTTATTCTTCCCACCTCTACAATTATTTTGACCTTTCCGATTATTCCCATCTGGTTGTTGGTCACCGTTTGGGTTTTTCGATGACTGCATGGAGTGTACATCCGTTGATTGGCTGGGTTTGGAGGATCCATATGAATTTGGTCCTCCAGCAGACTTTGTTGCTAAGCATGCGGACTTTACATTGGTGGACCCCACAATTCTATTGGCATGGGGCCGAGGACTGTGTCTAGGATCATGAGTTGATCGCGGTGCGTCGGGAAGAAGGTGGTGTAACATCCCAGACTAAGGATAGATCAAATCAAATTGTTGGGCTCTAAAAATGGCCTCTTCCTTGCTGAAGACCCCGGAAGTAGCGATGTCCTTTGAAATAGGAGCATGAAAATACTTTAAAAACCATTCTAAAAGAAAGGTCAATGGTATGGGAGTCTTAACTAACTATCTTCGCCGATGCCATTCCTAGATATGGTCCGAAATATGAGTGTCATAACCCTGGCGTAAAGTTGACAAAAGTTCAAGGCCAACATCATAACAAACGGGTAGTTGAAAATGGTTAAGAAATGCTACCACTAACTGTTGAAAAGAACCATATGTCCCCCTAGGTAGCTCAATATACCATTGTGACACAATCTCGATAAGAGTGCATTGAAACAATCGTAATCTAATAGAATCGTGATTCAAATAATTCGATGAGCACCAGAGGTGAAAAGTAATGACGTGATCACCAGGGTCCTCGCCATTCTTACCCTGAAACTTTGGAATGTCTGATGAAATATTGGTGGGGACAAGGGGCCATGTGGGATCATGACTCACCAAGTCGTTCATTAGCTTAGACAAATCTGGTAGATTAAGTGTGGCCAGAAAGGGAATATGGGGTTGTGACACCTGACACCATCCTTCCGCAAAAGACTGAGTATTAGGAGTTGTATTCCATCTAGGATTCTGGTAAGGACCAAAACCTTGTCTGGAATTAAAATACCCTCCTCCAAGTGGATTCGTGAAAGAAGGATTGGGTATCATTCCAGCAGGAATGTTCTGATAAGGGTTATGAAAATTGCCCCTAGTTGGATTAGCTTCAAACTGGGGGTTGTTAAAACTGCCCCCAACTGGATTAGATCCAGGTTGGGGGGTGCCCAAGACATAAGACTGACCTCCTCTGGGTGGGAATCTAGAGGATTGAAGTGGATTCGTTATGCCAAAATTATTGGTCGAATTCGACACCGAGGGGAAAGGGATATAGGGTGGAACTTGTCTGTCATCTTGGTTGTTCCATCCATCCATAGAAGGATTAGACCTGGGGTTAAGGAAGGGGATACTTCCTACATTAGTATTTTCTTGGGGAACATGAGAGCTACCAAATGGAAAAGGAGTGTAAGGAGGTGTAGTGCCCCTATGTCCAAGGCTAGTGTTATGGCCAGCAGCTGGGATGGCAGTTGAAAAATGTGAAGTGAAACTTGACATACCATGATAAAATGGACTAGTATCCATGGGGATGGTCTGAACATTGTAACTCGGTGAGTGGCCAAAACCCCCAAAAGGGTTAGAGGCAAGAGAAAAAGAATTTACTAAGGGTCAAGCCATAGTACCAGTGTAGGCCTCTGGCACTGCAACTGTAGTGGCTGCAGGTGTCGAAGGAGTGCAATTAACTATAGTGGGATTGGGAGTTGATGAACTCCCAGTGTTCTAAAGACTAGACTCAGTACTCATCCTTGTGGGATCACAATTCTAAAAAGTGGATGTGTGTGTACCACTCCCAATAACTCTACGCCTTTTAGAAGGCAATAGCTCGAAAACCGGTGGTAACTGTAGCAACCGACGAGACCTGCGAGGAATTTGGTACAACTCCACGACGACTTATGATTCTCAACAAATAAAAATATATCCTAAGGCCAACTAGTAATCAAAGAGCATACCAAAAATTCAAATGGCCAATATGCATGCAAACAGGCTAAAGTGGTTGAGTTTCCTCCCTCACTAAAGAAGGTATGCCTTGTCCAGGAGAGACCTGAGACTCCCTACTAAAGTTTGGAGGTAACAGAATCAGTTATAAGGGCCCTCGTAGGCTTAGAAACCAGTCGTTCAGATCCCCCCGGAGAGGTAATCCTCCATAAAGGTTGTGTGTTGTCTGACACCTATCTGACTCAGGATACAAGCAGAATAACCCCTGCAAGTAACATATGAGAAACCTAAGTCAAGAAACTAATCAACCACCATATAACCGATGCACAGGCGAATAGTCATAAGTCTTGATTACCGTATGGGCAGGGTAGCAAAGCCTTAAACCTTGAAATTACCGCCTCTCACAGAGGTATGGATACTAGCAATATCCCCAAATACGAATAAATCCACAGAAATATCTCTGACGCTAGGTGAGTATCTAGGGGTTATCCCTTCAACAAACTTCACGCAACCTCATGCTTAACTCCGGTGTGAGCAGAGCCTCATGATATTACCAATTATACAATGTATTTCTCAACTCCATGTCTCAGACACATATGTTGATTTAATTTCCTTGGGGAAGTTTACTCACCAAATCATATTCCAAGGCACTAAATCCTAGGCTAGTTTGTGCACCCTAAACAATAAAATTGGTACTAATCAATTTTAGTTTAAAGCGTAAATTTTATTGGCCGTGATTACTCAAAAAGGTATGGAAATGAAACTCATGGTGTTATGACTCTGCATGAAAATAAAAATAGATATAATGCAAAGCTTAACTTTAACTTTTCAGTAAATGATATGCTAAAATAAAAACAGTGCAATCTTCAATTTTAACTCTTCAACTCAGAAGTAAAATGCAATCTTTCGCTAAATGTGCTAAGCTAATGATAAATGTTCCAAGACAAAAATACCAACCAATGCAAAATACCTATTTTTTTGTATTTTCAATGTATTAAAAAGAAAATGCATGGACTGATAAGCGACTTGATATATAACTTCTATTGTGTATAAAAGCAATCCCTCGAGCAGAATACCAAGCAGCTAAGCAGACAACCCAACTACCAGGGACAAATCAAAAATAGAAAACAAAGAGAAAGACGTCGCCCAAAAAATCAACTCCAAACAGGTTTCCTGTTATCCCAGATAATCTCAATAGGCACCACAGAGACCTAAGAAGTCTCAGTGATCCTCAAAATCTACCCAACAATCACTAAACCAAGCAAGGGGAAGTGGTATACGCGACTGTTCAAGAGAAAAGGGTGTATATATGCTTCTTGTAGTGGGACAGCAAGCGTGTATACACAGTTGTCAGGGGGAAAAGGGCATATATCTTTTAAAACAAGGCTAGGCAAGGGTAAAAGGATGAAAAACTCAGACCCAGAGTGAATAGACTCTGTCCAACTATGATATGACAAGAAACATAAAGGAAAAAAAAGCAATGTAAGAAGGAAAAATACTTCAACCCTTAGAAGGAAGATCTATCTCCAGTGGAGTCGCCAATTTTGTTACAAGGGAAAAACTCTCTATGGCCAAGGGTAAATGTAATGTCCCCAAGGCCGATACCTATTGTAAATCATGTCTATGAAGTATAAATCTTGCATTATGAATTTTAATTATGTTTTATAGGCTAGTGAGCCAAGTTTATATAAGCTGGTGGGATTATGTGTTATTAGGTCGAAGAGCCTAAGTGTTAAGGTCGGGAGCCTGCTTTTGTATATGTAATCATGCAGAACATTAATAAAAAAATATAAACATTGTTGCATGAAGACTGACCACGATGAATGAGTGATGAGGGACTAAGCTTCCAAAGAATGGGTAAGGGATTGAGGGCTAGAAGGTTGGAAAGAGAGACTAAGTATTGAGCCTAGGGGCTTAAGTCCTTGGGAATAATATTTTAATATTATTCCAAAAGCCATGTGAAATATATGTTTTGTCCTAAGTTCCTGGAGAGGAACGCATGCTGATGGAGTGCATGCAGCTTCATGGGTGACATGTGTCAACCCAGACACATGTAGTTAAAAAAATGCAGAAGTCAGTCGTGGAGGGGGTTGCTCCTCATTCCATCATCCTTTGCGTCTGATTTTGGATACCCTCACGCAGCTCTGAGAACCAGAAAATCGAGATGTCTTCCTGAAGACCAAAAACATCATCCGTCTAATTCTGTTATTGGTCTACGTCTTCCCTTGACATACCTATGCACCGTTGAGAGAACTGGTCAGGAGGGGAAAGTCGACTTGTGAGTTCAAGAACCCAGTCTACCCGCCATTGCCGAGCTGAATCCGTACACGATCTGTCTGTAGGTTGTTGTTTTTTGTTTTCCTGAGTGGGGTTGTGTTGTGGTTATCCTCACTATGTGGGAATTGAGTCAGAAGGGGCTGGAGAACCAGGTTTTAAGGCCCTTAGTTGAAGAGGCAGTCTGTCAGGCCTGTGAGAAGTTATTTCCAGGTGAAGGAGTCTGTTGGGAAGTGGTATTCTTCCATAGAGATTTAATCACCAACTACGGAGCTCTAAGACTTCCTGATATGGCATGTTGTCGAGACCCAGAGAGGGAGGTGAAGCATTGATGGATTGTTGTTGTGAAGGTGTATACTCCCGGGTGGAACAGGCATGTGGGGAATGAGAGTTTGTGAGTAGTGGGCATAAGAAGGCATCCTGGGAAGAATCCTTCCGGTTATTCTATGTAGTTTTCCCTGTAACCTCAGCCTAGACTTGAATTCCTTGCCTTGGGTGGAGCTTAGTCCCATCTCGGGGGTGACCCACTGCTGAACATGATGAGCAGCGTGGTCTAAGGCTAGGAGGTTCGTGGAAGGCCTGCATGTAGTTGGTGGAATTACCACGGTTTCAAAGATAAGTACCAGTTGATGCTTAATATTATGTTTTGCATGTCTGTGATGCTTATATGTATCATGTATTCTATTGTGCATATGAATTATTGTTAATGCCAGGGATTATTTATGTTAGCAGTAATCTTATGCTTACTCTGAGTTAAATGTGTTTAATTTGATTTAAATGCATGTTATTAATTAAGTATAAGATTGATGATATTTCGTGCAGTATCATTGCCCAGCCAGTGGGTTGACAACCAGGGAACGTTACAGTATGGTATCAGAGCTTGGTTTCAATGTTGAACCTGGATGGGCTGGATAAGTGGTCTTTTGACCGAGGTTTTGAGAAGGAAATTGTGTTTGGAGGACTAATTTCAGACCTCAGAATATTTATGAGTGTCAACGGGCTACTTGACCATGTTACAAATATCAGGAGGTGTAGCGGTATTACAAAACTGCAGCCGGTGTGGTATATGGCCACAGGGAGAGAGAGAACTCCACACCAAAAGTGTTGGATCAAGCAGATGAAGGTTCAGAAGGGGGGTACCAAGTCATTGGCCACAAGTCCTTGAGAAGCAGAATTGGATGGTCAGAATTCTCTGTGGAGAACTCGCAAAATCGCGAGGGCTGTTAGATGGCCAGAAGTTGCAAGATGGTTAGTGGATGGAGAAACTCGCCACCCTAGGATCCAGAATAAATGTGGATCGTTGATCATGGTTGGTTTGAACCGTTGGATCATTTTGTGAATTCAGGGATCGTGAACTTGGAACGCAGGCCAAATTCTTGGTCACTCCAAGTCTCGAATCGTGAAAGAGATTAACAAGGGTAGAATCGGATGGTTGAGCGCTTCCAGGAAAAAGTGTCGAAATCCCGTGAGTCACTGGATCCAGCCAACTAGCGAGGAAGTTAGGGTTGAATATCTTTGATAGGTGTAATCATAGGAGATATCTGGACCGTCGGATCAGGGGAGGCTCACAGTCGTTGATCTCATACATGAATTTCCATATCGAAATTCGGGGATTGAAGCGACAAGAGATTTGGAGTCACTGCATCGTGAACTCCTAGTTCACAAAACTTGAAAAGATATAGACCATTAGATCCAAATCATCGAGGATCATTGGATCTCATACAAGAACTCGTGTATTGGAATTTGGGGATTGAAGTGACAAGATATTTGGAGTCGCTGCATCGTGAACTCCCGGTTACCAAAAACCCGAAACCCCAAAATCCCAAAACGATCTACATCGTAGATCATAGGAGAGGAACTTGACCATTGGATCAAGTAGATGAATAGACTGTAATTTCATAATTTTGGCAAACGAAAGTTTGAGATGTGTAGATGCACGAACTCCTGATGCCCGAAACTCCGAAACAAAAAAAGTGAAAGTGATGGGACCCTATGACATCATCGGAAGTGATGTGGACCTTCTTAAGGACACCATGTGTCACTACCTTGGTTGGCAACAGTTGTGTTGTGGGCCCAGGATGAGAGAGGTTGGAAGTTCGGGAGTTGAGAGTTGGAGAGGGAAGCGAGTGCGAGAACCTCCGGGACCAAAACCCTAAAACCCAAAAGTTTCATTTGGAGAGCCTTGTAGCACCTAGCAGTTTAGCATTTGATCATGGCCCATGGATGCATGGGTTGGGGACTAAGAAAATGTGGGCTATCATCGTAAATTGCAGATCCAAACAGAGCTCAGAAAATTCATGGAATTGAAACGTTTTCTTATTTGCGTTGGTTTATGAATGTTGTAGTTTTATTAAGGATTTAAGTCCTAACAAACTTCGGTTGACTACACGTTGTCTGTGAAAATTTCAACGAGTGTCAGGACAACTGTGAATTGATGCCGAGTATAGAAATGGAAGAGGTGTGGATTGCCTCCAATTCAGAGAATGAAAGAGAAGGAAGGGATGTCAACTTGGGAGTCAAAGGATCAAACTCCAATGGGCACAGAAGAGAATTGGATAAGGAAGGGAATGTGATTAAAATCATTGAATGATTACAGAAATATGCCCAGGCTCACCGAGCCGATAGCCGAAAGATCATGAGGGTCAGGGATTGACAGGGTGAATTCAACTTGAAGATGTTGAAGAGCCTAGAAAGGATAGAAAGGAAATTGGAAAAGGAGAGTGACACAAGAAAAACATGGAGTCGCAGGACCCATGAGAGAAAAATAAGATCGAGGAGTGGTAGCAGACATCATCATCGCTCCCCAAGGCATTTCGGTAAGGAAGCACACAGTAGTTCAAACCCATCCCCTACCAAAAAACACCGAAGATCTGGAGTGGATGAATTGAAAGGGGAGATGAATAAGATTAAGCCTCCTACGTTTGATGGAGAACATAAGAAGGAGGAAGATGTCGAAACATGGTTGCTTGGCATGAGGAAATATTTCCAACTGCAGAATTATTCCTCTCATGCAGAAGGAAGAATTGCAATGTATCAACTAAAAGGAAAAGAATCCATGTGGTGGGATCATCTTGTGCAGGTGTAGCACGTTGGAGAGAAAGATATCACATGGAAGGAATTCAAGAGCTATTTTGAGAGGAAATACCTGACTAAAAGATACTATGACAGAAAGATGAATGAGTTCTTCGAACTCAAGCTGGGCAGCATGACCATTGATGAATACGAACGAAGGTTTTTGGAATTACTGAAGTATGTTCCATTCATCAAAGATGAGGCTATCAAGATTCAGAGGTATCTGAGTGGACTGCCACCTCCCATTGGTGACAAGATTCAGTATGATGATCCTAAGACTATGGAAGAAACAATAAGAAGAGTGAAATGCTTATATGAGAAGCAAAGAGAAAATACTACCTTTCAGAAGGCTTGGGATGACCAGAAGAAGTTTAAGAAAGAACAGAGACAGAAGGGAAACAAACCTCCCTTTTTCAGAAATAGTCCTCAAGGACATCCATCATTTAGAGAGTCGAGAATGGCTGAAGTGGGAGAACAAAGGCTGAGACAGACACCCATTTAGTGTTGGGGTTGTAAAGAGAACCACAAGTACAGAGATTGTCCCCATAAAAATGGCAAAGAAAGAGCTATCCATAATGTTCAACAAGATGAAACAGTGGAGGACATGGGCAGTAGAATGCCAAGGATCTATGCAGCCTTGGACAACAAGCAAGTTCAATTTCAGGAACACATGATTGAAGTGGAAGGTATGATTAACAACCAACCATTTATTATTTTAATTAATCCAGGGGATAGTCATAGTTATATAGACCCTAGACTGGTGGAAAGTTTGCATTTATCAAGAAGCAAACATGAAAAGTCTTGGTTAGTGAAATTGGCTACAGGAACCAAGAGGAAATTCATTGAGTTGGTTAAGTCCTGCCCTGTGGACATGAATGGATTGAGCATGAAGGTTGAATTGAATATTCTTCCTTTAGGCTCTTATGATTGTTTAATTGGTATGGATTGGTTGGACCAACACCATGCCCTCCTAGACTGTCGTAACAAGGAATTTACATGCCTGGATGAGGAGGGGAATTGGAAAATAGTCGAAGGAATTCCCAAAGCTGTGGTTGTTAGAGAAATCTCAGCAATGCAGTTGAAAAAGTGATACATGAAAATTTGTCAATTGTTTGCAGCCCATGTGGAGGAAGCATCCAAAGATGAAGTCTCCAAGATTGGAGACCATGTGGTACTAACAGATTTTGAAGACGTATTTCAGGAGGTACCTAGACTACCTCCAAAGAGAGATATTGATTTCTTTATAAATTTGATGCTTGGAGCAGCTCCAGTGTCAAAAGCTCCTTATAGAATGAGTACTCCAGAGCTGAAAGAGTTGCAATTGTAGCTTGAAGAGCTTCTAAATAAGGGGTACATTCGCCCAAGCGTGTCACCTTGGGGTGCCCCGTTCCTGTTCATGAAGAAGAAGGATGGGACGTTGAGGTTGTGCATTTATTTCAGACAGTTGAACAAAGTAATTGTCAAGAACAAGTATTCTCTGTCAAGGATCGACGATATTTTCGATCAGTTGAAAGGTGCGAAAATATTTTCGAAGATAGATCTTAGATTGGGATATCACCAAGTAAGAATAAAGGATGAAGATATCAACAAGACCTCCTTTAGAACAAGGTACGGTCATTATGAGTTCACAGTGGTACCATTTGGGTTGTCGAACGCACCTATTTTTTTTATGTGCTTGATGAATGGTGTATTCAGGGACTATCTAGACAAGTTTGTCATAGTCTTCCTGGATGACATTTTGGTGTATTCCAAGTCAGAGGAAGAACATGAACAACACCTAAGGATGGTATTGCAAGTGTTGAGAGAACACCAACTGTATGCCAAGTTGACCAAATGCTCATTTTATCAAAGGCAGATCCATTACTTGGGGCACATTATTTCAGAAGAAGGGATCATCGTGGATCCTGAGAAGGTTGAGGCCATCATAGAATGGTCAATGCCAAGGAATGTGGTATAAGTTATATCTTTTATGGGTATAGCGATCTATTACAGAAGGTTTATCACAGGGTTCTCAAAGATAGCTCACCCTATCACTTCCTTGCAAAGGAAGGAGAAAAATTTTGAGTGGACTGAAGAGTGTGAGAAAAGTTTCCAACGATTAAAGAATTTGTTAACCAACACTCCAATCTTGAGGATTGCAGATCCAAATGTGGATTTTGTGGTGTGCACAGATGTGTGTAAAGAAGGGTTGGGAGGATTTCTCAGTCAGAATGGATTTGTAATCTGTTATGATTCTAGGAAGATGAAGGAGCACGAAAAGAATTATGCCACTCACGATTTGGAGTTGGCAGCAATCGTTCACGCTCTGAGGAAATGGAGACATTACCTCATGGGAAGGAGGTTTGAATTGAGAAAAGACCACAACAGTCTGAAATATTTGTTTGATCAGCCAACCTGAAATGCTAGACAAAGTAGGTGGTTGGAATTTCTATGTGAGTATGACTTTGAGATCAAGCATATCAGAGGAAAGGAGAATAAAGTGGTTGATGCACTCAGTAGGAGGGTGCATGAATTACATGCTACATCCATTAGCATGTATCATACTGATATTGAAAGTAGAATTATGGAGGCTGCAAATGTAGATCTGCAGTATATAGAATTGGTAGCCAAGCTACAGCATGGTAAGATGCCACAGAAGATGGAAATTTATAAATTGGAAAGAGATGGAATATTGTTGTACAAGAATAGAATTTTTGTACCCAATGTCCAGTGCTTGAAACAGATGATTTTGCAGGAGATGCATAACGTGCCTTATGCAGGGCACCTTGGATATCAGAAAATAGTAGCAGTGGTCAAGAGCCATTACTTTTGGTTGGGTATGAAGAGAGAGATCATTGAATACATCGCCAGATGTATGGAGTGCCAAAACGTTAAAGCTGAGCATAGGCACCCAGCAGGGTTGTTGCAACCTTTACCGATTCCTAAGTGGAAGTGGGAAGTAGTAACGATGGATTTTATTACGGGATTGCCCAGAACATCCAAGCTGCATGATTCGATCATGGTGGTGGTGGACAAGCTTACAAAATCTGTCCATTTTATTCCACTGAAAACTACTCACAAGGCAGCAGATGTTTTTGATATTTTCGTGAAGGAAGTGGCATGATTGCACGGATTTCCTAAAATGATTGTGTCTGACAGAGACCCAAAATTCACCTCAAATTTCTGGAAATAATTGTTCAAAGGATTCGAAACGAATCTAAAATTTAGTACAGCTTATCATCCTAAGTCTGATGGACAGACAGAGAGGGTGAACCGAGTAATAGAAGACATACTAAGAATGTATGTGATGGAAAAACCATCAAGATGGGAAGACTACCTGCACTTGGTAGAATTCGCCTACAACAATGGGTATCATGCATCGTTGAAGATGATCCCATTTGAAGCACTTTATGGAAGAAAGTGCAATAATCCAGTGAGCTGGGATAATCTAGCTGATAGAGCAGTCGTTGGGTCAGAGTTTCTCAAGGAGATGGAGGGCCAAATTATAAAAAATTAAGCAGAATTTGAAAGCTGCCCAGGATAGGTAGAAAAGTTGTGTTGATAAGAACAGAACCCACAGAGAGTTCGAAGTGGATGATCATGTTTTCCTGAAAGTGAAAGCTAACAAGAGTTCCCTAAAGCTGGGAAGTTGCACCAAGTTGGCAGCCAGATTTTGTGGGCCATTTTCAATTTTGGAAAGGATTGGGCCAGTTGCATATATGCTTGCATTACCTGCATCCATGACTGTACATAATGTGTTTCATGTTTCATTGCTTAAGAAATATATACCAGATGCTAATCATGTTATCGATTGGAATGTGATTCAAGTGGAACAAGAAGGTGTCCTGGAAGTGCATCATGTGCGCTTATTAGACAGGAAAAAAAAACAACTCTGGAATCGAACTATAGGGCTTGTAAAGGTCTAGTGGAACAAGTACGGTCCTAAGGATATGACATGGGAGCATGAATATGTTATGCGGGCAGAGTACCCACATCTTTTTGAAAAATTTAAAAGCTTGCAGATGCAGTGTAAAGTTGCACTGAGGACAGTGCAAAAATAAGGGGAGGGGATTGTAATGTCCCCAAGACCGAGCCCTGTTGTAAATCATGTCTATGAATTATAAATCTTGAATTATGAATTGTAATTATGTTTTATAGGCTGGTGATCCAATTTTATATAATTTGGTGGGCTTATGTGTTATTAGGCCGGAGAGGCTAAGTGTTAAGGCCGGGAACCTTCTTTTGTATATGTAATCATGCAGAACATTAATAAAAAAATATAAACATTGTTGTGTGTAGACTAACCATGATGATTGAGTGATGGAGGACTAATATTCCACAGAATGGGTAAGAGATTGGGGGCTGGAAGGTTGGAAAGAGAGGCTAAGTGTTGAGCCTAGGGGCTTAAGTCCTTGGGAATAATATTTTAATATTATTCCAAAAGCCATGTGAAATATATGTTTTGTCCTAAGTTCCTGGAGAGGAACGCGTGTTGATGGAGTGCATGCAGCTTCATGGGTGACATGTGTCAACCCAGGCACATGCAGTTAAAAAACTATAGAAGTCATCCATGGAGGGGGTCGCTCATCATTCCATCATCCTTTGCGTCTAATTTCGGATACCCTCACTCAGCTTTGAGAACCAGAAAAATGAGACGTATTCCTGAAGACCAAAAACATCATTCGTTTGATTATGTTATTGGCTTGCGTCTACCCTTGACATACCTATGCACCTTTGAGAGAACTGGTCAGGAGGGGAAAGTCAACTTGTGAGTTCAAGAACCCAGTCTATCCTCCATTGTCGAGTTGAATCTGTACCCGATCTGTCTGTAGGTTGTTATTTTTTGTTTTCCTGAGTGGGGTTGTGTTTTGGTTATCCTCACTATGTAGGAATTGAGTTGGAAGGGGCTGAAGAACCAGGTTTTAAAGCCCTTAGTTGAAGAGGCAGTTTGTCAGTCCTGTGAGAAGCTATTTCCAAGTGAAGGAGTCTGTTGGGAAGTGGTATTCTTCTAGAGAGAGTCCAACACCAGCTACGGAGCTCTAAGACTTCCTGATCTAGCCTATTGTCAAGACCCAGAGAGGGAGGTGAAGAATTGATGGACTATTCTTGTGAAGGTGTATACTACTAAGCGAAACATGCATGTGGGGAATGAGAGTCTGTGAGTAGTGGGCGTAAGAAGGCATCCTGGGAATAATCCTTCTGGTTATTCTGTGTAGTTTTCCCTGTAACCTCATCCTAGACTAGGATTCCTTGCCTTGGGTGGAGCTTACTCCCAGCTCTGGGGTGACCCATTGCTGAGCATGATGAGCAGCGTGGTCTAAGGTTGGGAGGTTTGTGGAAGGCCTGCACGTAGTTGGTGGAATTACCACAGTTTCAAAGATAAGTATCATCTTATGCTTAATATTATGTTTTGCATGTCTGTGATGCTTATA
>JZKD02S1780449.1:265529-292923 GCA_000966675.3 Picea glauca | reverse complement strand
GCTTATATGTATCATGTATTTTGTTGTGCATATGAATTATTGTTAATGCCAGGGATTATTTATGTTAGCAGTAATCTTGTGCTTACTCTGAGTTAAATGTGTTTAATTTGATTTACATGCATGTTATTAATTAAGTATGAGAATGATGATGTTTCGCGTAGTAGCTTTGCCCAGCCAGTGGGTTGACGGTCGAGGAGCATTACAGTAAACCACAACAAACAGGTATGACTGAAGAAATCAACTCAATTCCAACATGTGTTATATAAAATAATGTGAAATACGAGGAATAAGCCTACCTCGATCCAATAGTTTGATGTCGTTCCACCATTGAGCACTTTGACCCAAAGCTTTACACCTACAAGAAGTTCTCAACAAACAAGCGATGCAAGTATATAGTGACAATATATAAAATGAGTTAGCACATCAGATAGCATAATCCATTAATAAACATTACAAACATGCCCATGGATAATAATCATATATTTGCAAGATATTGATAGGACGGGAAAGGAGTATTTCTATTAATAATTGATCAACGGACGTATCAACATTACAGACTTCCGTGTTGGCATGGTTCGAAACCACGAAACCAAGTTCCTTCCAACTGGGTCTCCACCACTTCAATCCTCCACCAAAGGAAATCTCATAGCAAAGAGGTAATGAGGTCCTCTCGAAAATAAGGAAAGATCTTGGGGGCTGAACACTGTGTTCAGACTTGAGGGACAAAGGGATGCAAACTCAATATGAAGTAATTTCTCCAGAGTGACTTTGCTCTCAAAGTTGAATGCTTTCTCCTCTCATTTCCATAGCTCGAAATTGTTCTCTTATAGCCTCTAGAATGAAATTGAAGGGTCAAGTCGGAACATTTCTAGTATATGGAAGGCCAAATATCAGAGATCTTTTGTCGTGACATGGAAACCAGACCTCATTTTTTATTTTCTGGCACAAATCCCAATATACGCAAGCTATAGTGGAGCAGCAAGCGTATACGCATCTTGCAAAGTAGTTAGGGAGCATATATGTGGAAAAATATATATTTTTGGCTCTGGATTTATCAAAAAGGGGTTGATAAATCTACATAGGGAAATGGAAAAACGCCCTCTGTGAAAGATAGCAATTGTGAGGCAAATCTTGCTATAACACCCTATCTGCCTTATTCCTAAGTCAGTTTACTACCAATACATTAGACTCTACTTACAGGGATGCATCTTGTGTATGGGCCAAGGAAGTATCTCTTCTCTCTCTTAACAGAAGGCAGAAATCAAGGTCAAAATCACTAGCATAGGTAATTTTGGCAAAGGCTTCCATAGGATTTATCTCAATAGCGATCTTATTATACATTTATTTGAATCTTTTGGAGAAATCAAAGATAGATTATCCCTCCTCTTTATTCAGAGCCCCAAACTCTGTAATATAGTACAGAAAGTCTTTTTTATCCCCCCATTGTCTTAAGAAAACATCATCCAAAACTTCAATCCCATCAATGGATCCAGGGGTCAACCCTCTAAACCATTTTCTAGCCTCACCATCAAGGCTCTAGACAAAAAATCTCATCCATACATCCTCATTTTCAATATTTAGATTGTCCGCATAACTGTAGAAGGTAGCAAGGTGTTATTCAGTGGTTATGTCTTCTTCTCATGTGAACTTGGGCATATACTTTAGGTAATCTCCAGTAGGGAGAGTATTCATTGGCTAAGGTAGGACTAAAGGGGCATATCTTGCAACCACTATTGCATCCATTTTGTTCCTAGGAGGGTTTGCACCTACCATAGGTATGGTAGGTGGAGGAGAACTATGAGGGGAAGGGGTTCAAATAGAGGAGACTGGAACTGAGCTTCCAGGAGGAAAGAGAAACAGAAGAGGATTTGGAGAAAAGGCTACAAGGCTTGAAGAAAAAGAGGATTCCCTTTTTGAAAAATCACTAACTCTAATAGGAGGAGTAATAAAACCTGGAGTGGGAAAATCTTTTGAGGTCTGGGGTCTAGACCAAGGTACAACTTCAGGGGAAGGAGGAGTGACAAGGGTTTCTCCCTCCAAATCCAGACTAGGAGGGGAAATCTCAACAGGAACACTCCCAAACTTTAAACTTTGGGAAACTCCAACAGATGGTATAATAGGAGAATGAGAAGCAGATATCGGAGTTTCTAAAGGAGGACAATGAAAATCATCAGAAATATTTGGTTCAGCAGTAGAAGTACCTTCTCAAGGGGCCTTTCCTTTTCTGACAATTTTCTCTGGGTCAGCTTCATGTGTTGCTAAAGGTAGCTGTGGAGTAGACCTCGTGTGTCTGCCTCTAGAAGCCACAGCTGAAACAGTGGAGTCACCAGTGGATTCACATCAATGGAGTCACCACAGTGGAGTCACCAGGTGCACAGTTGCAATATTTGATGTACTAAGTTATGATGCACCTTCATAACTAGTAATCTTTATCATTCAATCCCAGGGAAAATCTTCAATTTCATCCCCGAAAATGGTGCCAGAAATGTTAGCACTAGAAGTCACCTCTGGATTGCGGCAGAGGTAAGCCTAGAACCCATCAATTTTATGTCATGGATTGGTTATAAGAGGGTCAAATGGGCCCAATCTCGAGATAATATCATCTTAACTCAGAAAAATTGGACTAATATGCACAAGTAGGTGAGTGTTTGGTTTAATTTCAATTAGTAGATTGTAGTAAGGGTGAGTAGGAGGAAGACTTTGGTGAGAAAATGTAGAGTTATGTCGAAGACATCAAGCCTTCTAGCAGCCCGGAAGGAAAATATTAAACACAAGATATTCTTGAATTCAAATCTCAAAGGGACTGAAAGGAATTATAACAGCACTATAATCAAACTTTCATCATAATGCAGTCACAATAATTCAAGTGAATCAATCAATCATGAACTCTTTCAGCATCGGAGGAAAAAAAGAGGGAGCAAGAAAGTTAACTGTCATTAAACAAGAAATCTCATATTACAAAGCATAACCAAAGAACCAGAGTGTTCATTAAAACTTTACAAATCGGGAGCTTTTCTCTACCATCAACCATTGCAAAATATCAAAACTGATTATTTATACTCATAACAATTCACCACCATGAGAGATGTGACCTAGTTATTACATTTAAATCTTTGCGTCTACATTTTCCTCTGTCAGATTTCACTTGCATTCTCTTGTCAGATGTTAGATCAGATCAGTATGGGCTTCATAAGAAAATCCATGGCAGGGGAACTTTTGGCTGATTGTCTTCCTTCCACAGCTAGTTTTCAATGCTTTCCATTTAAGTGGTGAAACAAGGTTTCAACCACCTCCCCATTTTCATGAACTACTTTCAACAGGATCAGGGCGAGGCCTGACACCCATGAATGTTCCAGGTGAGCTCACGGATCCTTTGAGTCAACTCTGACGCGTCGAGGTCACGCAGATATTTCTCTGTAACCAACTCGAGTGCTTTGATCTTTTCTGTAGCTCCTTTTCATCACCCCACGTGACCTCGTGCCACGACCCTGCGCTTATCCCATATGAAATTTTTGGATTTCATGTTTCAGGAGTCTTCATTCCCCTTGATTTCAAAATTTCATATGCTTGATCCCGTGAAATTACCCATCTAGATCGACGATCAGAACTTCTTTATATTTGATGACCATGATCATTTTGGGACTTCATGTGTCGCAAGTCTTCAAGACTCTACCCTCCTACTTTTCCTGACTCGCGAAATTGCGAAAAGTTGATCCATCGGTCCAGATCTTTCCTTTGATCAAAGGCTGTGATCTTATCGTGATTTCACATTTCGCAAGTTCTGATGACTTGATCCTTGACTGCTCCATCTAGAGAAACCACGAAATACTAATCTTGCACCATGCATCCTTCCCCGTGCCAACGGCTAGGATTGACCTTGCGATTTCGGACCTATGTTTGATGCTAAACTTGGTGAAACCGTATGATCCTTATCACCCAATGGTCTTTGATCTGATTTGCATGATGGATCTCTGCCACCAAAAGGTGATCTTGCTTGTTCACTTGATTTGAGTTGATATTAGACTGCTTCAAGTGTTGTGCATGGTTCTCATGAATTTGGCCTATGTAGTTTACTTGAATGACTAGTTGAGGGCTCGGGAAAACAAAAATAATTAGTGACAGAGGAAAAGAGAGAGAAGTGATCGATTTTATGGAAAACAGAAAGGCTTATGGCCGATACTTCTCAGGCAATTTTATAACGAAAAACAGGTCGATTAAATGGATGAAGGTAAACAGAAGAAAACTATAAGTCGGGAATAAAAACCTACAATCTGCCAACGGAGGAAAAATAGGCAAAATTACAGACCTAGGTGGAAACCACAACCCACAAGAATTTGACAAGTTTATGTGCTAACACATCAGACTCTAGATGGTAATTTGTGTTGAAGTTTAGGTTCGTTCCGAACCCCTTGAATAATCCTCTCCAAAACTTTGAGGTAAATTTTGGGTCTCTTTCAAACACAATTGTCTTGGGAATATCGTGCAATCGTGTTATTTCCCTCATATAAATATCAGCAACATTAGATATTTGTGAGTAGTCTTCAATGGAATAATATGGGAATCCTTCGTAAGCTTATCCACCACCACCATGATGGAATCATGTTGCTTGTTTGTTCTGGTTAATCGTGTGATGAAATCCATTTTCACCACTTCCAACTTCCACTCGGGAATGGGTAATGGTTGTAGCAACCCAGTTGGGTGTCCATGCTCAACTTTCACCCTTTTACACTCCATACATCTAGCAATGTACTCTGAAATTTGTTTCTTCATGTTTGGCCAATAGTAATGGTTGTTGATTTTTTTCATTGTTTTCTGATATCCAGAGTGCCCAGCATAAGGCACATTATGCATCTCCTTCAAGATCATAATCCTCAATTCGTGAGAACTGGATACACAAATTTTCTTCCTATACAGGAGTATTCCATCAACTTCCAATCTATAATCTTCTATTTTTTGTAGCATATTTCCTTGTTGTAACTTTGTTACCATTTCCATGTACTGCAAATATGCTTTTGCAGCTTCCAAAATTATGTCTTTAAGATCAGCTTGATACATGTTGATAGTTGTAGCATGTAGTTCATGCACTCTCATGTTGAGTGCATTAGCCACTTTGTTCCCCTTTCCTTTGATGTTCTTGATATCAAAGTCATACTCACAGAGGAATCCCAACCATCTACTATGCCTGGAATTTAAATTAGGTTGATCAAACAAATATTTCAGACCATTATGGTCTATTTTCATCTCAAACCTTTTTCCCATGAGGTAGTGTCTCCATTTATTTAAATCGTGTACTATGGATGTCATCTCCAAATCGTGAGTGGCGTAGATCCTTTCATGCTCTTTCAATTTCTTGGATTCAAAACATATCACAAACCCATTCTATATGAGGACTCCATCCAGTCCTTCTTTGCATGTGTATGTGAAAACCATGAATTCTTCATCTGGATCTGCAATATTCAGAATTGGAGCACTGGTTAACAGCTACTTCAATTGCTGGAAGCTCTTTTCACATTCTTTTGTCCATTGAAACTTTACCCCTTTTCTTTGAAAGGAAGTGATTGGGTGAGAAATCCTCGAAAATCCTGCAATGAATCTCTTGTAGTAGCTAGCTAGACCCATGAAGGATCTGACTTCTGTCACATCCTTAGGTGTTTCCCACCCTTTAACAGCTTCAATATTTTCAGGGTCTATTGTTATTCCCTCTTCGGATATTATATGTCCCAAATAGTGGATTCAATTTTGGAAAAATGAGCACTTCCTCAACTTAGAAAATAGTTGGTGCTCTCTTAGCACCGGTAACACCATCCTCAAGTGTTGTTCGTGCTATTCCTATGTCTTGGAATATACAAGGATGTCATCAAAAAAGACAATGACAAAATTGTCTAAATATTCTTCGAAAACACCATTCATTTATAAGCACATGAAAATAGTTGGTGCATTTGATAACCCAAATGGAACCACTGTGAACTCATAATGACCATACCTTATCCTGAAGGCAGACTTGTTGATGTCTTCATATTTAATCCTTACCTAATGGTATCCTGACCTGAGATCTATATTTGATAGTATCCTTGCATCTTTAAACCAGTCGAAGAGATCATCAATCCTTGGTAGAGGATATTTGTTCTTTATAGTTACTTTATTTAACTTCCTGAAGTCAATGCACAATCTCAGGGTCCCATCTTTCTTTTTCACAAATAACACTAGGTCACCCCAAGGTGACACACTTTGGCATATGTACCCCTTCTTTAAAATTTCTTCCAGCTTCATTTGCAGTTCCTTCAGTTCTGGTGTGCTCATCTGGTAGGGAGTATTTTATACTAGAGTTTCCCCAAGAATCAGATTTATAGAGAAATCAATATCTCTCTTTGGAGGTGGACCTTCTATCTCCTTGAACACATCTTCAAAATATTTCAGGACTACATGATCCTCCAATTTTGGCACCTTATCCTTAGTTGCTTCATCCATATGGGTTGCAAATATTTGATAGCCCTTTTTGTAACACTTCTTAAGTTGCATTGTTGATATTTCCTGGACATTAACTACTTTGGGAATCATTGGACTGCTCTTTGATTTCCTTCCTTGTCTAGGAAAGTGAATGCCTTGTTATGACAGTCTAATATGGCATGGTGTTGGTCCAACCAATACATACCAATTAAGAAATCATATGATCCCAAGGGAAAGATGTTCAAATATGCCTTGGTACTCAGTCCATTCATGCCCACTGGACATGATTTAACCAACTCAACAACCTTTCTCTTGGCTCATGTAGCCAGCTGCACCAACCAAGATTTCCCATGCTTGCTTCTTGGTAATTGAAATATTTCCACTACCTTAGGATCTATATAGCTATGACTATCCCCCGAATCAATTAAAATAGTAAAGGCATGGTTATTGATCATACCTTTGACTTCAATCATGTGTGATTGAAACTCATCTTGTTTGTTGCCCAGGGCTGTATAGATCCTCGGTACTCTTATTCCCATGACCTCCATTATTTTTGCTTGTTGAACATTGTGAATAGATCTCACCTTGTCCTTTCTGTGAGGGAAATCTCTATACTTATGATCTCCATTATAGCCCCAGCATTGCATAGGTGTCTGCCTTGGTCGTTTCCCACCTACTTCATCCATCCTGGGCTCCTTCAAAACTGGTTTTCCTTGAGGACTATTTCTGAAAAATGGTGGCTTGCTCCCCTTCTACCTCTACTCCTTCTTAAACTTCCTCTTGTCTTCCCAATCTCTTTGGAAAGTAGGCTTTCACATATGCTAATCATATAAACATTTTTCCTTCCTTATGGTTTCTTCCATAGTTTTAGAATCATCATACTGTATTTTTTCACTGATAAAATATGGCATCCCACTCAGATATCTATGGATCTTGACTATCTCATTCTTAATGAAAGGGGCATACTTCAACAACTCTATAAATATCCTTTCATATTCATCTATAGTCATGCTTCCCAATTTAAGTTCAAAGAACTCTTTCATCTTTTTTTCATAGTATGATGCAGGAGCATCATTGGCAAGCGCACAGAAGTAGGACCACTCAACACGTGAGAGTTCTTCTAGAGATTCAACATTGACAGTTGCAGCCAATTTTGAAATCTGCTTTAACTCAGCGCCGGAATTTACCTTTGGAGGCACACTTGAACTAGTGTCGAATTTTACCCTTTGAGGCACGTTCTGAAAATCACAAGCAGAGCAGGAGTTTCCACTATGGTTGTAAAGTGTGACTGGACTAAGATAGCATAGGATGAATTTTAGAGTAGGCAAGTTAGAAAAAGGCCCAAGCTTCAAAAGCCATTGTAATCAGAATATGTTCTGGTAGCCGTTTCGGAACTTGTGAATAGAACAGAAGGAAAATTGATCCAAATGCATGTGTGTGAATGTTATTTGTGATTTCTTGTTATTTCTGTTTTCATGAACAAGTGAATGAATCTCCACAGAGGAGAACGGAACTGTGACTATTAGTTTTAAGTTTCAATTATTTCTCTTCATTTGAAGCTCTACAAGGTATGCATCGAGCTAGAGAGGAACACAAGGAAATCAAGAGAAATTTCTCTACGAGAAATACCATGGATATGAGTTATTGAAATCCCTCAGATGCAAGGAGTGCACGGGAAATTCAAGTCTGAACCAGACAAAGCTTAGAAGGGACAAAACGTCGGAAAGTGTTATCGAGATCCAGGAACCCATTCCCTGGAAGAAGCAAAGGTCGAGCCTTTGAAGTCTTAGAAAGTCTTCTGAGTCTGAAGCGAGTGAAAGATCAGGAGGAGGAACGCGAGACCCCACAAGCCATTGGATCAAGTGGATTTGCCAGGAGTTTAGTGACAGGGAAGATATATGACCGTAGATTTGAAGGGCGTTTCGAGCCATTGATCAAACACCTCAAGCTTTCGAAATTTTGGGAATCGGGAGTACAATGGTCAACAGTGTGGTACTCTCGACTAGTGGAACCTCGAAAAGATCGGAGCCGTCAGATCTTCGAGGGCCTAGAGTCGTTGATTTGTAGTGAGCGGAGATTTCATGGTTTCGGCGACTGGGAAGAGGAGTGGACAACTCCATAAGACGCAAAGTCGTGAAACGCGAAACATCGAAATAAGCGTATCCGTCGATCCAAGAGAGATATGAGCCCTAGATCTCGTGTCATCGAGATTTTGGCATTCATTACTTGGAGGGGTTAGGTGCCTTATATCACAGGTTCCAATACTGTGAACCGCGATGCACTTTTGTGGTAAATCTTGTGGTCACGGGTGTGTGTTCACGTGAGTTGGGAAAGGGGAGGAACTAACCTCTATTATCCCTCATCGGAGTTTCAGGACTTGGAGGAGCCAAGGATTCGTCGTATTGGAAAGCCCGAGGTCGTGAAACACAGCGTGCCTTTTGGGCCAAGTCCATGGTCATGCCCACGGTCACAAGGAGTGGAGAGAATGATCCTATCACTTGGTCGCGCAAGCGAACACGGAGAAGGACCTGTGGATTTGAAGAGGGAGGTTCTAGCTCGAAACCAGAAGAGCCATTTCGGACCCGAACCAAGAGATCCTGGCGAGGAGGTTACGCAACCCTCAGGATGGATAGGGGGTCTGCATCAAGTGGTATCAGATCATAAGTTCTTCATCTTTAGACTTCAGGCAAAAGAAAGAGGAAGAGATAGAGAACTCTGATTTGTACTCTATGTGTGACAAGCAGTCAACACAATGCCACCAAGGAGACAAGAGGCACCTTTAGCCAACCGTGTTGTAGAGAGGGAGATGTGAGAACTTCGCACCAGATTGGAAACAATGGAAGCAGCGCAAAGAAGATAACCTGACGCTGGAGACATCAGTGAAGAAGAAAGTGAAGAGGTTGAAGTTGAAGAAGCTGCAAAAGAAGACGTTGTAGAGGAACGTTTGTTGAAAGCAGTTGCCAAACTGGGAGGCAGATCTAAGATAGAGGTTCGCATGTATGAGGGAAACCTAGATGTTGAAGAACTGTTAGATTGGATAAGATCCATGGAAAGACACTTCGATTATGAAGACGTCGATGAGGAGAAGAAGGTGAAGCAGGCAGTCACCAAGTTAAAAGGACATGCAGCGCTGTGGTGGGATGAACTAGAGGCTGAGAGAAGAAGCAAAGGAAAATCTAGGATAAAGATTTGGGACAGAATGGTAGTCAAGTTGAAGGCTAAGTTAATACCTAAATATTATCACATAAATTTGTTCAGGAAAATGTAGAACCTGAGACAGAAAGGGATGATAGTTAAGGAGTACATCGAGGATTTCTATTGACTGAACATCAGAACTAGAAAATAGGAGAGAGACGAAGAGAAAGTCGCCAGATATATAAATGACTTAATATATGAGATTCAGGACAAGCTCATCATGATGTCAGTCAGAACCGTGGAGGATTCTTATCAGTTTGCACTGAAGGCAGAGAAGAAGTTGGCCAGAAAACAGAACTAGTGAGGAAGAGGTAAAGGCTCGGTCCCAAGAAAAAGCAAGGGATTTAACCATGACAGAGTACATCAGTCTAAGTATGAGGCTGATAAACCACACAATCACTCAGAATGAGGAGGAAGTTCTCGAGAAATACAGGGTGGTGGAAGAAACTCTTTTAGAGGAAGAGGCAGAGGAGGAGTAAGATGTTATGCATGTGGAAAGACAGGACACATGTCTTGGGAATGCCCCGAGAATAAGAAGGAAGGAGGATAATCTCACATTTTAGAAGCCCAGTGAAGAAATGTTGAAGAAAAGGGAGTAGAGGATGGAGCATCCCTAATGTTGAGAAAATATCTCTTGAAACTGGAGGTAGAAATTGAAAAGGTAGTGCAGAGAAACAGTCTCTTCAGGACAGCTTGCAAGACTAAGGATAAAGTATGCAAGGTGAGGATTGATAGTGGGAGTATTGACAACCTAATATCCATAGAGATGGTGGAGAAATTGAAGCTGAATACAACTAGACATCCAAAACCATACAAAGTCTCGTGGCTGCAAAAAGGAAACCAGGTAATGATCACTAAACAATGCTTGGTTGAAATTAAAATAGGAGGATATAAATATGAAATCCTATGTGATGTAATTCCCATGGACATATGCCATATTATGTTGGGAAGACCATGGAAATTTGATAGAAATGTCATTCATGATGGGAGGAAAAACACATATACATTAGAAAAGAATGGTAGGACGCATATGTTTCTACCAATAGAGGAGAAGAGAGTAAATGAGGAAGCCAGCACAAGCATACTTCTCATGATTGGGAAGGAACTCCTGAAAGAAGTCAAGGAAGAATAGGAGATGCAGTTTGTTGTGGTGAGGAAGCCCAGAGTCATCCTTACGAGTACATAAATGGATGATTTTCCTGAAGAAGTTCAGGAGCTGCTGGATAATTTTGTTGATATAGTGGTGGATGAGTTGCCAAACTCATTGTCGCCCATCAGGAGTATCAGTCATCATATTGACTTGATACGAGGAGAAAGTCTGCCAAACAAAGCAGTGTATAGATTGACACCTCAAGAGAATGAATAAGTGAAAGACCAAGTCCAAGAGTTGCTAGACAAAGGTTTGGTCAGAGAGAGATTTAGTCCATGCGCAATACCGACTGTGTTGAGCCCAAAGAAATATGGAGGATGGAGAATGTGCACAGACTCGAGAGCCATCAACAAGATCACCATCGGGTATATATTTCCTTTACCAAGAATGGATGATTTAATGGATTACTTAAGTGGAGCAAATTTCTTTTCTAAGATAGATCTGAAAAGTGGATATCACCAGATTAGAATGAGAGAAGGTGATGAATGGAAAACAGCCTTTAAGATAAACGAAGGTCTATACAAGTGGTTGGTTATGTCATTTGGATTAAAAAATTCCCTGAGTACTTTTATGAGGTTGATGAATGAAATTCTAAAAGATTTCATTGGCAAGTTCGTGGTTTTATAGCTGAACAATATATTGATCTTTAGCAGGACTAAAGAGGAGAATTGGAGGCACCTAACGCTAGTAATGAGGAGGCTACAGCAGGAGAAGCTGCTAATCAATTTGAAGAAGTCCTCTTTTATGAAGACAGAACTCATTTATTTGGGTTTTGTGATCTCTTCGAATGAACTGAAGATGGATCCAAAGAAGGTGAAAGTGATCAGAGAATGGTCGTCACCAAGAAGCATGTTCGAGGTAAGGATCTTCCATGGATTAGTGAGCTTCTATAGGAAGTTCATTAGAGACTTCAGTGGGATTTGTGCACCCATGATGGATACAATAAAGAAGCGACACAAGTCTTTTAAATGGACAGAGGAGGCTGAAAGGAGCTTCAATATACTAAAGGAGAAGATAATGGAACGACCAATTCTGGTCTTGCCGAATTTCCAAAAGACATTTCAGGTGAGATGTGATGCGAGCGGAATTTCAATAGGAGTCGTTTTGAGTCAGGATAACAGACTTGTTTCCTATTTCAACAAGAAGTTGAATGAGACTAAGAAGAAATACTCCACATATGACAAGGAGTTTTATGCCATAATTCAAGCTTTGAAGAAATGGAGGCATTATCTTGTCCCGCAAGACTTTGTCTTGTATAGCGATAACCAAGCTTTACAATTCATAACCAGACAGGAAAAATTGAATCAGAGGCATGCAAAATGGGTTGAATTTATGCAAAATTTTACTTTTGTCATAAAACCTATTGTTGGGAATGCTAACAAGGTTGTTGATGCGTTAAGAAGGAGATGTTTGATCATGCAAGAATTCCAGGTGAAGACCTTGGGGTTTGAACACCTTAAGGACATGTATCATGATGATGTAGATTTCAAGGAGGCATATGAAGCATTTGCTAATCCTGTGTTGAGAGATAGAATTCAGTGGACAAAATACATGATTTAGGAAGGACTGTTGTTTAGAGGACATCAGTTGTGCATACCGAAATGCTCAATAAGGGATAATATTCTAAAGGAAAAGCACAGCGGAGGATTGGCTGGAAATTTTGGCCATGATAAAATGTTTTCACAGTTGAGCAACTCATACTATTGGCCAGGTATGAGAATAGAAGTGATAAATTTTGTGAACAAATGTAGAATCTACCAACATGCTAAGAGGAAAAGACAGAACACTGGGTTGTATCAACCATTTCCAATACCAGAGAGGCCTTGGGATGCAATAAGCATGGAATTTGTGTTGGAATTTCCAAGAACACAAAGAGGATTCAATTCCATATTTGTGGTGGTGGATATATTTTCAAAGATGGAACATTTCATCCCATGCTATAAGACCAATGATGCAACGCATGTTGCAAATCTGTTTTTCAAATAAGTTGTGAGACTTCACAGCCTACCCAAGAACATTGTCTCAGACAGAGACACAAAATTTGTTGGTCACTTTTGGAGGACGCAGTGGAAGAAGATGGGGACGAATTTTTCCTTCAGCTCATCTTATCACCCTCAGATAGATGGGCACACTGAAGTGGTAAATAGAAGTTTGGGGAATTTATTAAGGAGTCTAGTTATTGAACATCATAACCAGTGGGATCCGATTCTGCCACAAGAATAATTTGCATACAACGACTCACCAAATAGGAGCACTGAAAGGAGCCCATTCCAAATACTCTATGGAATGAAACCCAGGGGAGTGTCTGAGTTGAGAGATTTGGAACATGGTAAGATCAGGAGCGCTGGAGCAGAGGATTTTGCTGCGAAGATGGAGCGACTCCATAGCTAGATCAAAGGACAGTTGGAGAGTTATAATCAGAAATACAAGCATAGAGCTTATCAGCATCATAGAGAACTTCAATTTGAAGTAGGAGATCAGGTTTTAGCAAATCTCAGGAAGGAAAGGTTCCCTAGGGGAACATAAAACAAGTTGAAGATGAAAAAGATAGCACCCTGCATGATCTTGGGGAAGTTTGATGCAAACGCCTATGAGATTGAGCTTCCATATGGTGTGGGAATTTCACCCATATTCAATGTTTCAGACCTGTATCCATACAGGAAAGATGACATAGAAGGGTCGGAATCTCAAGGAAAGATTCAGTGGGAGAAACATATGCATGTGGCAGAAACGACGCAGATGGATAAAATTGTTGATCAGAGGATTAGCAAGAAGACCAGGAGGAAGACTTATTTTGAGTATCTGGTCAAATGGAAGGGACACCCAATCGAAGATGCCAGTTGGGAAAATGAATCTCCCATCCAGAAGCAGGTAAAATCAGTAGAGGAGATCATGGACAAGAGTCCATGAATTTTTGTCAAGGGGAGTATGATGCAGGAGCATCATTGGAAAGCGCACAGAGACAGGACCACTCAACATGTGAGAGTTATTCCAGAGATTCAACGTTGACAATTACAGCTGATTTTGAAATCCACCTTAAATCAGCGTCGGAATTTACCTTTGAAGGCATGCTTGAAATAGTGTCAAATTTTACCCAATGAGGCACGTTTTGAAAATTGCAAGTGGAGCAGGAGTTTCCACTACAGCTCTGAAGTGCGACTGGACTAAGATAACATAGGATGAATTTTAGAGTAGGCAAGTTATCAGAAGCCCCAAGATTCAAAATCCATTAGAATCAGAATATGTTCTGGTAGCCATTTCAGCACTTGTGAATAGAACAAAAGGAAAATTGATCCAAATGCGTGTGTGTGAATGTTATTTCCGATTTCTTGTTATTTCTATTTTTATGAACAAGTGAATGAATCTCCAGAGAGGATAATGGAACTGTGACTATTAGTTTTCAATTTCAATTGTTTCTCTTCATTTGAAGCTCTGTAAGGTGTGCATCGAGCCAGAGAGGAACGCAAGGAAATCAGGAAGAATTTCTCTGCGAGAAATATCATGGATCTGATTTATCGAAATCCCTCAGATGCAAGAAGTGCATGGGAAATCAAAGTCTAAACCAAACAAAGATTAGGAGGGACAACACGTCGAAAAGTGTTATCGAGATCAAGGAACCCATTCCCCGGAAGAAGTGAAGGTCGAGCCTTCCAAGACTTAGAAAGTCTTCTGAGTCTGAAGCGAGTGAAAGCTCAGGAGGAGGAAAGCGATACCTTGCAAGTTGTTGGATCAAGTGGAGTTGCGAGGAGGTTAGTGATAGGGAAGATATCTGACCATAGATATGGAGGGCATTGCGAGCCGTTGACCAAGAACCTCAAGCTTTCGGCATTTCAACAACTGGGATTACAAGGGTCAATAGTGTGGGACTCTCGACCAGTGGAACCCTAGAAATATCAGAGCCATCAGATCTTCGAGGGCCTAGAGTCGTTGATCTGTAGTGAGGGGATATTTTGTGGTTTTGGTGACCGGGAAGAGGAGTGGATAGCTTCGTAAGACATGAATTCATGAAACGCGAAATATCAAAATAAGCGTAGCCGTCTATCCAAGAGAGATCTGAGTTGTAGATCTCACGTCATTGGGATTTCATCATTTGTGACTTGGACGGGTCAGGTGCCTTGTATTGCAGGTTCTGATACTATGAACCACGACACGCTTTCATGGTAAATCTTGTGGTCATGGGTGTGTGGTCATGTGAGTTGGGAAAGGGGAGGAGATAACCTCCGTTATCCCTCATTGAAGTTTCAAGACTTGGAGGAGCCAAGGACTCGTTGTATTGGAAATCCTGGGGTTGCGAAATGTGGCGCGCCTTTTGGGCCAAGTTTGTGGTCGTGCCCATGGTCATAAGGAGTGGAGAGCATGAGCCTAGCACTTGGTCACGTAGGCGAACACAGAGAAGGACCTGTGGATTTGAAGAGGGAGGTTCCAGCTCAGAACCAGAAGAGCCATTTTGGCCACAAACTAGAAGATCCTGACCGGGAGGTCGCACAACCCTCAGGAGGGATAGGGGGTCTACATCATAGTATCTCTTAGTTAAGTACTTATTTTCAAAAACATTCTTGAATTCCTTCCATGTGACATCCTTCTCTCTGATGTGCTGCACTTGCACAAGATGATCCCACGACACGAATGCCTTTCCCTTCATCTGATAGATTGGGATTCTTCCTTCTACATGACAGGAATAATTATGCAATTGGAAATATTTCCTCATGCCAAGTAGCCATGTCTCAGCCTCTTCATCTTTCTGGTGCTCTCCATAAAAAGTAGGAGGTTTGATATTATTCATTTTACCCTCTAGTTCATCTAATTCAAATCTCCTATGCTTTCTCATAGAACATGGACTTGAACTATTGTGTGGCCTCCTTTTGGAATTCCTTTGGGAGTGATGGTGATGTTTTTTACCACTTCTTTCTCTTCTTTCCACATCAGGGGAACTTTGGCTCCCTGATTTGATGGATCCACTTTCCTTATCAAACTTATTTTCAATTCTTTACAGGATCTACATTAACTTCATATTGAAGTCTTCTCATTGCTCTTTGGCTCTCTTAAGCCTTTCGTTATCTTCCTGGTGAATTTGGGAATCGTTTTGAAATTATTTAGTGATTTTCATCATGCCTGTGTCTTTATCTATTTATTCTCCATTCCCATTGGAGTTTGTCCCTTCAACTCCCAAATGGACATCCATTCCTCTAACTTCATCCTCTTGATTGTAGGCATCCTATGCCTCTTCCATTTCTCTGCACTATGTGACAATTTGGTCTGGTTCTGGCAATCGCTAACTCTACAAAATGTGCAGTCAACCGAATTTTGTCAGGCTACCAGTCCTTAATAATTTTTCCAGAATAACTTAAACAATCTGATTCAACAAAAGAATATCAGACTCCATTTTTTATGGGTCTTTGGTTGATCAATAATCCCCACGACTCTATCGTCGAGCCATGTTTTGTTCTACAAATAACTTTTGGGTGCTATCCCCTTTTCCTTCAGCCCTTAATTTGCATGGGACCAAGTGCTAATAGTTGGGTGCTTATCCAAATCCTTGAAACTTCATGGCTTCAGAGCTTCGAAGGTTTCCCCTTTTTGTACATCACAATAAATCTCCCAGAGTGTCGCATTGGCGAACTTGCGAAGTGGGGCGGATCAATGGTCCTCGACTTCCCGGCTTCCAATGGCTAAGATTTGCTACAAAACTCTAGGCTTCAGGACTTCCTGGCTTCGAGACTTCGGAGCTTCGGGGTTTCATGACTTCAGAGGATTTCATATATGCACACCCAAAAACTCCCAAACCGTGAATCTCCAAATACTTCCATGTCACCCTCGGTGACATCATCACATCATGTCACTTTGGCGCTACGAGACTTTGTGTATTTCTTCCTCTCATTCCATCATGAACCATTTCTTTTGGAGTGTCAAGTCTCTGGACCTTGGGATATGACGCCACGCGTCCCCTGTGACCAATGATTGAGATTAACTTTGGCCTTCAGGATTTCTCTACTCAATGCTAATTGTAACACCTTTCCTCTGGAGTACCAAGTCTTTGGACTTTACGATCTGGTGCCACGCGTCTACTAGGGTCAAGTTACTATGGGCCTGATATAGTTAAATACTTCACCAATATTTTAACTACTTTATGTAACCATTAGGGGCCCCACCATCGATGATCGAGAGGAGTGTCACGTGGCGAAATACTAGAAGCGGACACGTGGCCCAATCAGATGGGTGACACATGTCACGTTCTAATTGGAATTTCAATATTCCAAAGGTTCTTAACTCACTGACACGTGGCACACATCTCATGTGTACACCTCCTCCCAGGTGATGTCAGCAAGTCACGTCACTTAGGGACTTCGGGACTTTGGGATTTGGAAGATTTCACACTAGCACACTCCAATTATCCCAAATGTCGAACTCCTTAACTTCCTTACCTTTCGGGTCCACATAGTACAGTTGTCAACAATCAAGGTGGTGGCACATGGCATGTCTAGGAAAGGTCCACATCACCATTGGTGATGTTGTCATGCCACGCCACTTTGACTCTTCGGCTTTGGGACTTCGAGCTTTGGGGCTTCGGGAGATTCCACACTACCACACTCCAATTCTCCTGAACAACGAACTCCAAATAAATTGATATGTCGACACGTGTCCCTTTTGATGAACGATCTGAATTAACTCTGGACTTTGAAACTTTAGGAGTTTTCACTCTATCACACTTTGTTTCTCTCGAATTCTGAATTCCCGAACAAGCTAATCTGTCGACACATGTCCCTTTTGATGAATGGTCTGGATTAACTCCGGACTTAGGGACTTCGGGATTTTTCACTCTATCACACTTTATTTCTCTTGAATGTTGAATTCCCAAAGAAGCCAGTCTGCCAACACGTGTCCCTTTTGATGAACGGTCTGGATTAACTCTGGGCTTCGCTACTTCTGAAGTTTTCACTCTATCACACTTTGTTTCTCCCAAATGTTGAATTCTCGAACAAGCAAATATTTCAACACGTGTCCCTTTTGATGAAAATTCTGGATTAACTCTAGACTTCGGGGCTTCAGGAGTTTTCACTCTATCACACTTTGCTTCTTCTGAATTTTGAATTCTCGAACAAGCCAATCTGTTGTAAGGTAGCTAGAGAGGTAGTGGGAGGGCCCAGAGGGCCCATAATGATAATAGTGGAGGCCATTCAATGTAATTTGGGGTCCACTATATTATTAAATAAGGCCCACTATGGTAGTTAGATATAATAAATGGGTAGTTAGATATAATAAATGTAAGAGGACTTCTTAGAAGGTTCTACTTCTAGAAGATTCCTTCTCTAAAATGTTTTTAAGTGATGGTAGCACTATATAAAGGGGTTCAAGAACTGTAATGGGACATGAAGCTAAATATTGTATTTGGAGAAGAATCTCATTAGGAGGAATTCCCCTCAAAGAGGCAAGTGAATAGGAGAGGATCCCTTCCACAATAGGATCCATTGTATGGTGTTTCCCTACCTCAAGGGTTTGATAGTAATAAAAGAGATTTTGCATATTGTTCTTCTATATTGCTCTGTGGATCTATTGTATATTCAGTATTTGTGGTAATTATATTTTTATATCTATTCAGGTTCTTAACAATTGGTATCAGAGCACTTTCCTTGGCAGACATTGTGGGCAAATATTTTTTATTTTTGCAGATTTTTGTTTTCGAAGAAGAAAAAAAAAAAAACGAGGGCCGCCACATTACATAATTTTTTGGTATATTTATATGAAAAATTTGCAGAAAAAGGTTGTATATCTGAGTTCCTCTCATAAAAACACCCAAATTGAAAAAACAAATCGTCTAAAATGGAGTCCGGGAAGTCAAGATATTGAAGTTTTAAAATCTGCAATTGTTCAGGGTTTTTTCCGCAAATGACAGCGCGATTTTATTTTTTTTGTATTAGTTGGACGCCAAATTTTCCCAAACAAATTACAGATCTGAGTTCCTCTCACAATTTCACCTAATTTCAAAAAACAAATCAGTCGAAACGAAGTCCAGAAAGTGAAGTTATGATCATTTTAAATTCAACAGTTTTTTAGGGTTTTTCCAGAAAAAACCGTGATTTTCTGACATAACTTATTGTTCTATTTTTTGGGTTTTTTCATGACGGATGCGGGACCAAAGAGTTCATAGGGTGCTCAGATGGATATTTCATCTCAAACCCTCAAAAAAATTCTACAAATTACTGAAGCATTCAAATCTCAATTGTATGACACATTGGATGCTAGATTGCATGACCTTGCAGATGGCCTCAACGATAGTTTTCATAGTATTCAATATTCTTTGGATAAAATGTAGGAGATGTTTCTTATGACGGACCTCAGGGATGAATATAATCAATAAATATATTATTGGTATGATTTTGAGGTCGATTGTGATTATTTTCATATGGATAGTTGTCGTTTCTGGGATGACAACCACTTCCATATTTTATTTGATGACTCAAACCCACCTTCTGTAGAGAACATCAATGTCCCACATCATAAGCTAGTTACCAGTGGCCAACCTGCATATTCTACAATTGTATTGTTCCTTCTATATTCATCTTTGATCACCTCTCACTATGTGGATGGATATTCTTATTTGGATCCACATGATCGGTGTCAGTATTGGGAGCATCATTTTCAGTTGGTTATTGGGTGTCAATATCTTCCATGTGGAGTTCACATGAGAAATTGGACATGGGACTTTGGTTTACAATGGTGGTTGGACTTCTTCAGCATGGTGGATACCATTTTTCAATGGGACCCTGGTTCTCTAGTCTACTTCAACACTATGGTCCACACTTATCCATGGGCCCCTGGTATATGGTACATCAAGTGTTGAGGACAACACTTTCATAAGGGGGATGGAATGTAAGGTAGCTAGAGAGGTAGTGCGGGGGGGGGCAGAGGGCACATAATGATAATAGTGGAGGCCATTCAATTTAAGGTGGAATAAGTCCACTATATTATTAAATAAGGCCCATTATGGTAGTTGGATATAATAAATGGGTAGTTAGATATAATAAATGTAAGAGGACTTTTTAGAAGGTTCTACTTCTAGAATATTCCTCCTCTAGAATGTTCTTAAGTGATGGTAGCACTATATAAAGGGTATCAAGAAATGTAATGGGACATGAAGAGAAATATTGTGTTTGGAGTAGAAGCTCATTAGGAGGAATCCCCCTCGAATAGGCAAGTGAACAGGAGAGGATCCCTTCCATAATAGGATCCATTGTATGGTGTTGCTCTGTCTCAAGGGTTTGATAGTAATAAAAGAGATTTTTCATATTGTTCTTCTATATTTCTCTATGGATCTATTGCATATTCAGTATTTTTGGTGATTATATTTTTATATCTATTCAGGTTCTTAACATCTGTCGACATGTGTCCCTTTTGATAAATGGTTTGGATTAACTCTAGACTTCAGGACTTCAGTATTTTTCACTCTATCACACTTTGTTTCTCATGAATGTCGAATTCCCGAACAAGCCAATCTGTTGACATGTGTCCCTTTTGATGAATGGTCCATATTAACTCTGGACTTTGGGACTTCAGAATTTTTCACTTTAGCACACTCCATTTCTCCCAAACTGTTGAACTTTTGAACTACTGTGAGATCTACGGCTCAAAATCACTTGCGTGTAGATCTTATGGATAATATTTGTGCATCATCGTTGTGCCTTACCTCTTTCTCTTGACTCGATCTAATGTCTTTATTCTGTCTTCGATCGATCCAATGGACAAGCACTTTTCCCCAGATCTATGGTGTAGATCCCCTCCAGGACTTTGGAGCTTAAAAACCACGCTCCTATTCCCATATATGATGGTTGTGAAGGATCTTCCTTCTCCCGAATAGATCCTATGGTCCAAATTATAAACTTTGTGGCCCAATACCACGGTTGTGGTGGTATCCTTCCTTTATAGGTTTTATTGAAGCGTTATACTTCCTGAGATTCTAAACACAGTCCAAGTGTTCACACGTTTCCTTCCTGACACTCAGAAATGCTCTGAAATTCGAATTTTTTCCCTCTCGAAAAAAATTCACTCTGAAACATTTTCTTCATTAACCACTTATCCGGCCCATTCAGGCTCAGTGTTGAAACCATGGCTCCGATACCATTCTGTAACATCCCCGGCCACCCAAGTCGGGCCATTCTACTCAAAATAATGCTTTGATATCATTTGTAATGTTCCTAGACACCAACATGTCTGGCATCGTCACTGAGTAAACATCTTTTTGTGGAAATATTCACATATAAACTTAATAGCAATAAATAGAGATAACATGAAAACATACATGCAACGAAACACATGATAAAATTACAAGAATCACATACATGCACTAAAATACATCATTTAACCATTAAGAACAGAAAAGATACTTATCTCTTAATTGAAGTACACCAACTACGTGCAGGCCTTCCATGAACCTCCTAGTCTTAGACTACGTTGCTCATCACTCTCAGCAGTGGGTCACCCCCGAGTTGGGATTAAAATCCACTGGGAAAGGGATTTCTAGGCTAGGCAGGGACAACTGGAAGTTTCACTATACAACATGAATTATTTCCTCCAAGGATCCACTTACGCCCGCAGCTCATAGACTCTCATTCCCCACATGTTTGTCCCACCCCAGGAGTATACACCTTCACTGTCACACAGTCCATCAACTGCTACACCTCCCTTTCTGGGGCTTCAGCAGTAATCCAAATCAGGAATTCTCAAAGCTCTGTAGCTACAATTGGACTCCCTCCAGGAGAACTCACTTCCTCAACACACTCTCTCACCTAGAGAGAGTTGCACACAAGCCTGAAAACCTGCTTCTTTTATCCACGGACATGACAACCTGCTTCTTCACTCCCGCTCCTCAACACATGGGCATGGTGATGGAAGAAACATAAATTGGACATGGGAAATGGTACAGACGGGACAAAACTCAAGCAACCTCGGGGTACAGGTGCAGCAAGGGTATCAAATCGGCTCGTTGCAGAGGTTTGGGGTGTTTCAGGAATTCCACAATGGAATTCCAGGTTTATTGTGTGCTTGTTGGGTGCACTTCCAATCAGGGTAACGGATGGCCAACATGGTTAGAATGGTGAGAATATTCTGCATGGCCGAATGGTGAGAATTCCCCCCCATAAATCTGCATGCATTTTTTATGACACTTGGCTCTCCAGGATCATGTTCCCCCCCACTTGGAACTCGTTCCTCTCCCTAAATGAACTTAGGATAAATTAATATAATCTTTACAGTTTTCATAATAATAATATATTATTCTATTAGGCTCTTAATCTTATCCCTTTTTCCTCAATCTCTTATCCTCCTCCGTTGCTCGACCTAGTGGAGTTCAGTCCCCCATACTCATTCTTCGTGGTCGGTATACATGCAGCAATGTTGATATATCAATAATATAAATATTTAAATGTACAAAATACGCTCCTGGCCTTTAACATCTAGGATCCCTGCCTAATCAACACATAAACCTACCATCTTATAAATACTTGGTTCACTAGCCTACAAACATGTTACATTCATAATTACAATCGAGGCTCAGCCTTGGGATATTATAGGACAAGCTTACCAAAGATGCATATTTTATTCCAGTAAATCTTACTCTCAAGGAAGCTAGCATAGTTGATATATATTTGAGAGAAATAGTTCGATTGCATGGAATCCCCAAGACAATTGTGTCTAACAGAGATCCAAAATTCACTTCAAAATTTTTGTAAGGTTTGTTCGATGGATTTGGAAAAAATTGCATTTTAGCACAACTTATCATCCAGAGTCAGATGGGCATACAGAAAGGGTGAATCAAGTAAGAGAAGATATGTTAAGGATGTATGTCATGGATAAACCATTCACATGGAAGGATTATCTATACTTGGTATATTTTTTATACAACAATGGGTACCAAGCATCCCTAAAGATGAGCCCATTTGAGGCACTCTATGGCAAGAAATGAAACACACCAGTTAACTTAGACAACCCAACATACCATGCAGTAGTTGGTCTAGAAATACTTAGAGAAATGGAAGAGAAGATGATAAAAATTAATCAGAATGTAAAGGCTACACAGGACATGTAGAAAATTTATGTTGATAAGGAAAAAACTCACAAGGAATTTAATGTGGGAGATCATGTGTTCCTGAAAGTAAAGGCCAACAGAAGTTCCCTTAAGTTGGAAAATTGTTCAAATTTGGTAGCGCGGTTTTGTGGGCCATTTGAAATCCTAAAAAGGATTGGGCATGTAGCATATATGCTTGTCTTGCCAACATCAATGCATATTCATAATGTAGTCCATCTGTCCTTGCTTAAAATATATATACTTGATACTAATCATGTTATTGATTGGAATGTGATTCAGGTGGAACTAGAAGGTAGTTTTCAAGTGCATCTAGTGTGCATATTGGATCAGAAGATCAAGCAGCTCTGGAATTGATCCATAGGGATAATAAAGGTCCAATGGACCTAGTACGGTCCTGAGGATATGACTTGGAAACATGAGGATGTTATGCGCGCAGAATACCCGCATCTTTTTGAAAAAATTTGAAATTTTGAATGTTCATGTGTATACACTGCACTGAGGACAGTGCATAAATAAGGGGGAGGGGATTGTAATACCCCTAGGTCGATCCCCATGTGTAAATATCAATGTAACTTTACTTTAATTATAATTTGGTGAGCTGAAGTAACAAGTCTATGGGTTTTGGGTTCTGCACACATTAAGTTAAGTGTGCGAGGAACTCACCCCAAAAGAGTGTGCACAGTTGTAAAATGATACAGCGTACAGTTGAATGTTTGGCATGCACCTGTGTAAGTACACAAGAATTGTGCATTGAAATTAAAAAATCTTAATGAATGCAGTGTGCACAAGTATTAGCACAAAAGGATGGTGCACTAAAGGAATAGGCGAGAAAACCTGAATTCAGCATGTACTAGTTTAGTGCGCGGGTTTTGAAGGCATATGAATCCTTTTGTATATTATTCATGATGTAACATGCACCTATGAAAGAATGCGAGGTTGGTGCACTGAGGAAAGAGTGTGTGCAGCCCAGAAGTCCCGTGCGCACTGGTTTTAAGTGTGTGGGTTGTTTATTTTGAGGCTGGTGAGTCTGTATGCAAAAAATCAGTACTTTTGTACTGAGATGTAAATGTAATCACATGCAAATTAATAAAAACACATTCATGCGGTAGAATGACCACGTAAAAGAGTTTGGGGGGATTAAACTCCACTAGTTGAGGTGAAGGGGGCTAGGTTAAAGGGGCTTAAATCCAAAAAAGAACATTTTATTAATATTTCTTAAAAAGTGTAAAGTAAGGATATAATATTACATCCTAAGTCTTGGGAAGGGGACAAGTGGATAAAATCAGTTCTCGACATGACAAGTGTCAAGTTGGGGACATGTTGTGTACATAAGGAAGTTCTCAACCCAATAGGTATCAAGTTGGGAACATGCAGTCAAATGATGGGGACTTTTTCCATTGGGGAACCATCACAGGGGGAAGAGAGTCGATTGATCTTTATTTGAGGATATTTCTTTGTCATGATCCGATTGTTTTGTGAGTGATCTCATGGATGTTTTCATGAGTCGATTGTTACTATGAAGAGTATGTTGAATACTATCTTAGATAACTATGTAGGACTTATCTTGGTGAGCGTATTTCAAGAGGTGGGTTGTCAGGATTTTGGGACGTGGAACATTGGATTGAAGAGGTGGGTTGTGAGGCCCATGGAATATTACATTCTCTCTAGGTGACAGAATTGTTAGGAATTATTTCCCAAGGTGTCAAACTGCAGTGACAGGGCTCTAGGACTTCATGTCTAGCCTATTGTTGAATCTCTATAAGGGAATTGGGGCAGTCGAGGAACTGTTGAGGAGAGTAGGGAACACTTCCTGAGGTGGGACAGGCATGTGGGGAATGAGTGACTTTAGGTTGTCAATGTGAATTTGCATCTATGACTGACTTTCCTACAATTAAGTCACTTGTGTATGAGCTACCTGTGACCAAGTTCATGTAGAGTGAGATACTTTATCATGGTTGGGAACTCGGGGGTGACCCACTATTGAGATTTAAGAACAGTGTGGTCTAAGGCTGGGAGGAACGTGAAAGGTCTACCTACAGTTGGTGTACTTTATTCACAAGATAAGTGTCAATCATGTGTTAAATATGTCTGCAATTATTTTCATGATTTTGTGATTGTTTATGTTGTGCTTATAATTTTGTAATGAATTGTATATAAATTTGTTAAGAAACGTATGTAATCATGCATTATAGAGTATCTATATGTTTTTAATTAATAACAGAATGGTGTCAGAGAAATTTAAGTGGAATTGTTGGTATATGGTATCAGAGCAAGAGAGTTTCAAGTAACATTGCTCAGCAGGTGGCTAGGTGTGTTACAATATGGTATTAGAGCCTTAACAGAACGTGTTAAGTAGTAGCATGGCCCAGCCTGAGTGGTTGGGTATGTTACACCCCCTCTTAAGGATATATTGGTTCTTATGGTTGAATTGTTGCGGTCGCGACAGTAGCAGTGGGGTTTGCATCGATGATCTGTCTTATCCTATTATTTTCTGAATTAGATTCTGAATTAGGGTTCGTCTCCTTTTCTTTGATCTTGACCACCAATTATTTTTTTGAACAACATTCATTGGTGTTGTGCCAAGGTATTTTGTGGAAACCACACCACTTTCAAGTATCATTCTTCGTCTTCCCGCAACCCTTCTTTTCCTATGTCTTGCACTGGTTTTTGGGAGGTTGTTTGTTAAGGTCATATTTATCATACTTTGGTTGTTGTGGATTTGCAAACCCAAACTCCCATTTGATTTGGTGCCTAAATGTATTCTTGATTTTGACAGCATATCAATAGGCAACTCCTAGTGATGATATGTCCAGGAAATCCATTTCAGTTTGGATGTACCTATGCAGATTCCCGCGGCATTTCAGAACCAAATGTTGCTCAGAGTCTTTTATACCTAGCTTGGTGTGCAAGGTATGGAAATTATTTGTGAACTCTGGAACTATTTTTCCCCTCTCTTACCACAATGTATTCCATCTCATGTATTGGCCATCATAGTTACCAACAGGGTAATATTGTTCCTTTACCGCATCCACAAAAAAATCCCAAGTGGGCTCGATCCCATATATTCCAGACTCCTCTATGGAAATTTGCTCCTAGTAAGTTTCCCACCATTTTTTTACCTAGGGGAGTACCTTAAGGAGTGTGAAGCTTATCTTTTCCTTGTCGAAAAATTTGTGAACAAAGAAATAATCTTCTATCAAATTTAACCATTTTTCTAGAGAATTTGCATCTATCTAACCTTCAAATATGGGAATATAAAAATTGACTTGTACCTTGAAAGGAGAGATGCTTCCAAAGTGGTTGATTGATGAAGACTTGCATGTTGTTATCAATAGGCATTGAAGGATGTGGGGAAAATTCTCCATCATTTTGTCACTCTGTCACGTGAGATCTTGCTCAAGCAACAGATTGATAGAATCATATACTTCGTCATTTTTCTTTTATTCTTCCATGGAAGGTTTATTGGGCATGTGAGAGTGATTATCCTCAAGATATACAAGCTCGATACCCAACTTTCTATACTCAGACCTCGTCGGGGACATGCACTGAAAAACGACCAAGAGTATCCTGCTCTGATAACAATGATTCAAATTATTTTCGGCACTAAATGAGAGCGGAGATATAACAATGAAATATACATATTTATTTCAAGAGATCCAATAATATAACAGAGATATATCGGATATATAACAAAAGGAACAGATATACATTAATACACAATTTCTATTAATGAGGGAAATGTAAAAAACTGTAGAAATACAGAGTGAGACTCACTAGAATGGTGGAATATTATCTCTAAGAAGAGATGTGACGAATAATCACATTCACAAGAAGATGATTGTTACAATAAGGCTCCAAAGGCATTTTTAACATAAAAAAATAAAATCCAAAACCCTAACCCTGGAAGATGAAAAGCCAAAAGTTTTTTGGACCCTGTTTTGGGTAATTTGGTGTATCAACTTCCTGGGGGTGTAACTTTGGCATGTGACCTTCGTTTGGGGAACACAATAGCTCATTGGAAAGTTATCAATGAGGAGATCCATTTTGGGGGATCAATTAGAAACTTTTCTTATTATTAAGGTTCTCAATCGTGAAAAAACATCGTTTATTCCATCAAAATGGCCTCGGAAGTTTAGGAACCAAAAAACTGCTAAAAATAGTAAGTTTCCAACAAACCGTTTTGAGCCAGTTGGAATAGGAGGGTGGCCACTGATATCCACCTGGATCATAACTATCCTCCAAGTTTTACATGAAGGATATTAGTGCAACGAACTTCATTCTGGGAATGGATATCAAGAGAGATCGAGCAACTAGAAATATCTAGTTGAACCAAAAGAAATATATCGAAACAATCTTGAAACATTTAAACTTGCAGGATTGAAAACCTGTGAAGGTGCCAATTCTTATGGGATCAAGGCTAGTTGTTGAATAGTTTCCAAAGACACGGGAGGAAATAGATGACTTGGCATGTGTTCCATATGCAACAATTCCATATGCAAGTGTTGTTGGTAGTCTAATGTATG
>JZKD02S1780449.1:222465-234658 GCA_000966675.3 Picea glauca | reverse complement strand
ATGACCTTCGATCTTTACAAATTTCAAGTGTTAACATTTTGGCATCGTTACTAGGGAGAAAATCAAGCTTCCTGATATTTGTAATCTTAGGGTACTACGACATTGGATGGTCCTCTCACTATGCAAGGAGATTGCGCTATGCATATTGAGGTATTGTATTACTTGGATTAGTGGAATTATCAATAAAGGAAATGTAGGTTAAAGGTTATTGGAGGTTCTCTCCATTAGAATCTGAGGCCATATATGGGTATCTCGATCAACTTCTTAGTGAGGAGCTAATGTGGAGGAATTACTTTCCAATTTATGAAGGTTTTAAGTATGAGTTAGTTAACTAACATCTCAAATATTTCAATAGGTTTGTTAACTATTTTGATGTGAGACATGAATATGTGTTGATGAAGTTGTTCACAATGTCCTTGGTTTGAGATGCCCTATGGTGGTTCATTCATGGGTTATCTTCAAATTATATTATTTCTTTGTTAAATTTTCAAGTAGAGTTAATATATAGGTTTGGGGACCCCAATGAGGATGATGATGTTTCTGAGGATGATGTTGATTCAATTGATTATTCATCATGGAATGCTAATTTGTATGGTGGGTGTGTTTCCAACTCCCCTTCTTCTTTTGTTGAAAGAGAATTGATTGAAGTTGGTAAGGATGAGGTGGTTGATAAAATTCCTACTATAAATAAAGGTGTGTCTCTTACCCATGATGGTTTATTTAATGATGAGCACACTCTTTCCCTTGAGACACTGATATCCCTTGGTGGTTATATTGAACTTAAAAATGAAGTACCTCTACATTATGACATAGAGCTTCCAATTCAAGTTGAAGGTGGTATTCCTAGTGCAATGAGGAGGCAACAACAATGGTTATTATTTTCGAGTATCATGAATAATTTGTTGATTTTGTTAATGGTTTCTCAACTCGAGTTTATTTTAACATCTATTTTTGAGTTTAATCATTGCATGGATTCATGAGGTTCTATTGACCTAGTTGGGAAATACATAGAGGATTTATTTAAAAGGAAAACATAGAAAATACTAGGGTTTCTTCCTTCTTTCTAGATATAGATATGTCATTTTATGAAGTGCATAATAAATGATGTTTGTCCCTTTGCTTTCGCTGAATTTTTAGAAAATAAAAATGCATGTTCACATTAACACTTTTCATTGTTGGATTCATTAGAGGTTTGGTGATATAAAGAAGTTTTATAGAGCCAAATGTTACATGATTGACTTCATTGGTTTCTAGAGTATGTTGATTGGTCATAAGTGGCGAGAGGCCACATATAAAAAAGGAAGATTAAAAGTTGTTAGGATAGGTTAGTTCAATTGTTCCCCTTTTGAGATATTTGGTAGGTTGAGTTATTTCCCTTTTTATTTTTGTCAAAGTTCAAATTTTTCCTTATGAACTTTTAGGTTTACTCTCACTATTTGAATTCATGTTTCTCAAGTTAAGTTTGGGAGGTGTTTTTAGGTTGTTAGGTTTTTATTTTAGAATGATTGTTTTTTCAAAGTTATTGAGTCATATCTTTGATTTATGTTGAGTCAACAAAATAAAATTGTTGCAAAAAGATGTGTCGGTCATTGTTCAAGGTCCAAGTTAGAAGAGTTGATCCAAGTGTAAGATTTTATATTGGATTCATATAATATAAGTTACCTTATACATTATCCATTTATTTGATTCATGCTAGTGAGAATGGTTTTTCATTACTTTCCTTCCAGTGGATCTTCCCCCATTTACTACAACAAAATTTTCTCTAGGGTTGATTTAAAAGTAGGGCATCTCAGTGTTTACAAGCCTTATTGGTGGTCTACCTTGAATTTAGTAGATATTTTCGTGATTGAGTTTTAACTGAAGGATTCCTTGTATTATTTGAATTCAAATCATTCATTCACATTGACAGGATTTTACTCATACCTTAGGACACATTGCCATTATTGGTCAGTTTCTTCATGTCTAGCAAGGATTGACATCAGTGGTTCCTGACTAGATAGTTTCCCATGGTTGAAATGACTCAATATCCCATCTTGGAGATTCATATATGTGGTGGTTGTGTTCTAGGTACCGATTATATTGAGCATATCTAGCCTCCATTCAACAAATATTTAAGGCTCGTACACACTGTAGAGAAAACTAATCCTCACACTAAACCAACCAGGAAAGAGAAGACATATTCAAGCATAAAATAAATGAAAAACACACACAATACATAGAGATTTTACCTTGGAAAACCTTAACCAGGAAAACCAATGTTCCTTGAGCGTCTTACTCTCTTGTTGTCTTATTAATTCATTGAATAAAGAGTTACATGACTAACCTTGGTCTACACCTAAAACACAATCGTCATCCTAATCTCTTTCTTAACACAAGAACAAAACTGCAACCAATTCGTTCTTTCAAATATTCTTCAACTTATTAAAATTACAACTTGTATTATTTATAGGCTTTACAACATGAAAAACCCTAAATCATGCCCAAAAATGGTTATAGATCCATGCAAATTATTGGATGCAATCTTGTGAATCTCAGGATTTTGTTACAGTTGTGTACCAATCGACATCCCATGGGTGTTCATTTGGATGCCACTCAAACTCCTATTGGTTGACCTTTAGAACTTCCCATCAATCAATTCAACCTTCGAATTGATCATCCACTCGACTTGACTTATCTCTCAATTCATCACCTAGTTGATCCACCTCGACTAGACATTCAAATCACTGTTATTTAACTGCAAAGAATATAACAACCCAACACACATGAGGCCATATTTCAAAAGGATTTATTCTTATCCCATCTTACAAGTCTTCTCCATTTAGATTTATAGGATTCTCAACATCTCATTGGGGGTATTGTCCCCTAGTTGGACCCAATGTTAATGTTAGATTTGTCTTCATAAATTTGAGTGTTCATGAGTAAGTTACAAATCATGGGTAAGTTACAAATCATGGGTAAGTTACATGATGGACTAGTTGGTCTATCCATCATTTAGCAACGATGGTTCATGAGTATGTTATAAATAAGGGCACATGGTTTTATAACATTGTTCCATCCTTATCTTGTTCCAGTGTTATATTCTATGAGTTTCAGGGAGTACTAATAGATTATTATGTTAGGGGATAACACATCATGTGCTATTATTAACACATTTTTCAGTTCATACTTTCAACATTCTATTTTTATTAGTTCTCCCCATTCATTAGATTCACATGCAGATTGAGGAGCATGTGTGGGGGATGGAGGACTATCAAATGAGTACTTTTAGATTCTTGATTTGAGTATTTTTAGTAGTTTTTTTTCTTCTTCATAAAATTGGTCTTTTCTAGTAGCATATGACAATATATTTGGATACCCATTGGGGAGATAGGATTATGGTCGAAATTTGGGGTGAATCAGAGGAGTTGATATTTTTGGCAAGATTGTATTTTTATAAGTTTCTATTTTAGAAATTTATATTCTTATAATGTAGTTGGAATAACATAAAATTTATATTTTTGAGGACCTAGTTGGGATATTAGCCCATGGATCTGATTTCAACTAGATCTGAGATTGTGATTTTTGGGTCTATTTTTGGGAAGGATATTTTTAGCAGGTGGAGGATATTTCATGCAGGGTGATTACATTTTTTAGTACCTAGTATGGCGTGGAGTATTAATGCAAAATTCTAAGCCATTATGAGTAATTTTATTTTTTAGGGATTGGCTATGTTTTCATGCCTATTATTTTTGGAGGTTTGAGGTTGGAGTGGCATTTGAACTGTGATCCTACTACTATTTTCAATAGGAGATGGAGAATTGCCCTAGAGGAGGTTTCCCATAAATTTTTGGGAGTTGAGTACTATAATTTTGGCTAGATATGGTAGTGCCCACTTTCTTGGCTAGACATTGTTGACTTTTGAGCAATACTTACTATTCTTATCAAGGGGTGGAGCGCATGGGTCAAGAAGGCCTATTCCCCTCCACTTGTATTAATGACATGTTCTATTACTATATATAACTTGAGCACATGGATTGAGGGGCTATTTATGGCTTACATATGATATTTACTTGGTGAGTTTCCTTCACATCCATACTATTTTCATCAATAAAGAGAGAACATGGAGTTGGAGAGGCCTTTTTGGAGAATCTACCTATTTTACCATCCTATTTTATTATAGAACTATAGTGGATGGACTGGAGGAGAGTTACACTTTCTTTACAATTTTATATTGTTACCTTTTATGACCTCCTACAACCTCTTTAGAGGAGGTATTTTTGGGAAGTTTCATCCTTTACTTTTAGTGATAGTTGGGGATATTTTGTACACTCTAATGCCTATTCTATAAAGGTGGAAGGAGTAGGGTGAAGAGTAATATATCATTAGACTAGTTATTCTTGTTGATATTTTCACCCCACCCTTTTTTCGATTGGAGTGATTGTGAAAGTGCAACAATATCTATGAGGCATATATATTGTTTGCATAGTGTCGATGTGATTGTATCCTTGAACACTGGTGAAAGAAGGTGCTTCAAAAGTGGTTGGAACCCACTGGATGAAACTATTGTTCCCCCAAAATTTGTATTTGCAACTATGGAAACAAATGTAACATCTATTCGTTGACTACATCTCGTTAATTCATTGTGTCTTTTGTGTTACTTTGATCTCTTGAATTTATTATGGTGATAAGTACTCCCCCTTAGTTAACTTTATACACTCCATAGCTCATAGGTTTCAAGGAAATTAGGTCACTATTCTTAATTTTGATAGTTCATATTGTTTGTTTTACTTTTCTGCACATAGAATCTACCCTTTGAAAGCTAGTTTTCATTTTTGGACGTGTTACACATTGCCCAAGATTGAAATATATGTTCTATTTTCATGACAAGATACATTATCTAATTACCTTGGATCCCTTATAGTTTTAAGTTTTAACACTACCAACTTCGAGTCCCCACTTACTAACAAGTGTTTAATGGTTATATCTAAAGGTTTTTGTAAGCCTTCTATAAGTGCTTTATATTTTATTAATTTAAGTAAAAAAGAAAACAAGAATATGTTCCCTTCAATCTTGGAAAGTAATACACTAGCTCTAAATCCCATATTAGATCACACTCCATAAAATTTCATACTCCATATGACCCCTTCATAATTTATCATAGGTTTGATGGGAAAAGTCATATGGATTTCTTATAGAATAGGAGATTATCCATTTTTTGTGAAACAAAAGTTTCCTCAGGGAGTGAAAAAAAATTCTTATATGTGCTCTGTCATGCCAAGCTCCCTTCAGAAAGTAACATTGATTTCCTTATAAGGGAAAGAGAAATGAATATCTTCAATGGAATAGACTTGTTTTATTTGGGAAGACCATTCATGTCCTATAAATATCCCATATGACTCATTAAATCTATATGCTTGATGAAGAGTGATAGGTAAGTCTCTCATGACCCCTACTATGTCTACAAGATGCAAATATATGGCTTAAAAAGGCTTGAAAGGTCCTGCATATATAAGCATGGTGTACCCCAGTGTTAATGATACAATTATGGAGCATAATGTGATGTATTTTCAAGGAAATAAAGTGTTATGAAATGAGAAACATTTCCCCACTAAACCTAGCAGAAGAGAGGAAGAAAAATTTAATTGAGAAAGTAAATGACAAAACAAACACACAATACACATAGATTTTACCTTGGAAACCCAAATGGGAAAGCCAACATTCCTTCAATGTTTTTCTCTCTTGTTGTCTTAATCCTTTAGAATAAAAGGTTACATGCCTAACCTTGGTCTACACCTAAGATAAAATCGACATCATACCTTCTTAATTACACAAGAACAACCATGTAGCCAATTCGACTTACATCTACATGACCAACAACCTCTAAAACAATTTCTCTAAAGAGTAGATTTTACAACATTACAACATGCATTATTTATAGGTTTTACAGTATGAAAAACCCTATAGAAAGGCACCCAAAAATGATTACACATCCTTGCAGATCATTGGCTACAAATCCCTCGAATCTCGGGATTCTGTTACAATCGACTCTAAGTCGATTTACTAGTCGATTACCAGTCGACCTCCATTCAATATTCAGTCGATTGCCACACACCCTCCTATATAACTCTTTTCAGTTTGACCTCTTAGAATTACTTTTGATTTATTCGACTTTGAATTTACCCTGTTGAACCACCTTGACCTTTGAATTTCACTGTAAATCAATCCACCTCGACTAGACTTTCACTGCAAAAAATATAACAACCCAACATTCTTCCATTTGTTGCATTCTTTTCTGAAACCGAGATATTTATGAACTCTCATTCACAAACCCAAGGGGACAATTCCCATTGCCTCTTTGCACAAAAATGACTTCACAACATTCACAGACTTGGTCAAAGAGTCTGTTATGTTTTCCAACGTATCTACTTTCTCTAGCAACACCTTGTTGCTTTCCACCATGTCTCTCACAAAATGGTATTGTACATCAATGTGGTTAGTCTTGGAATGATAATATGGGTTCTTTGCCAGAAATATTGTTCTTTGACTGTCACATCTTATCTTCATAGCTCTCTGCTCAAACCTGATTCTTTAACACAACCTTTACAACCATTCTGATTCTTTTCTTCCATGAGTGGCTACCATGTATTCAACTTATGTTGCTGAGAATGCTACAGATACCTGTCGCTTACACATCCGAATGATTTCTCCACTGAACATCTTGAACACATATCCATTGGTGTACCTTTGACGATCCATATCTCCAGCCCAGTTGGCATCGACAAAGCCATGTACATTTAATTCACTATCATCTCTAGGTTTTCCTTGGTATAATATAACATAGAATTTTGTGTCACACAAATACCTGAATACTCTCTTGACAGTTGTCCAATGCTCCTTTCCATATGTTGACATGTATCTACTCAAAACTCCCATTGTATGGGCAATGTCTGGTCGAGTGCAGACCATCACATACATTAGACTACCAACAACACTTGCATATGGAATTGTTGCATATGGAACACATGCCAAGTCATCTATTTCCTCCCGTGTCTTTGGAAACTATTCAACAACTAGCCTTGATCCCATAAGAATTGGCACCTTCACAGGTTTTCAATCCTGCAAGTTTAAATGTTTCAAGATTGTTTCGATATATTTCTTTTGGTTCAACTAGATATTTCTAGTTGCTCGATCTCTCTTGATATCCATTCCCAGAATGAAGTTCGTTGCACTAATATCCTTCATGTAAAACTTGGAGGATAGTTATGATCCAGGTGGATATCAGTGGCCACCCTCCTATTCCAACTGGCTCAAAACGGTTTGTTGGAAACTTACTATTTTTAGCAGTTTTTTGGTTCCTAAACTTCCGAGGCCATTTTGATGGAATAAACGATGTTTTTTCACGATTGAGAACCTTAATAATAAGAAAAGTTTCTAATTGATCCCCCAAAATGGATCTCCTCATTGATAACTTTCCAATGAGCTATTGTGTTCCCCAAACGAAGGTCACATGCCAAAGTTACACCCCCAGGAAGTTGATACACCAAATTACCCAAAACAGGGTCCAAAAAACTTTTGGCTTTTCATCTTCCAGGGTTAGGGTTTTGGATTTTATTTTTTTATGTTAAAAATGCCTTTGGAGCCTTATTGTAACAATCATCTTCTTGTGAATGTGATTATTCGTCACATCTCTTCTTAGAGATAATATTCCACCATTCTAGTGAGTCTCACTCTGTATTTCTACAGTTTTTTACATTTCCCTCATTAATAGAAATTGTGTATTAATGTATATCTGTTCCTTTTGTTATATATCCGATATATCTCTGTTATATTATTGGATCTCTTGAAATAAATATGTATATTTCATTGTTATATCTCCGCTCTCATTTAGTGCCGAAAATAATTTGAATCATTGTTATCAGAGCAGGATACTCTTGGTCGTTTTTCAGTGCATGTCCCCGACGAGGTCTGAGTATAGAAAGTTGGGTATCGAGCTTGTATATCTTGAGGATAATCACTCTCACATGCCCAATAAACCTTCCATGGAAGAATAAAAGAAAAATGACGAAGTATATGATTCTATCAATCTGTTGCTTGAGCAAGATCTCACGTGACAGAGTGACAAAATGATGGAGAATTTTCCCCACATCCTTCAATGCCTATTGATAACAACATGCAAGTCTTCATCAATCAACCACTTTGGAAGCATCTCTCCTTTCAAGGTACAAGTCAATTTTTATATTCCCATATTTGAAGGTTAGATAGATGCAAATTCTCTAGAAAAATGGTTAAATTTGATAGAAGATTATTTCTTTGTTCACAAATTTTTNCCCTAGAGGAGGTTTCCCATAAATTTTTGGGAGTTGAGTACTATAATTTTGGCTAGATATGGTAGTGCCCACTTTCTTGGCTAGACATTGTTGACTTTTGAGCAATACTTACTATTCTTATCAAGGGGTGGAGCGCATGGGTCAAGAAGGCCTATTCCCCTCCACTTGTATTAATGACATGTTCTATTACTATATATAACTTGAGCACATGGATTGAGGGGCTATTTATGGCTTACATATGATATTTACTTGGTGAGTTTCCTTCACATCCATACTATTTTCATCAATAAAGAGAGAACATGGAGTTGGAGAGGCCTTTTTGGAGAATCTACCTATTTTACCATCCTATTTTATTATAGAACTATAGTGGATGGACTGGAGGAGAGTTACACTTTCTTTACAATTTTATATTGTTACCTTTTATGACCTCCTACAACCTCTTTAGAGGAGGTATTTTTGGGAAGTTTCATCCTTTACTTTTAGTGATAGTTGGGGATATTTTGTACACTCTAATGCCTATTCTATAAAGGTGGAAGGAGTAGGGTGAAGAGTAATATATCATTAGACTAGTTATTCTTGTTGATATTTTCACCCCACCCTTTTTTCGATTGGAGTGATTGTGAAAGTGCAACAATATCTATGAGGCATATATATTGTTTGCATAGTGTCGATGTGATTGTATCCTTGAACACTGGTGAAAGAAGGTGCTTCAAAAGTGGTTGGAACCCACTGGATGAAACTATTGTTCCCCCAAAATTTGTATTTGCAACTATGGAAACAAATGTAACATCTATTCGTTGACTACATCTCGTTAATTCATTGTGTCTTTTGTGTTACTTTGATCTCTTGAATTTATTATGGTGATAAGTACTCCCCCTTAGTTAACTTTATACACTCCATAGCTCATAGGTTTCAAGGAAATTAGGTCACTATTCTTAATTTTGATAGTTCATATTGTTTGTTTTACTTTTCTGCACATAGAATCTACCCTTTGAAAGCTAGTTTTCATTTTTGGACGTGTTACACATTGCCCAAGATTGAAATATATGTTCTATTTTCATGACAAGATACATTATCTAATTACCTTGGATCCCTTATAGTTTTAAGTTTTAACACTACCAACTTCGAGTCCCCACTTACTAACAAGTGTTTAATGGTTATATCTAAAGGTTTTTGTAAGCCTTCTATAAGTGCTTTATATTTTATTAATTTAAGTAAAAAAGAAAACAAGAATATGTTCCCTTCAATCTTGGAAAGTAATACACTAGCTCTAAATCCCATATTAGATCACACTCCATAAAATTTCATACTCCATATGACCCCTTCATAATTTATCATAGGTTTGATGGGAAAAGTCATATGGATTTCTTATAGAATAGGAGATTATCCATTTTTTGTGAAACAAAAGTTTCCTCAGGGAGTGAAAAAAAATTCTTATATGTGCTCTGTCATGCCAAGCTCCCTTCAGAAAGTAACATTGATTTCCTTATAAGGGAAAGAGAAATGAATATCTTCAATGGAATAGACTTGTTTTATTTGGGAAGACCATTCATGTCCTATAAATATCCCATATGACTCATTAAATCTATATGCTTGATGAAGAGTGATAGGTAAGTCTCTCATGACCCCTACTATGTCTACAAGATGCAAATATATGGCTTAAAAAGGCTTGAAAGGTCCTGCATATATAAGCATGGTGTACCCCAGTGTTAATGATACAATTATGGAGCATAATGTGATGTATTTTCAAGGAAATAAAGTGTTATGAAATGAGAAACATTTCCCCACTAAACCTAGCAGAAGAGAGGAAGAAAAATTTAATTGAGAAAGTAAATGACAAAACAAACACACAATACACATAGATTTTACCTTGGAAACCCAAATGGGAAAGCCAACATTCCTTCAATGTTTTTCTCTCTTGTTGTCTTAATCCTTTAGAATAAAAGGTTACATGCCTAACCTTGGTCTACACCTAAGATAAAATCGACATCATACCTTCTTAATTACACAAGAACAACCATGTAGCCAATTCGACTTACATCTACATGACCAACAACCTCTAAAACAATTTCTCTAAAGAGTAGATTTTACAACATTACAACATGCATTATTTATAGGTTTTACAGTATGAAAAACCCTATAGAAAGGCACCCAAAAATGATTACACATCCTTGCAGATCATTGGCTACAAATCCCTCGAATCTCGGGATTCTGTTACAATCGACTCTAAGTCGATTTACTAGTCGATTACCAGTCGACCTCCATTCAATATTCAGTCGATTGCCACACACCCTCCTATATAACTCTTTTCAGTTTGACCTCTTAGAATTACTTTTGATTTATTCGACTTTGAATTTACCCTGTTGAACCACCTTGACCTTTGAATTTCACTGTAAATCAATCCACCTCGACTAGACTTTCACTGCAAAAAATATAACAACCCAACATTCTTCCATTTGTTGCATTCTTTTCTGAAACCGAGATATTTATGAACTCTCATTCACAAACCCAAGGGGACAATTCCCATTGCCTCTTTGCACAAAAATGACTTCACAACATTCACAGACTTGGTCAAAGAGTCTGTTATGTTTTCCAACGTATCTACTTTCTCCAACAACACCTTGTTGCTTTCCACCATGTCTCTCACAAAATGGTATTGTACATCAATGTGCTTAGTCTTGGAATGATAATATGGGTTCTTTGCCAGAAATATTGTTCTTTTACTGTCACATATTATCTTCATAGCACTCTGCTCAAACCTGATTCTTTAACACAACCTTTACAACCATTCTGATTCTTTGCTTCCATGAGTGGCTACCATGCATTCAACTTATGTTGTTGAGAATGATACAGATACCTGTCACTTACACATCCAAATGATTTCTCCACTGAACATATTGAACACATATCCATTGGTGTACCTTTGACGATTCAGATCTCCAGCCCAGTTGGCATCGACAAAGCCATGTACATTTAATTCACTATCATCTCTAGGTTTTCCTTGGTATAATATAACATAGAATTTTGTGTCACACAAATCCCTGAATACTCTCTTGACAGTTGTCCTGTAAGGTAGCTAGAGAGGTAATGGGGGGGCCCAGAGGGCCCATAGTGATAATAGTGGAGGTCATTCAATGTAAGGTGGAATAGGTCCACTATATTATTAAATAAGGCCCACTATGTTAGTTAGACATAATAAATGTAAGAGGACTTCTTAGAAGGTTCCTAAGAGATAGAGAGAGCTATATAAAGAAGTCTAGGCAATGTAATGAAACATAGTGAAGAATATTGTAATTGTACAAGCAAGCATTGCTTGAGGAGTTTTATCCTTCCATAATGATTAATATATGGTGTTGCCCTACCTCAAGGGTTTTTTCTATTTCTTGTGTTCATGTTATGGTGAATGGTTTATGTTTTATTCTTGGTTATTTCTGAAGTATATTGGTATATCTATTTAGGTTCTTAACAATTGGTATCAGAGCACCACAACAGATATAGAAGAACAATATAGAAAAACACAACTTTATTATATCAAAACCCTTGAGGTAGGGAAACACCATACAATGGATCCTATTATGGAAGGGATCCTCTCCTGTTCACTTGCCTCTTCGAGGGGGCATCCTCCTATTGAGCTACCACTCCAAATAGAGAGGTATCTAGAGAGGTAGTGGGGGGGCCCAGAGCGCCCATAGTGATAATAGTGGAGGTCATTCAATGTAAGGTGGACTAGGTCCACTATATTATTAAATAAGGCCCACTATGGTAGTTAGACATAATAAATATAAGAGGACTTCTTAGAAGGTTCTACTTCTAGAAGATTCCTCCTCTAGAATGTTCTTAGGTGATGGTAGCACTATATAAAGGGGTTCAAGCAATGTAATGAGACA
>JZKD02S1780449.1:166476-212148 GCA_000966675.3 Picea glauca | reverse complement strand
ATACCAATTGTTAAGAACCTGAATAGATATAAAAACAAAATTACCACAAATACTGAATATACAATAGATCCATAGAGAAATATAGAAGAACAATATGCAAAATCTCTTTTATTACTATCAAACCCTTGAGGTAGGGAAACACAATACAATGGATCCTATTGTGGAAGGGATCCTCTCCTATTTACTTGCCTCTTCGAGGGGACTTCCTCCTAATGAGATTCTGCTCCAAATACAATATTTATCTTCATGTCCCATTACAGTTCTTGAACCCCTTTATATAGTGCTATCATCACTTAAAAACATTTTAGAGGAGGAATCTTCTAGAAGTAGAACCTTCTAAGAAGTCCTCTTACATTTATTATATCTAACTACCCATTTATTATATATAACTACCATAGTGGGCCTTATTTAATAATATAGTGGACCCCAACTTACATTTAATGGCCTCCGCTATTATCATTATGGGCCCTCTGGGCCCTCCCACTACCTCTCTAGCTACCTTACAGCAGATTGGCTTGTTCGAGAATTTGACATTCAGAAGAAGAAAAGTGTGATAGAGTGAAAACTCCTGAAGCCCTAAAGTCTAGAGTTAATCCAGACTGTTCATCAAAAGGGACATGTGTAGAAAGATTTACTTGTTCAATAATTCAACATTTTGGAGAAACAAAGTGTGATAGAGTGAAAACTTCAGAAGTAGCAAAGCCCAGAGTTAATCTGGGCCGTTCATCAAAAGGGACACGTGTTGGCAGACTGACTTCTTTGGGAATTCAACATTCAAGAGAAATAAAGTGTGATAGAGTGAAAAACCCTGAAGTCCCTAAGTCTTGAGTTAATCCAGACCTTTCATCAAAAGGGACATGTGTCGACAGATTAGCTTGTTCGGGAATTCAGAATTAGAGAGAAACAAAGTGTGATAGAGTGAGAACTCCTGAAGTTTCAAAGTCCAGAGTTAATTCAGATCGTTCATCAAAAGGGACACGTGTTGACATATCAACTTATTTGGAGTTCGTCGTTCAGGAGAATTGGAGTATGGTAGTGTGGAATCTACCGAAGCCCCGAAGCTCGAAGTCCCAAAGCTGAAGAGTCGAAGAGGCGTGGCATGACAACATCACCAATGGTGATGTGGACCTTTCCTAGACATGCCATGTTCCACCACCTTGATTGTTGACAACTGTACTATGTGGACCCGAAAGGTAAGGAAGTTAAGGAGTTAGACATTTGGGATAATTGGAGTGTGCTAGTGTGAAATCTTCCAAAGCCCAAAGTCCCGAAGTCCCTAAGTGACATGACTTGTTGACATCACCTGGGAGGAGGTGTACACATGAGATGTGTGCCACATGTCAGTGAGTTAAGAACCTTTGGAATATTGAAATTCCAATTAGAACGTGACATGTGTCACCCATATGATTGGGCCACATGTCCGCTTCTAGTATTTCACCACGTGGCACTCCTCTCGATCATCGATGGTGGGGCCCCTAATGGTTACATAAAGTAGTTAAAATATTGGTGAAGTATTTAACTATATCAGGCCCATAATAACTTGACCCTAGTAGATGCGTGGCACCAGATCGTAAAGTCCAAAGACTTGGTACTCAAGAGGAAAGGTGTTACAATTAGCATTGAGTAGAGAAATTCCGAAGGCTAAAGTTAATCTCAATCATTGGTCACAGGGGATGCGTGGCATCAGATCCCAAGGTCTAGAGACTTGACACTCCAGAAGAAATGGTTCATGATGGAATGAGAGGAAGAAATCCCCGAAGTCCCGTAGCGCCAAAGTGACATGATGTGATGATGTCACCAAGGGTGACATGGAAGTATTTGGAGATTCACGGTTTGGGAGTTTTTGGGTGTGCATATATGAAATACTCTGAAGTCATGAAACCCTGAAGCTCCGAAATCCCGAAGCTAGGAAGTCCTGAAGCCTAGAGTTTTGTATTAAATCTTAGCCATTGGAAGCCAGGAAGTCGAGGACCATTGATCCACCCCACTTCGCGAGTTTGCCAATGCGACACTCTAGGAGATTTATTGTGATGTACAAAAAGGGGAAACCTTTGAAACTCCGAAGCCCTAAATATTCAAGGCTTTGGATAAGAACCCAACTATTAGCACTTGGTCACATGCAAATTAAGGGCTGAAGGAAAAGGGGATAGCACCCAAAAGTGATTTGTAGAACAAAACACGGCTCTATGATAGAGTCATGGGGATTATTGATCGACCAAAGACCCACAAAAAATGGAGTCTGATATTCTTTTGTTGAATCAGATTGTTTAAGTTATTCTGGAAAAATTATTAAGGACTGGTAGCCTGACAAAATTCGGTTGACTACACATTTTGTAGAGTTGGCGATTTCCAGAACCAGACCAAATTGTCACATAGTGAAGAGAAATGGAAGAGGTATAGGGTGCCTACAATCAAGAGGATGAAGTTAGAGGAATGGATGTCCATTTGGGAGTTGAAGGGGAAAACTCCAATGGGAATGGAGAATAAATAGATAAAGACACGGGCATGATGAAAATCACTAAATAATTGCAAAACGATTCCCAAATTCACCAGGAAGATAACGAAAGGCTTAAGAGAGCCAAAGAGCAATGAGAAGACTTCAATATGAAGTTAATGCAGATCCTATAAATAATTGAAAATAAGTTTGATAAGGAAAGTGGATCCATAAAATCAGGTAGCCAAAGGTCCCCTGATGTGGAAAGAAGAGAAAGAAGTGGTAAAAAACATCACCATCACTCCCAAAGGAATTCCAAAAGGAGGCCACACAATAGTTCAAGTCCATGTTCTACGAGAAAGAATAGGAGATCTGAATTAGATGAACTAGAGGGTAAAATGAATAAGATCAAACCTCCTACTTTTGATGGAGAGCACCAAAAAGATGAAGAGGCTGAGACATGACTACTTGGCATGAGGAAATATTTCCAATTGCATAATTATTCCTCTCATGTAGAAGGAAGAATCCCAATCTATCAGATGAAGGGAAAGGCATTTGTGTTGTGGGATCATCTTGTGCAAGTGCAACACATCAGAGATAAGGATGTCACATGGAAGGAATTCAAGAATGTTTTTGAAAATAAGTACTTAACTAAGAGATACTATGATGTAGACCCCCTATCCCTCCTGAGGGTTGTGTGACCTCCCGGTCAGGATCTTCTAGTTCGGGGCCAAAATGGCTCTTCTGGTTCTGAGCTGGAACCTCCCTCTTCAAATCCACAGGTCCTTATCTGTGTTTGCCTACGTGACCAAGTGCTAGGCTCACGCTCTCCACTCCTTGTGACCGTGGGCACGACCACAAACTTGGCCCAAAAGGCGCGCCACATTTCGCAACCCCAGGATTTCCAATACAACGAGTCCTTGGCTCCTCCAAGTCTTGAAACTTCGATGAGGGATAACGGAGGTTATCTCTTCCCCTTTCCCAAATCACATGACCACACACCCATGACCAAAATATTTACCATGAAAGTGCGTCGCGGTTCATAGTATCAGAACCTGCAATACAAGGCACCTGACCCCTCCAAGTCACAAATGCTTAAATCCCAATGACGCGAGATCTACAGCTCATATCTCTCTTGGATAGATGGCTACGCTTATTTCGATGTTTCGCGTTTCATGAATTCATGTCTTACGAAGCTATCCACTCCTCTTCCCGGTCACCAAAACCAAAAAATCTCCCCTCACTACATATCAACGAATCTAGGCCCTCGAAGATCTGATGGCTCCGATATTTCGAGGGTTCCACCGGTCGAGAGTCCCACACTATCGACCCTTGTAATCCTGGTTGTTGAAATGCCGAAAGCTTGAGGTTCTTGGTCAATGGCTCGCAATTCCCTCCATATCTATGGTCAGATATCTTCCCTGTCACTAACCTCCTCTCAACTCCACTTGATCCAACGAATTGCAAGGTATCACTTTCCTCCTCCTAAGCTTTCACTCGCTTCAGACTCAGAAGACTTTCTAAGTCTTGGAAGGATCGACCTTCAATTCTTCTAGGGAATGGGTTCTTGGATCTCGATAACACTTTTCAACGTGTTGTCCCTCCTAAGCTTTGTTTGGTTTAGACTTTGATTTCCCATGCACTTCTTGCATCTGAGGGATTTCGATAACTCAGATCCATGATATTTCTCGCAGAGAATTTCTTCCCAATTTCCTTGCATTCCTCTCTGGCTCGATGCACACCTTACAGAGCTTCAAATGAAGAGAAACAATTGAAATTGAAAACTAATAGTCACAGTTCCATTCTCCTCTCTGGAGATTCATTCACTTGTTCATAAAAATAGAAATAACAAGAAATCACAAATAACATTCACACACACGCATTTGGATCAATTTTCCTTCCGTTCTATTCACAAGTGCTGAAATGGCTACCAGAACATATTTTGATCACAATGGTTTTTGAAGCTTGGGTCTTCTGCTAACTTTCCTACTCTAAAATTCATCCTATGTTATCTTAGTCCAGTCGCACTTCAGAGCTGTAGTGGAACCTCCTGCTCCGCTTGCGATTTTCAAAATGTGCCTTAAAGGGTAAAATTCGACACTAGTTCAAGCATGCCTCCAAAGGTAAATTCCGACGCTGAGTTAAGTCGGATTTCAAAATCAGATGTAATTGTCAACATTGAATCTTTGTAAGAACTCTCACGCGTTGAGTGGTCCTGTCTCTATGCGCTTTCCAATGATGCTCCTGCATCATACTCCCCTTGAGAAAAATTCATGGACTCTTGTCCATGAGCTCCTCTACTAATTTTACCTGCTTCTGGATGGGAGATTCATTTTCCCAACTGGAATCTTCGATTGGGTGTCCCTTCCATTTGACCAGATACTCAAAATAAGTCTTCCTCCTGGTCTTCTTGCCAATCCTCTGATCAAAAATTTTCTCCATCTGCGTCGTTTCTGCCACAGGCATCTGTTTCTCCCACTGAATCTTTCCTTGAGATTCTGACCCTTATATGTCATATTTCCTGTATGGATACAGGTCTGAAACATTGAATATGGGTGAAATTCCCACACCATCTGGAAGCTCAATATCATAGGCGTTTGCATCAAACTTTCCCAAGATCATGCAAGGTCCTATCTTTTTCATCTTCAACTTTTTTTATGTTCCCCTAGGGAACGTTTCCTTCCTGAGATGTTCTAAAACCTGATCTCCTACTTCAAATTGAAGTTCTCTGTGATGCTGATAAACTCTGTGCTTGTATTTCTGATTATAACTCTCCAACTGTCCTTTGATCTAGCTATGGAGTCTCTCCATCTCCGTAGCAAAATCCTCTACTCTAGCGCTCCTAATCTCACCCTGTTCCAAGTCTCTCAACTCAGACACTCCCCTGGGTTGCATTCCATAAAGTATTTGGAATGGGCTCCTTTCAGTGCTCCTGTTTGGTGAGTCATTGTATGCAAATTCTTCTTGTGGCAGAATCAGATTCCACTGGTTATGATGTTCAATAACTAGACTCCTTAATAAATTCCCCAAACTTCTATTTTCAACTTCAGTGTGCCCATCTGTCTGAGGGTGATAAGCTGAGCTGAAGGAAAAATTCGTCCCCATCTTCTTCCACTGCATCCTCCAAAAATGACCAACAAATTTTGTGTCTCTGTCTGAGACAATGTTCTTGGGTAGGCTGTGAAGTTTCACAACTTCTTTGAAAAACATATTTGCAACATGCATTGCATCATTGGTCTTCTAGCATGGGATGAAATGTGCCATCTTTGAAAATACATCCACCACCACAAATATGGAATTGAATCCTCTTTGTGTTCTTGGAAATTCCAACACAAAATCCATGCTTATTGCATCCCAAGGCCTCTCTGGTATTGGAAATGGTTGATAAAACCCAATGTTCTGTCTTTTCCTCTTAGCATGTTGGCAGATTCTACATCTGTTCACAAACTTTATCACTTCTATTCTCATACCTGGCCAATAGTATGAGTTTCTCAACTGTGAAAACGTTTTATCATGGCCGAAATTTCTAGCCAATCCTCAGCTGTGCTTTTCCTTTATAATATTATCCCTTATTGAGAATTTCGGTATGCACAACTGATGTCCTTTGAACAACAGTCCTTCCTAAATCATGTATTTTTTCCACTGACTTCTATCTCTCAACACAGGATTAACACATGCTTCATATGCCTCCTTGAAATCTACATCATCATGATACATGTCCTTAAGGTGTTCAAACCCCAAGGTCTTCACCTGGAATTCCTGCATGATCAAACATCTCCTTCTTAATGCATCAACAACCTTGTTAGCATTCCTAGCAATATGTTTTATGACAAAAGTAAAATTTTGCATAAATTCAACCCATTTTGCATGCCTTTAATTCATTTTTTCCTGTGTGGTTATGAATTGTAAAGCTTGGTTATCACTATACAAAACAAAGTCTTGGAGGACAAGATAATGCCTCCATTTCTTCAAAGCTTGAATTATGGCATAAAACTCCTTGTCATATGTGGAGTATTTCTTCTTAGTCTCATTCAACTTCTTGCTGAAATAGGAAACAAGTCTGTTATCCTGACTCAAAACTGCTCCTATTGAAATTCCGCTCGCATCACATCTCACCTGAAATGTCTTTTGGAAATTCGGCAAGACCAGAATTGGTCGTTCCATTATATTCTCCTTTAGTATATTGAAGCTCCTTTCGGCCTCCTCTTTCCATTTAAAAGACTTGTGTCACTTCTTTACTGTATCCATCATGGGTGCACAAATTCCATTGAAGTCTCTAATGAACTTCCTATAGAAGCTCGCTAATCCATGGAAGATCCTTACCTCAAACATGCTTCTTGGTGATGACCATTCTCTGATCACTTTCACCTTCTTTGGATCCATCTTCAGTTCATTCGAAGATATCACAAAACCCAAATAAATGAGTTCTGTCTTCATAAAAGAGGACTTCTTCAAATTGATTACCAGCTTCTCCTGCTGTAGCCTCCTCATTACTAGCGTTAGGTGCCTCAAATTCTCCTCTTTAGTCCTGCTAAAGATCAATATATCGTTCAGTTATAAAATCACAAACTTGCCAATGAAATCTTTTAGAATTTCATTCATCAACCTCATAAAAGTACTCAGGGCATTTGTTAATCCAAATGACATAACCAACCACTCGTATAGACCTTCGTTTATCTTAAAGGCTGTTTTCCATTCATCACCTTCTCTCATTCTAATCTGGTGATATCCACTTTTTAGATCTATATTAGAAAAGAAATTTGCTCCACTTAAGCAATCTATTAAATCATCCATTCTTGGTAAAGGAAATCTATACCCAATGGTGATATTGTTGATGGTTCTCGAGTCTGTGCACATTCTCCATCCTCCATATTTCTTTGGGCTCAAAACAATTGGTATTGCGCATGGACTAAATCTCTCTTTGACCAAACCTTTGTCTAACAACTCTTGGACTTGTTATTTCACTTATTCATTCTCTTGAGGTGTCAATATGAACACTGCTTTGTTTGGCAGACTTTCTCTTGGTATCAAGTCGATATGATGACTGATACTCCTGATGGGCGACAATGAGTTTGGCAGCTCATCCACCACTATATCAACAAAATTATCCAGCAGCTCCTGAACTTCTTCAGGCAAATCATCCATTGATGTAATCGTAAGGATGACTTTGGGCTTCCTCACCACAATGCACTACATCTCCTATTCTTCCTTGAATTCTTTCAGGAGTTCCTTCCCAATCATGAGAAGTATGCTTGTGCTAGCTTCCTCATTTACTCTCTTCTCCTCTATTGGTAGCAACATATGCATCCTACCATTCTTTTTTAATGTATATGTGTTTTTCCTCCCATCATGAATGAAATTTCTATCAAACTGCCATGGTCTTCCCAACATAATATGGCATACGTCCATGGGAATTACATCACATAGGATTTCATCTTTATATCCTCCTATTTTAATTTCAACCAACCATTGTTTAGTGATCATTACCTGGTTTCCTTTTTGCAGCCACGAGACTTTGTATGGTTTTGGATGTATAGTTGTCTTCAGCTTCAATTTCTCCACCATCTCTATGGATATTAGGTTGTCAATAATCCCACTATCAATGCTCACCTTGCATACTTTATCCTTAGTCTTGCAAGCTGTCCTGAAGAGACTGTTTCTCTGCATTGCCTTTTCAATTTCTGCCTCCGGTTTCAAGAGAAATTTTCTCAACATTAGGGATGCTCCATCCTCTACTCCCTTTGCTTCAACATTTCTTCACTGGGCTTCTGAAATGTGAGCTTCTCCTCCTTCCTTCTTATTCTCAGGGCATTCCCAAGACATGTGTCCTGTCTTTCCACAAGCATAACATCTTACTCCTCCTCTACCTCTTCCTCTAAAAGAGTTTCTTCCACCACCCTGTATTTCTCGAGAACTTCCTCCTCATTCTGAGTGATTGTGTGGTTTATCAGCCTCATCCTTAGACTGATGTGCTCTGTCACGGTTAAATCCCTTGATTTTTCTTGGGACTGAGCCTTTACCTCTTCCTCACTAGTTCTGTTTTCTGGCCAGCTTCTTCTCTGCCTTCAGTGCAAACTGATAAGCATCCTCCACGGTTCTGACTGACATCATGCTGAGCTTGTCCCGAATATCATTTATCAAGCCATTTATATATCTGGTGACTTTCTCTTCATCTCTCTCTTGTTGTCTAGTTCTAATGTTCAGTCAATAGAACTCCTCGATGTACTCTTTAACTATCATCCCTTTCTGTCTCAGGTTCTGCATTTTCCTGAACAAATTTATCTGATAATATTCAGGTATGAACTTAGCCTTCAACTTGGCTACCATTCTGTCCCAACTCTTTATCCTATATTTTCCTTTTCTTCTTCTCTCAGCCTCTAGTTCATCCCACCATAGCGGTGCATTTCCTTTTAACCTGGCGACTGCCTGCTTCACCTTCTTCTCCTCATCGACGTCTTCATAATCGAAGTGTCTATCCATGGATCTTATCCAATCCAATAGTTCTTCAACATCTAGGTTTCCCTCATACATGATAACCTCTATCTTAGCTCTGCCTCCCTGTCTGGAAACTGCTTTCAACAAACGTTCCTCTACAACGTCTTCTCCTACAGCTTCTTTAACTTCAACCTCTTCACTTTCTGCTTCACTGATGTCTCCAGCGTCAGGTTATCTTCTTTGCGCTGCTTCCATTGTTTCCAATATGGTGCGAAGTTCTCGCATCTCCCTCTCTACAACACGGTTGGCTAAAGGTGCCTCTTGTCTCCTTAGCGACATTGTGTTGACTGCTTGTCACACACAGAGTACAAATCAGAGTTCTCTGTCTCTTCCTTTTTATTTTTCCTAAAGTCTAAAGATGAATAACTTATGCTCTGATACCACCTGATGCAAACCCCCTATCCATCCTGAGGGTTGCGTAACCTCCTGGTCAGGATCTCTTGGTTCGGGTCCGAAATGGCTCTTCTGGTTTCAAGTTGGAACCTCCCTCTTCAAATCCATAGGTCCTTCTCCATGTTTTCCTACATGACCAAGTGCTAGGCTCACGCTCTCCACTCCTTGTGACCATGGGCATGACCATGGACTTGGCCCAAAAGGCGCGCTGTGTTTCACGACCCCGGGCTTTCCAATACGACGAGTCCTTGGCTCCTCCAAGTACTAAAACTATGATGAGGGATAACAAAGGTTAGTTCCTCCCCTTTCCCAACTCACGTGAACACACACCCATGACTACAAGATTTACCACAAAAGTGCATCATGGTTCACAGTATCGGAACCTGTGAAATAAGGCACCTAACCCCTCCAAGTCATGAATGCCAAAATATCGATGACATGAGATCTATGGCTCATATCTTTCTTGGATCGACGGATACGCTTATTTCGGTGTTTTGTGTTTCACGACTTTGCATCTTATGGAGCTGTCCACTCCTCTTCCCAGTCGCCGAAACCATGAAATCTCCACTCACTACAGATCAACGGTTCTAGGCCCTCAAAGATCTGACGACTCTGATATTTTTGAGGTTCCACTAGTTGAGAGTACCACACTGTTGAACCTTGTACTCCCAGTTGCCGAAATGCCAAAATCTTGAGGTGCTTGATCAATGGCTCAAAACGCCCTTCAAATATATGGTCAGATATCTTCCCTGTCACTAACCTCCTCGCAAATCCACTTGATCCAATGGCTTGTGGGGTCTCGTGTTCCTCCTCCCAAGCTTTCACTCGCTTCAGAATCATAAGACTTTCTAAGACTTTGAAGGCTCGACCTTTGCTTCTTCCAGGGAATGGGTTCCTGGATCTCGATAACACTTTTCGACGTGTTGTCCCTTCTAATATTTGTCTGGTTCAGACTTCAATTTCCCATGCACTCCTTGCATCTGAGGGATTTCGATAACTCAGATCCATGGTATTTCTCGTAGAGAAATTTCTCTTGATTTCCTTGTGTTCCTCTCTGGCTCGATGCATACCTTGTAGAGCTTCAAATGAAGAGAAATAATTGAAACTTAAAACTAATAGTCACAGTTCCATTCTCCTCTGTGGAGATTCATTCACTTGTTCATGAAAACATAAATAACAAGAAATTGCAAATAACATTCACACACATGCATTTGGATCAATTTTCCTTCTTTTCTATTCACAAGTTCTGAAATGGCTACCAGAACATATTCTGATTACAATGGATTTTGAAGCTTGGGGCTTCTGCTAACTTTCCTACTCTAAAATTCATCCTATGCTATCTTAGTCCAGTCACACTTCACAGCCATAGTGGAAACTCCTGCTCTGCTTGTGATTTTCAAAACGTGCCTCAAAGGGTAAAATTCGACACTAGTTCAAGTGTGCCTCCAAAGGTAAATTCCGGCGCTGAGTTAAGGCATATTTCAAAATTGGCTACAACTGTCAACATTGAATCTTTGGAAGAACTCTCACGTGTTGAGTGGTCCTGCTTCTGTGCACTTGCCAACGATGCTCCTGCATCATACTATGACAAAAAGATGAAAGAGTTCTTTGAACTTAAATTGGGAAGCATGACTATAGATGAATATGAAGGGATATTTCTAGAGCTGTTGAAGTATGCCCCTTTCATTAAGAATGAGATAGTCAAGATCCAGAGATATCTGAGTGGGATTCCATATTTAATCAATGAAAAAATACAGTATGATGATTCTAAAACTATGGAAGAAACCATAAGGAAGGAAAATGTTTATATGACTAGAATATGTGAAAGCCTACTTTCCAAAGAGCTTAGCAAGACAAGAGGAAGTTTAAGAAGGAGTAGAGGCAGAAGGGGAGAAAGCCACCATTTTTCAGAAATAGTCCTCAAGGAAAACTAGTTTTGAAGGAGCCCATGATGGATGAAGTAGGTGGGAAATGACCAAGGAAGACACCTATGCAATGTTGGGGCTATAATGGAGATCATAAGTATAGAGATTTCCCTCACAGAAAGGACAAGGTGAGATCTATTCACAATGTTCAGCAAGCAGAAACAATGGAGGTCATGGGAATAAGAGTACCAAGGATCTATATAGCCCTGGGCAACAAACAAGATGAGTTTCAATCACACATGATTGAAGTCAAAGGTATGATCAATAACCATGACTTTACTATTTTAATTGATTCAGGGGATAGTCATAGCTATATAGATCCTAAGGTAGTGGAAATATTTCAATTACCAAGAAGCAAGCATGGGAAATCTTGGTTGGTGCAGTTGGCTATATGAGCCAAGAGAAAGGTTGTTGAGTTGGTTAAATCATGTCCAGTGGGCATGAATGGATTGAGTACCAAGGCAGATTTGAACATCTTGCCCTTGGGATCATACGATTTCCTAATTGGTATGTATTGGTTGGACCAACACCATGCCATATTAAACTGTCATAACAAGGCATTCACTTTCCTAGACAAGGAAGGAAATTAGAGAGCAGTCCAATGATTCCCAAAGCAGTTAATGTCCATGAAATATCAACAATGCAGCTTAAGAAGTGTTATAGGAAGGGCTATCAAATATTTGCAGCCCATATGGATGAAGCAACTAAGGATAAGGTGCCAAAATTGGAGGATCATGCAGTCCTGAAATATTTTGAAGATGTGTTCAAGGAGATAGAAGGTCCACCTCCAAAGAGAGATATTGATTTCTAAGTTGAGCAAGTGCTCATTTTTCCAAAATTGAATCCACTATTTGGGACATATAATATCCGAAGAGGGAATAACAATAGACCCTAAAAATATTGAAGCCGTTAAAGGGTGGGAAACACCTAAGGATGTGATAGAAGTCAGATCCTTCATGGGTCTAGCTAGCTACTGCAGGATTTTTTAGGATTTCTCACCCAATCACTTCCTTTCAAAGAAAAGGGGTAAAGTTTCAATGGACAAAAGAATGTGAAAAGAGATTCCAGCAATTGAAGCAACTGTTAACCAGTGCTCCAATTCTGAAGATTGCAGATCCAAATGAAGAATTCATGGTTTTCACATACACATGCAAAGAAGGACTGGGTGGAGTCCTCATCTAGAATGGGTTTGTGATATGTTTTGAATCCAGGAAATTGAAAGAGCATGAAAGGCTCTACGCCACTCACGATTTGGAGATGGCATCCATAGTACACGCTTTAAATAAATGGAGACACTACCTCATGGGAAAGAGGTTTGAGCTGAGAATAGACCATAATGGTCTGAAATATTTGTTTGATCAACCTAATTTAAATTCTAGGCATAGTAGATGGTTGGGATTCCTCTGTGAGTATGACTTTGATATCAAGCACATCAAAGGAAAGGGGAACACAGTGGCTGATGCACTCAACATGAGAGTGCATGAACTACATGCTACAACTATCAACATGTATCAAGCTGATCTTAAAGACATAATTTTGGAAGCTGCAAAAGCATATTTGCAGTACATGGAAATGGTAACAAAGTTACAACAAGGAAATATGCTACAAAAAATAGAAGATTATAGATTGGAAGTTGATGGAATACTCCTGTATAGGAAGAAAATTTGTGTATCCAGTTCTCACGAATTGAGGATTATGATCTTGAAGGAGATGCATAATGTGCCTTATGCTGGGCACTCTGGATATCAGAAAACAATGAAAAAAATCAACAACCATTACTATTGGCCAAACATGAAGAAACAAATTTCAGAGTACATTGCTAGATGTATGGAGTGTAAAAGGGTGAAAGTTGAGCATGGACACCCAACTGGGTTGCTACAACCATTACCCATTCCCGAGTGGAAGTTGGAAGTGGTGAAAATGGATTTCATCACACGATTAACCAGAACAAACAAGCAACATGATTCCATCATGGTGGTGGTGGATAAGCTTACGAAGGATTCCCATATTATTCCATTGAAGACTACTCACAAATATCTAATGTTGCTGATATTTATATGAGGGAAATAACACGATTGCACGATATTCCCAAGACAATTGTGTTTGAAAGAGACCCAAAATTTACCTCAAAGTTTTGGAGAGGATTATTCAAGGGGTTCGGAACGAACCTAAACTTCAACACAAATTACCATCTAGAGTCTGATGTGTTAGCACATAAACTTGTCAAATTCTTGTGGGTTGTGGTTTCCACCTAGGTCTGTAATTTTGCCTATTTTTCCTCCGTTGGCAGATTGTAGGTTTTTATTCCCGACTTATAGTTTTCTTCTGTTTACCTTCATCCATTTAATCGACCTGTTTTTCGTTATAAAATTGCCTGAGAAGTATCGGCCATAAGCCTTTCTGTTTTCCATAAAATCGATCACTTCTCTCTCTTTTCCTCTGTCACTAATTATTTTTGTTTTCCCGAGCCCTCAACTAGTCATTCAAGTAAACTACATAGGCCAAATTCATGAGAACCATGCACAACACTTGAAGCAGTCTAATATCAACTCAAATCAAGTGAACAAGCAAGATCACCTTTTGGTGGCAGAGATCCATCATGCAAATCAGATCAAAGACCATTGGGTGATAAGGATCATACGGTTTCACCAAGTTTAGCATCAAACATAGGTCCGAAATCGCAAGGTCAATCCTAGCCGTTGGCACGGGGAAGGATGCATGGTGCAAGATTAGTATTTCGTGGTTTCTCTAGATGGAGCAGTCAAGGATCAAGTCATCAGAACTTGCGAAATGTGAAATCACGATAAGATCACAGCCTTTGATCAAAGGAAAGATCTGGACCGATGGATCAACTTTTCGCAATTTCGCGAGTCAGGAAAAGTAGGAGGGTAGAGTCTTGAAGACTTGCGACACATGAAGTCCCAAAATGATCATGGTCATCAAATATAAAGAAGTTCTGATCGTCGATCTAGATGGGTAATTTCACGGGATCAAGCATATGAAATTTTGAAATCAAGGGGAATGAAGACTCCTGAAACATGAAATCCAAAAATTTCATATGGGATAAGCGCAGGGTCGTGGCACGAGGTCACGTGGGGTGATGAAAAGGAGCTACAGAAAAGATCAAAGCACTCGAGTTGGTTACAGAGAAATATCTGCGTGACCTCGACGCGTCAGAGTTGACTCAAAGGATCCGTGAGCTCACCTGGAACATTCATGGGTGTCAGGCCTCGCCCTGATCCTGTTGAAAGTAGTTCATGAAAATGGGGAGGTGGTTGAAACCTTGTTTCACCACTTAAATGGAAAGCATTGAAAACTAGCTGTGGAAGGAAGACAATCAGCCAAAAGTTCCCCTGCCATGGATTTTCTTATGAAGCCCATACTGATCTGATCTAACATCTGACAAGAGAATGCAAGTGAAATCTGACAGAGGAAAATGTAGACGCAAAGATTTAAATGTAATAACTAGGTCACATCTCTCATGGTGGTGAATTGTTATGAGTATAAATAATCAGTTTTGATATTTTGCAATGGTTGATGGTAGAGAAAAGCTCCCGATTTGTAAAGTTTTAATGAACACTCTGGTTCTTTGGTTATGCTTTGTAATATGAGATTTCTTGTTTAATGACAGTTAACTTTCTTGCTCCCTCTTTTTTTCCTCCGATGCTGAAAGAGTTCATGATTGATTGATTCACTTGAATTATTGTGACTGCATTATGATGAAAGTTTGATTATAGTGCTGTTATAATTCCTTTCAGTCCCTTTGAGATTTGAATTCAAGAATATCTTGTGTTTAATATTTTCCTTCCGGGCTGCTAGAAGGCTTGATGTCTTCGACATAACTCTACATTTTCTCACCAAAGTCTTCCTCCTACTCACCCTTACTACAATCTACTAATTGAAATTAAACCAAACACTCACCTACTTGTGCATATTAGTCCAATTTTTCTGAGTTAAGATGATATTATCTCGAGATTGGGCCCATTTGACCCTCTTATAACCAATCCATGACATAAAATTGATGGGTTCTAGGCTTACCTCTGCCGCAATCCAGAGGTGACTTCTAGTGCTAACATTTCTGGCACCATTTTCGGGGATGAAATTGAAGATTTTCCCTGGGATTGAATGATAAAGATTACTAGTTATGAAGGTGCATCATAACTTAGTACATCAAATATTGCAACTGTGCACCTGGTGACTCCACTGTGGTGACTCCATTGATGTGAATCCACTGGTGACTCCACTGTTTCAGCTGTGGCTTCTAGAGGCAGACACACGAGGTCTACTCCACAGCTACCTTTAGCAACACATGAAGCTGACCCAGAGAAAATTGTCAGAAAAGGAAAGGCCCCTTGAGAAGGTACTTCTACTGCTGAACCAAATATTTCTGATGATTTTCATTGTCCTCCTTTAGAAACTCCGATATCTGCTTCTCATTCTCCTATTATACCATCTGTTGGAGTTTCCCAAAGTTTAAAGTTTGGGAGTGTTCCTGTTGAGATTTCCCCTCCTAGTCTGGATTTGGAGGGAGAAACCCTTGTCACTCCTCCTTCCCCTGAAGTTGTACCTTGGTCTAGACCCCAGACCTCAAAAGATTTTCCCACTCCAGGTTTTATTACTCCTCCTATTAGAGTTAGTGATTTTTCAAAAAGGGAATCCTCTTTTTCTTCAAGCCTTGTAGCCTTTTCTCCAAATCCTCTTCTGTTTCTCTTTCCTCCTGGAAGCTCAGTTCCAGTCTCCTCTATTTGAACCCCTTCCCCTCATAGTTCTCCTCCACCTACCATACCTATGGTAGGTGCAAACCCTCCTAGGAACAAAATGGATGCAATAGTGGTTGCAAGATATGCCCCTTTAGTCCTACCTTAGCCAATGAATACTCTCCCTACTGGAGATTACCTAAAGTATATGCCCAAGTTCACATGAGAAGAAGACATAACCACTGAATAACACCTTGCTACCTTCTACAGTTATGCGGACAATCTAAATATTGAAAATGAGGATGTATGGATGAGATTTTTTGTCTAGAGCCTTGATGGTGAGGCTAGAAAATGGTTTAGAGGGTTGACCCCTGGATCCATTGATGGGATTGAAGTTTTGGATGATGTTTTCTTAAGACAATGGGGGGATAAAAAAGACTTTCTGTACTATATTACAGAGTTTGGGGCTCTGAATAAAGAGGAGGGATAATCTATCTTTGATTTCTCCAAAAGATTCAAATAAATGTATAATAAGATCGCTATTGAGATAAATCCTATGGAAGCCTTTGCCAAAATTACCTATGCTAGTGATTTTGACGTTGATTTCTGCCTCTTGTTAAGAGAGAGAAGAGATACTTCCTTGGCCCATACACAAGATACATACCTGTAAGTAGAGTCTAATGTATTGGCAGTAAACTGACTTAGGAATAAGGATGATAGGGTGTTATAGCAAGATTTGCCTCACAATTGCTATCTTGCACAAAGGGCCTTTTTCCATTTCCCTATGTAGACTTATCAACCCCTTTTTGATAAATCCAGAGCCAAAAATATATATTTTTCCACATATATGCTCCCTAACTACTTTGCAAGATGCGTATACGCTTGCTGCTCCACTATAGATTGCGTATATTGGGATTTGTGCCAGAAAATAAAAAATGAGGTCGGGTTTCCATGTCATGACAAAAGATCTCTGATATTTGGCCTTCCATATACTAGAAACGTTCCGACTCAACCCTTCAATTGCATTCTAGAGGCTATAAGAGCACAATTTCGAGCTATGGAAACGAGAGGAGAAAGTATTCAAATTTGAGAGCAAAGTCACTCTCAAGAAATTACTTCATATTGAGTCTGCATCCCTTTGTCCCTCAAGTCTGAACATAGTGTTCAGCCCCCAAGCTCTTTCCTTATTTTCGAGAGGACCTCATTACCTCTTTGCTATGAGATTTCCTTTGGTGGAGGATTGAAGTGGTGGAGACCCAGTTTGAAGGAACTTGGTTTCTTGGTTTCGAACCGTGCCAACACGGAAGTCTATAATGTTGATACTTCTGTTGATCAATTATTAATAGAAATACTCCTTTCCCATCCTATCGATATCTTGCAACGTCCTATCGATATCTTGCAAATATATGATTATTATCCATGGGCATGTTTGTAATTTTTATTAATGGATTGTGCTATCTGATGTGCTAACTCATTTGATATATTGTCACTATATACTTGCATCGCTTGTTTGTTGAGAATTTCTTGTAGGTGTAAAGCTTTGGGTCAAAGTGCTCAACGGTGGAACGACATCAAACTATTGGATCGAGGTAGGCTTGTTCCTCGTATTGCACATTATTTTATATAGCAAATGTTGGAATTGAGTTGATTTCTTCAGTCATACCTGTTTGTTGTGGTTTACTGTAACGTCCCTCGACCGTCAACCCACTGGCTGGGAAAATCTACTGCGCGAAGCATCATCATTCTCATACTTAATTAACAACATGCATTTTAATCAAATTAAACACATTTAACTTAGAGTAAGCACAAGATTACTACTAACATAAATAATCCCTGGCATTAACAATAATTCATATGCACAACAAAATACATGATACATATAAGCATCACAGACATGCAAAACATAATATTAAGCATAAGATGATACTTATCTTTGAAACTGTGGTAATTCCACCAACTACGTGCAGGCCTTCCACGAACCTCCCAGCCTTAGACCACACTGCTCATCATGCTCAGCAGTGGGTCACCCCCGAGCTGGGAGTAAGCTCCACCCAAGGCAAGGAATCCTAGTCTAGGTTGAGGTTACAGGGAAAACTGCACAAAATAACTGGAAGGATTCTTCCTAGGATGCCTTCTTACACCCACTACTCACGGATTCTCATTCCCCACATGCCTATTTCGCTTGGCAATATACACCTTCACAAGAACAGTCCATCAATGCTTCACCTCCCTCTCTAGGTCTTGACAATAGGCTAGATCAGGAAGTCTTAGAGCTCCGTAGCTGGTGTTGGACTCTCTCTAGAAGAATACAACTTCCCAACAGACTCCTTCACTTGGAAATAGCTCCTCACAGTCCTGAAAAACTGTCTCTTCAACTAAGCGCCTTAAAACTTGGTTCTTCAGCCCCTTCCAACTCAATTCCTACACAGTGAGGATAACCAAAACACAACCCCACTCAGGAAAACAAAAAACAACAACCTACAGACAGATCGGGTACAGATTCAACTCGACAATGGCGGATAGTCTGGGTCCTTGAACTCACAAGTTGACTTTCCCCTCCTGACCGATTCTCTCAACGGTGCATAGGTATGTCAAGGGTAGACACAGACCAATAATAGAATCAAACGGATGATGCTTTTGGTCTTCAAGAAGACGTTTCAGTTTTCTGGTTCTCAAAGCTGCGTGAGGGTATCCAAAATCAGACGCAAAGGATGATGGAATGATGAGCGACCCCCTCCATGGATGAATTATGTAGTTTTTTAACTGCATGTGCCTAGGTCGACACATGTCACCCATGAATATGCATGCACTCCATCAGCATGCGTTCCTCTCCAGGAACTTAGGACAAAACATATATTTCACATGGCTTTTGGAATAATATTAAAATATTATTCCCAAGGACTTAAGCCCCTAGGCTCAACACTTAGCCTATATTTCCAACCTTCCAGCCCCCAATCTCTTACCCATTCTGTGGAATATTAGTCCTCCATCACTCATTCATCATGGTTAGTCTACACACAATAGTGTTTATATTTTTTTATTAATGTTCTGCATGATTGCATATACAAAAGCAGGTTCCCAGCCTTAACACTTAGCCTCTCCGACCTAATAACACATAAGCCCACCAAATTATATAAACTTGGCTCACCAGCCTATAAAACATAATTACAATTCATAATTCAAGCTTTATAATTCATAGACACGATTTACAACAGGGCTCGGCCTTGGGTACATTACAATCCCCTCCCCTTATTTTTGTACTGTCCTCAATGCAACTTTACACTGCATCTGCAAGATTTTAAAAATTTTCAAAAAGATGTGGGTACTCTGCCCACATAACATCTTCATGCTCCCATGTCGCATCCTTAGGACCATACCTGGTCCACTGGACCTTTACAAGCCCTATAGTTCGATTCCGGAGCTATTTTTTTTCCTGTCTAATAAGCGCACATGATGCACTTGCAAGACACCTTCTTGTTCCACTTGAATCACATTCCAATCGATAACATGATTAACATCTGGTATATATTTCTTAAGCAATGAAACATGAAACACATTATGTACAATCATGGATGCAGGTAATGCAAGCATATATGCAACTGGCCCAATCCTTTCCAGGATTTCAAATGGCCCACAAAATCTGGCTGCCAACTTGGTGCAACTTCCCAGCTTTAGGGAACTCTTGTTAGCTTTCACTTTCAGGAAAACATGATCATTCACTTCGAACTCTCTGTGGGTTCTGTTCTTATCAACACAACTTTTGTGTCTATCCTGGGCATCTTTCAAATTCTGCTTAATTTTTTATAATTTGGTCCTCCATCTCCTTGAGCAACTCTGACCCAACGACTGCTCTATCAACTAGATTATCCCAACTCACTGGAGTATTGCACTTTCTTCCATAAAGTGCTTCAAATGGGCTCATCTTCAATGATGCATGATACCCATTTTTGTAGGAAAATTCTACCAAGTGAAGGTAGTCTTCCCATCTTGATGGTTTGTCCATCATATACATTCTTAGTATGTCTTCTATTACTCTGTTCACCCTCTCTGTCTATCCATCATACTTAGGATGATAAGCTGTATTAAAATTTTAGATTTATTTCAAATCCTTTGAACAATTCTTTCCAGAAATTCGAGGTAAATTTTGGGTCTCTGTCAGACACAATCGTTTTAGGAATTCCGTGAAATCGTGCCACTTCCTTCATGAAAATATCAACAACATCTGCTGCCTTGTGAGTAGTTTTTAGTGGAACAAAATGGATAGATTTTGTAAGCTTGTCCACCACCACCATGATCGAATTATGCATCTTGGCTGTTCTGGGCAATCCCGTAATAAAATCCATCATTACTACTTCCCACTTCCACTCAGGAATGGGTAAAGGTTGCAACAACCCTGCTGGGTGCCTATGCTCAGCTTTAACTTTTTGTCACTCCATACATCTGGCGATGTATTCAATGATCTCTCTCTTCATACCCAACCAAAAGTAATGTCTCTTGACTGTTGCTACTATTTTCTGATATCCAAGGTGCCCTGCATAAGGCACGTTATGCATCTCCTGCAAAATCATCTGTTTCAAGCACTGGACATTGGGTACAAAAATTCTATTCTTGTACAACAATATTCCATCTCTTTCCAATTTATAAATTTCCATCTTCTGTGGAATCTTACCATGCTGTAGCTTGGCTACCAATTCTCTGTACTGCAGATCTACATTTGCAGCCTCCATAATTCTACTTTTAATATCAGTCTGATACATGCTAATGGCTGTAGCATGTAATTCATGCACCCTCCTGCTGAGTGCATCAACCACTTTATTCTCCTTTCCTCTGATATGCTTGATCTCAAAGTCATACTCACATAGAAATTCTAGCCACCTACTTTGTCTAGCGTTTCAGGTTGGATGATCAAACAAATATTTCAGATCATTGTGGTCTGTTCTTAATTCAAACCTCCTTCCCATGAGGTAATGTCTCCATTTCCTCAGAGTGTGAACGATTGCTGCCAACTCCAAATCATGAGTGGCATAATTCTTTTTGTGCTCCTTTAGCTTCCTGGACTCATAATAGATTACAAATCCATTCTGACTGAGAAATCCTCCCAACCCTTCTTTACACACATCTGTGCACACCACAAAATCCACATTTGGATATGCAATCCTCAAGATTGGAGCGCTGGTTAACAAATTATTCAATCGCTAGAAACTTTTCTCACACTCTTCAGTCCATTGAAACGTTTTCTCCTTCCTTTGCAAGGAAGTGGTAGGGTGAGATATCTTTGAGAACCCTGTGATAAACCTTCTGTAATAGCTTTCTAGACCCATAAAGGATCTAACTTATGCCACATTCCTTGGCGTTGACCATTATCTGATGGCCTCAACCTTCTCAGGATCCATGATGATCCCTTCTTCTGAAATAATGTGCCCCAAGTAATGGATCTGCCTTTGATAAAATGAGCATTTGCTCAACTTGGCATACAGTTGGTGTTCTCTCAACACTTTCAACACCATCCTTAGGTGTTGTTCATGCTCTTCCACTGACTTGGAATACACCAAAATGTCATCCAAGAAGACTATGACAAACTTGTCTAGATAGTCCCTAAATACACCATTCATCAAGCACATAAAAACAATAGGTGTGTTCGACAACCCAAATAGTACCACTGTGAACTCATAATGACCGTACCTTGTTCTAAAGGTGGTCTTGTTGATGTATTCATCCTTTATTCTTACTTGGTGATATCCTAATCTGAGATCTATCTTCGAAAATATTTTCGCACCTTTCAACTGATCGAAAAGATCCTCGATCCTCGACAAAGGATACTTGTTCTTGACAGTTACTTTGTTCAACTGTCTGAAATCAATGCAGAACCTCAATGTCCCATCCTTCTTCTTCACGAACATGATTGGGGCACCCTAAGGTGACACGCTTGGGAGAATGTACCCCTTCTTTAGAAGCTCTTCAAGCTACAATTGCAACTCTTTCAGCTCTGGTGTACTCATTCTATAAGGAGGTTTCGACACTGGAGCTGCTCCAAGCATCAAATTTATAGAGAAATCGATATCTCTCTTTGGAGGTAGTCTAGGTACCTCCTGAAATATGTCTTCAAACTCTGTTAGTACCACATGGTCTCCAATCTTGGAGACTTTATCTTTGGATGCTTCCTCCACATGGGCTACAAACAATTGACAACCTTTCATGTATCACTTTTTCAACTGCATTACTGAGATTTCTCTAACAACCACAACTTTGGGAATTCCTTCGACTATTTTATGATTCCTCTCCTCATCCAGGCATGTAAATTCCTTGTTACGACAGTCTAGGAGGGCATGGTGTTGGTCCAACCAGTCCATGCCAATTAAATAGTCATAAGAGCCTAAAGGCAAAATATTCAATTCAACCTTCGTGCTCAATCCCTTCATGTCCATAGGGTAGGACTTAACCAACTCAGTGACTTTCCTCTTGGTTCCTGTAGCCAATTTCACTAACCAGGACTTTTCATGTTTGCTTCTTGATAAATGCAAACTTTCCACCACTCTAGGGTCTATATAACTATGGCTAGCCCCTGGATCAACTAAAATAATAAATGGTTGGTTGTTAATCATACCTTCCACTTCAATCATGTGTGCCTGAAATTGAACTTGCTTGTTGTCCAGGGCTACATAGATCCTTGGCATTCTACTGCCCATGTCCTCCACTGTTTCAACTTGTTGAACATTATGGATATCTCTTGCTTTGCCATTTTTATGGGGACAATATCTGTACTTGTGGTTCTCTTTACAACCCCAACACTAAATGGGTGTCTGTCTCAGTCTTTGTTCTCCCACTTCAGCCATTCTCAGCTCTCTAAATGATGGATGTCCTTGAGGACTATTTTTGAAAAAGGGAGGTTTGTTTCCTTTCTGCCTCTGTTCTTTCTTAAACTTCTTTTGGTCATCCCAAGCCTTCTGAAAGGTAGTATTTTCTCTTTGCTGCTCATATAAGCATTTCGCTCTTCTTATTATTTCTTCCATAGTCTTAGGATCATAATAATAAATCTTGTCACCAATGGGAGGTGGCAGTCCACTTAGATACCTCTGAATCTTGACAGCCTCATCTTTGATGAATGGAACATACTTCAGTAATTACAAAAACCTTCGTTCGTATTCATCAATGGTCATGCTGCCCAGCTTGAGTTCGAAGAACTCATTCATCTTTCTGTCATAATATCTTTTAGTCAGGTATTTCCTCTCAAAATATCTCTTGAATTCCTTCCATGTGATATCTTTCTCTCCAATGTGCTACACCTGCACAAGATGATCCCACCACATGGATGCTTTTCCTTTTAGTTGATACATCACAATTCTTCCTTCTGCATGAGAGGAATAATTCTGTAGTTGGAAATATTTCCTCATGCCAAGCAACCATGTTTCGACATCTTCCTCCTTCTTATGTTCTCCATCAAACGTAGGAGGCTTAATCTTATTCATCTCCCCTTTCAATTCATCCACTCCAGATCTTTGGTGTTTTCTGGTAGGGGATGGGCTTGAACTATTGTGTGCTTCCTTACTAAAATGCCTTGGGGAGTGATGATGATGTCTGCTACCACTCCTCGATCTTCTTTTTCTCTCATGGGTCCTGCGACTCCCTGTTTTTCTTGTGTCACTCTCCTTTTCCAATTTCCTTTCTATCCTTTCTAGGCTCTTCAACATCTTCAAGTTGAATTCACCCTGCCGATCCCTAACCCTCATGAGCTTTCGACTATCAGCTCGGTAAGACTGGGCATATTTCTGCAATCATTCAATGATTTTAATCACATTCCCTTCCTTATCCAATTCTCTTCCGTGCCCATTGGAGTTCGATCCTTTGACTCCCAAGTTGACATTCCTTCCTTCTCTTTCATTCTCTGAATTGGAGGCAATCCGCACCTCTTCCATTTCTATACTCAGTGTCAATTCACAGTTGTCCTGACACACGTTGAACTTTTCACAGACAACGTGCAGTCAACCAAAGTTTGTTAGGCCTTAAATCCTTAATAAAACTACAACATTCATAAACCAACGCGAATAAGAAAACGTTTCGATTCCACGAATTTTCTGAGCTCTGTTTGGCTCTGCAATTTACGATGATAGCCCACATTTTCTTAGTCCCAAACCCATGCATCCATGGGCCATGATCAAACGCTAAACTGCTAGGTGCTACAAGGCTCTCCAAATGAAACTTTGGGTTTCAGGATTTCGGGGCTTCAGGGTTTTGGGTTTCAGGGTTTTGGTCCCGGAGGTTCTCGCACTCGCTTACCTCTCCAACTCTCGACTCCTAAACTTCCAACCTCTCTCACCCTGGGCCCACAACACAACTATTTCCAACCAAGGTAGTGACACATGGTGTCCTTAAGAAGGTCCACATCACTTCCGACGATGTCATAGGGTCCCATCACTTTCACTTTTTTTGTTTCGGAGTTTTGGGCATCAGAAGTTCGTGCATCTACACATCTCGAACTTCTGTTTGCCAAAATTCTGAAATTACAGTCTATTCATCTACTTGATCCAATGGTCAAGTTCCTCTCCTATGATCTACGGTGTAGATCGTTTCAGGATTTTGGGGTTTTGGGTTTTTGGTAACCGGGAGTTCACGATGCAGCGACTCCAAATATCTTGTCACTTCAATCCCCGAATTCCGATACACGAGTTCTTGTATGAGATCCAATGATCCTCGATGATTTGGATCTAACGGTCTAGATCTTTTCAAGTTTTGTGAACCAGGAGTTCACGATGCAACGACTCCAAATATCTTGTCCCTTCAATCCCCAAATTTCGATATGGAAATTCATGTATGAGATCAACGACTGTGAGCCTCCGCTGATCCGACGGTCTAGATATATCCTATGCTTACACCTATCAAAGATCTTCAACCCTAACTTCCTCGCTAGTTGGCTGGATCCAACGACTCATAGGATTTTGACACTTCTTCCTGGAAGTGCCCCACCATCCGATTCTACCCTTGTTAATCTCTTTCGCTATTCGGGACTTGGAGTGACCAAGAATTTGGCCTGCATTCCAAGTTCACGATCCTTGAATTCATGAAATGATCCAACGGTTCAAACCAACCATGATCAACGATCCACGTTTATTCTAGATCCTAGGGTGGCGAGTTTCTCCATCCACTAACCATCTTGCAACTTCTGGCCATCTAACAATCCTCGCGATTTCACGAGTTCTCCATAGAGAATTCTGACCGTCCAACTCTGCTTCTCAAGGACTTCTGGCCAATGACTTGGTACCCCCCTTCTGAACCTTCATCTACTTGATCCAACACTTCTGGTGTGGAGTTCTCTCTCCCCATGGCCATATACCACACCAGCTGCAGTTTTATAATACCGCTACACCTCCTGAGATTTGTAACATGGTCAAGTAGCCCGTTGACACTCAGAAACATTCTGAGGTCTGAAATTAGTCCTCCAGACACAATTTCCTTCTCAAAACCTCGGTCAAAAGACCACTTATCTGGCCCATCCAGGTTCAGCGTTGAAACCATGCTATGATACCATACTGTAACAGTCCCCGACTATCAACCCACTGGCCTAGCAATGATACTGCGTGGAACATCATCAATCTTATACTTAATTAATAACATGCATTTAAATAAAATTAAACACATTTAACTCAGAGTAAGTACAAGATTACTGCTAACATAAATAATCCCAGGCATTAACAATAATTAATATGCACAATAGAATACATGATACATATAAGCATCACAGACATGCAAAACATAATATTAAGCATAAGCTGATACTTATCTTTGAAACCGTGGTAATTCCACCAACTACGTGCAGGCCTTCCACGAACCTCCTAGACTTAGACCACGCTGTTCATCATGCTCAGTAGTGGGTCACCCCCGAGCTGGGACTAAGCTCCACCCAAGGCAAGGAATTCTAGTCTAGGCTGAGGTTACAAGGAAAACTACACAAAATAACCGGAAGGATTCTTCCCAGGATGCCTTCTTATGCCCACTACTCATAGACTCTCATTCCCCACATGCCTGTTCCACCTGGGAGTATACACCTTCACAAGCATAGTCCATCAATGCTTCAACTCCCTCTCTGGGTCTCAACAATATGCTAGATCAAGATGTCTTAGAGCTCTGTAGTTGGTGATGAACTCTCTATGGAAGAATACCAATTCCCAACAGACTCCTTCACCTGGAAATAACTTCTCACAGGCCTGACAGACTGCCTCTTCAAATAAGGGCCTTAAAACCCAGTTCTCTAGCCCCTTCCGACTCAATTCCCACATAGTGAGGATAACCACAACACAACCCCACTCAGGAAAACAAAAAACAACAATCTACAGACAGATCGTGTATGGATTCATCTCGACAATGGCGGGTAGACTGGGTTCTTGAACTCACAAGTCGACTTTCCCCTCCTGACCAGTTCTCTCAACGGTACATAGGTATGTCAAGGGTAGACGTAGACCAATAACAGAATTAGATGGATGGTGTTTTTGGTCTTCAGGAAGACATCTTGATTTTTTGGTTCTCAGAGCTGCGTGAGGGTATCCGAAATCAGATGCAAAGGATGATGGAATGAGGAGCAACCCCCTCCACGAATGACTTCTGCATTTTTTTAGCTGCATGTGTTTGGGTCGACACATGTCACCTATGAAGCTGCATGCGTTCCTTTCTAGGAACTTAGGACAAAACATATATTTCACATGGCTTTTGGAATAATATTAAAATATTATTCCCAAGGACTTAAGCCCCTAGGCTCAATACTTAGTCTCTCTTTCCAACCTTCCATCCCTCAATCCCTTACCCATTTTGTGGAATCTTAGTCCCTCATCACTCATTCATCGTGGTCAGTCTGCATGCAGCGGTGTTTATATTTTTTTATTAATGTTTTGCATGATTACATATACAAAAGCAGGATCCCGACCTTAACACTTAGGCTCTTCGACCTAATAACACATAAGCCCACCAACTTATATAAACTTGGCTCACCAGCCTATAAAACATAATTACAATTCATAATGCAAGATTTATACTTCATAGACATGATTTACAATAGGTCTTGGCCTTGGGGACATTACATTTACCCTTGGCCATAGAGAGTTTTTTTTTTGTAACAAAATTGGCGACTCCACTGGAGATAGATCTTCCTTCTAAGGGTTGAAGTATTTTTCCTTCTTACATTTATTTTTTTTTCCTTTATGTTTCTTGTCATATCATAGTTGGATAGAGTCTGTTCACTCCGGGTCTAAGTTTTTCATCCTTTTACCCTTGCCTAGCCTTGTTTTAAAAGATATACGCCCTTTTTTCCCTGACAACTGCTTATACACGCTTGCTGTCCCACTACAAGAAGCGTATATACACCCTTTTCTCTTGAACAATTGCGTATACCACTTCCCCTTGCTTGGTTTAGTGATTGTTGGGTAGATTTTGAGGATCACTGAGCCTTCTTAGGTCTCTGTGGTGCCTATTGAGATTATCTGGGATAACAGGAAACCTGTTTGGAGTTGATTTTTTGGGCAACGTCTTTCTCTTTGTTTTCTATTTTTGATTCGTCCCTGGTAGTTGGGTTGTCTGCTTAGCTGCTTGGTATTCTGCTCGAGTGATTGCTTTTATACACAGTAGAAGTTATATATCAAGTCGCTTATCAGTCCATGAATTTTCTTTTTAATACATTGAAAATAAAAAAAAAATAGGTATTTTGCATTCGTTGGTATTTTTGTCTTGGAACATTTATCATTAGCTTAACACATTTAGCGAAAGATTTCATTTTACTTCTGAGTTGAAGAGTTAAAATTGAAGATTGCACTGTTTTTATTTTAGCATATCATTCACTGAAAAGTTAAAGTTAAGCTTTGCATTATATCCATTTTTATTTTCATGCAGAGTCATAAGACCATGAGTTTCATTTCCATACCTTTTTGAGTAATCACGGCCAATAAAATTTACGCTTTAAACTAAAATTGATTAGTAACAATTTTATTGTTTAGGGTGCACAAACTAGCCTAGGATTTAGTGCCTTGGAATAGGATTTGGTGAGTAAACTTCCCCAAGGCAATTAAATCAACATATGTGTTTGAGACAGGGAGTTGAGAAATACATTGTATAATTAGTAATATCATGAGGCTCTGCTCACACCAGAGTTAAGAATGAGGTCGCGTGAAGTTTGTTGAAGGGATAACCCTTGGATACTCACCTAGCGTCAGATATATTTCTGTGGATTTATTCGTATTTGGGGATATTTCTAGTATCCATACCTCTGTGAGAGGCGGTACTTTCAAGGTTTCAGGCGCTACCCTGCCCATACGGTAATCAAGACTTATGACTATTCGCCTGTGCATTGGTTATACGGTGGTTGATTAGTTTCTTGACTTAGGTTTCTCATAGGTTACTTGCAGGGGTTATTCTGCTTGTATCCTGAGTCAGATAGGTGTCGGATAACACACAACCTTTATGGAGGATTACCTCTCCGGGGGGATCTGAATGACTGGTTGTTAAGCCTATGAGGGCCCTTATAACTGATTTTGTTACCTCCAAACTTTAGCAGGGAGTCTCAGGTCTCTCCTGGACGAGGCATACCTTCTTTAGTGAGGGAGGAAACTTAGCCACTTTATCCTGTTTGCATGCATATTGGCCGTTTGAATTTTTGGTATGCTCTTTGATTACTAGTTGGCCTTAGGATATATTTTTATTTGTTGAGAATCATAAGTCATCGTGGAGTTGGACCAGCTTCCTCGCAGGTCGCGTCGATTGTTACAGTTACCACCAGTTTTCGAGCTATTGCCTTCTAAAAGGCGTAGAGTTATTGGGAGTGGTACACACACATCCACTTTTTAGAATTGTGATCCCACAAGGATGAGTACCGAGTCTAGTCTTTAGAACACTGGGATTTCATCAACTCCCAATCCCACTATAGTTAATTTCACTCCTTCGACACCTGTAGCCGCCATAGTTGCAGTGCCAGAGGCCTACATCGGTACTATGGCTCGGCCCTTAGTCAATTCTTTTTCTCTTGCCTCTAACCCTTTTGGGGGTTTTGGCCACTCGCCGAGTTACAATGTTCAGACCATCCCCATGGCTACTAGTCCATTTTCTTATGGTATGTTAAGTTTCACTTCACATTTTTCGACTGCCATCCCAGTTGCTTCCCATAACACTAGCCTTGGTCATGGGGGCACTACACCTCCTTACACTCCTTTTCTGTTTGGTAGCTCTCATGTTCCCCAAGTAAATACTAATGTAGGAAGTATCCCCTTCCTTAAACCCAGGTCTAATCCTTCTACGGATGGATGGAACAACCAAGATGGCAGACAAGTTCCACCCTATATCCCTTTCCCCTCGGTGCCGAATTTGACCAATACTTTTGGCATAACGAATCCACTTCAATCCTCCGGATTCCCACCTGGAGGAGGTCAGTCTTATGTCTTGGGCACCCCCCAACCTAGATCTAATCTAGTTGGGGGAAGTTTTAACAACCCCCAGTTTGAAGCTAATCCAACTGGGGGTGATTTTCATAACCCTTATCAGAACATTCTTGCTGGAATGATGCCCAATCCTTCTTTCACAAATCCACTTGGAGGAGGGTCTTTTAATTCCAGACAAGGTTTTGGTCCTTACCAGAATCCTGGATGGAACGCAGCTCCTAATACTCAGTCTTTTGCGGGAGGATGGGGTCAGGTGTCACAACCCTGTATTCCCTTTCTGGCCACACTTAATCTGCCAGATTTCTCTAAGCTAATGAATGACCCAGTGAGTCATGATCCCACATGGCCCCTTGTCCCCACCAATCTTTCATCAGACATTTCAAAGTTTTAGGGTAAGAATGGCGAGGACCCTGGTGATCACGTCATTACTTTTCACCTCTGATGCTTATTGAATTATTTGAATCATGATTCTATTAGATTACGATTGTTCCAATGCACTCTTATCGGGATTGCATCACAATGGTATATTGAGCTAACTAGGGGGACATATGGTTCTTTTCAATAGTTAGTGATAGCCTTTCTTAACCATTTTCAACTACCCGTTTGTTATGATGTTGGCCTTGAACTTTTGTCAACTTTACGCTAGGGTTATGACACTCATATTTCAGACCATATCTAGGAATGGCATCGGTGAAGACAGTTAGTTAAGACTCCCATACCCTTGACCTTTCTTTTAGAATGGTTTTTAAAGTATTTTCACGCTCCTATTTCAAAGGACGTCATTAATTCCAAGGTCTTCAGCAAGGAAGAGGCCATTTTTAGATCCCAACAATTTGATTTGATCTATGATCAGTCTGGGATGTTACACCACCTTCTTCCCGACACACCGCGGTCAAATCATGATCCTAGATAGAGTCCTGGGCCCCATGCTAATAGAATTGTGGGGTCCACCAATGTAAAGTCCGAAGGCTTGGCAACAAAGTCTGCTGGAGGACCAAATTCATCTGGATCCTCCAAACCCAACCAATCGACAGATGTACACTCTGTGCAGTCATCGAAAAACCCAAACGGTGACCAAAAACCAGATGGGAATAATCGAAAAGGTCAAAATAATTGTAGAGGTGGGAAGAATAAACCCAAGGACAAGAATAATAATGGAAAATAGAATGATAATGATGGAGAGGGAAAGAAAGAAAAGCGTAAGGTTAAGTTTCCTTGTAAACTTTGTACTGATGATCAACTTACACACTTATGCCCCAAACTTGCAGAGGCTACGAGGCTTTTAAATATTCTGCCCACTATGCTAACGAATCCTTTTCCTCACAACCAACACTTAGCCTTGAGTTCTTTGAATGCCGAAAATGTGCTTGGTGGGAGTCAAAAACCACCACCGCAAGATGGAGACCGTGTTTGTATCAATATGGTCGATGAAAAAATCGATATAGCCACTCGCTCTCGAAATTACGACTCTTCAAAAGATAGTACCATCCTAGAAGCTCCTCCTCCACCCCTGAAGAGGAATTTGCAGATCGAGAAATCAGAGCCACTGCCTCGTATTCTGAAAGGAGTATTTAAGCTCTCTACCCATAAACCTAATACTAGAGCCACCCATAACTACTCTATTGCTAAGGATCTAGGCCAAACACCTTGCGCGATGTCTGCTTTGGAGGTACTCCAGACATGTCCATCACAGAGGAATGACTTACTCTCTTCTTTAGGAGCTCTAGAACCTAGTGGCTCGAAGGTCATCAAGTTTGATGTCATGGACATGAAGCCTCGCTTACCCTACCATGTGGCTTTCCAAATCCATGTGGAGTATTCTAAATATACCATCAAACGAGTGGTCGTTGATGAAGGTGATGCCACTTATGTGATGTCATTAGTCTGTTGGAAAGTTATCGGTTCTCCAACCCTTTAAAAGTCGTCGACCATGTTGACCACATTCAACGGTCATTCCTTTTTCCCTCATGGTATTATCTTTGCCTTTCCGGTCTAGTTAGGTGGGAAGATGGTAGAGGTGGAAGTAGAGGTAGTTGATGCACCTCTCAATTATAACCTGTTACTAGGTCACAATTGGACTTATGCTATGGTCACCATCGTATCATTTGTTTTCTGCATGCTTTGTTTTCCTCATCAGGGGGATATTGTGACGATCGACCAGTTATCCTTTGCGTATTCTATCCTAAACACATCTGTTGGACCGTTGATCCCTATGGTCGACAATTCTCAATTGGCAACTGAGAATAATAGTGTCGAAATGTATTCTTCCCTCATGGGTACTTTCGACTTCTTGGCACTGACTCACCACATTTACGCCATGTCCAGTACGTCCGCTTCAGTAGAGAGGTCCATCCCTTTCCATGCTTCTTATTTTAGTGACCCTTGGGCCCTACCTTCTCCGACTTCATCGATTAAAGGTCAATCACATGCTAGCATGGCTATGCCACTATCAACAGTAGAGATTGCATATCAATCTATCCTTGACTCTTCTGCCGATCTCGATCCTATTCCCTCGCAAATGGTCGAGGAGGATCCAGTTCTTAGGCCCATGTGGGCCACTTCGTTATCTTGTTCACATGATTTCTTGGATGAGACTTTGCCTTCAGACGAAGCCATCCTTGAAGCCATGAAATTTTTTGAGAGACCTTGGGATGATATACATCATCGATTTTATTTTCTCCCAAGTCTCGAAAGAATTGAGAAAGATGATTTTAGATCTACCCTGAGTGAGATAGTTGGTCACACTGTAGTTCCACTTGATACACATGGCATTTACACTGAAGGGAATATGGTGAGTATTTCTCCTACCATCCATATCGATATCTCTCGTACCCCTGGAAATATTGAAAATGTAAATATAGGTGCAGATTGTTCACCATAAGAGATTCTGATCTACACCAACCTCTTCAAAGAATTTCGAGACGTATTCTCTTGGTCATATGAAGAGATTCCATGGATCGACCTCTGTATTATTGAACATGATATTAGGACTTACCCAGATGCTAAACTTGTTTGACAATGTCTTAGAGCTGTTAATCCTAGGAAGTCCCCCGCTATTAAGGCATAGGTAGAGAAGCTACTTAATGCTAGATTTATCTACGTGGTTCCCTTGACCGAATGGGTATCCAACCCCATTCCCATGAATAAAAAGAAAGGAACCATCCACATGTGTATGGAATTTTGTGACCTGAACAAGGCCTGTCCTAAAGATAAATTCCCCACTCCTTTCATTGATCATATTCTTGATGAGTGTGCTGGAAGCGGAATATTTTCTTTTATGGACAGATTTTTAGGTTATAACCAAATCTAGATCAAACCCAAAGACCAACACAAGACGACATTCATATGTCCTTGGGGCATGTTTGCATACCAAAAAATTCCTTTTAGCTTGAAAAACGTTGGAGCAACCTTCCAATGAGCCATGACTTTCGATTTTCATGATCTCAAACACATAGTCAAAGCTTACCTCAATGATCTTGCTGCTCACTCTCACAAGAGAGTGGATCATGCTATGCACCTTCGACTGGTTTTTGAAAGATGCTGCTACTATAGAATTTGACTCAATCCTCATAAATGCATCTTTTGCATTAGATGTGGCCATCTCTTATAGTTCTTAGTCTCTAAGACAGGGATCATGGTAAATCCACTTAAGGTTGAGGAAATTCTTCAGTTGACTCCCCCACGCATGATTAGACAGCTTCAAGGTTTACAGGGGAAAGATAACTTTTTGCATCGGTTTATTGTGAATTATGCCAATATAACTAAGGTTGTCATGCACCTATTGAATAAAGGCACCCCGTTTATCTAGGTTGAGTGAGCCCAACAATATTTTGATGCTTTAAAGAAAGGCTTGGTATCGGCCCCTCTGCTGAAATCTCCTGATTACAATAGATATTACTTGTTGTATATCACCACATATGAAGAGACCATTGGTATGGTTCTAGTTTAGGAGGATGATGAGCTCCGCGAGCACGTCATATACTATCTTAGTCTAAATTTAGTCAGTCCTGAATGTAATTACTTGCACATTGAAAAGATATCTTTGGATGTCATCCACACAGTCCAATGTTTACGAAACTATATATTGCTTTGTAAAACTACTGTGGTTACCGATGTTAATCCATTTCAATACATCCTCACTAGACGTATCATAGGTGGAAAATATAATAGATAGATTTTCATATTACAAGAATTTGATCTCAACTTTGCTTCGGCCAAGTCCAAGAAATCACTAGTTTTTGCAGATTTAATATCCAATTTCCCACAATTAGACGAAGATGTTATTCATGTAGATTCGTTCACATATGAACACATTTTCCTCGTCTCGTCGTTCGACCCCTAGTATGGAGATATTGTTTTATATCTTCAAACCTTGAAGTTCACTCAACATCTCTCGCGAGATGATCAACGACGTGTTAGATACCAAGCCAAAAAGTATACAATCGTTGGCGACACTTTGTATCGTCGAGGAATAGATAGTATCTTACATTGTTGCTTAACTCATGAGGAAGCCAAGTTAGTCCTTAATGATTTCCATAAAGGGGCTTGTGGTGGTCATCTATTTGGGCTTGAGACAGCCCAAAAAATCTTGCGAGTCAGTTACTTCTAGCCCACCATATTTAAAGATTGCATTGAAGTGGTTAAGAAGTGTCACCCCTGCCAGGTGTTCACTCAAAAAATGCGCTCGTACCCAACCCCTCTTCACCTAGTCATTACCGTCGGTCCCTTCACCAAGTGGGGAGTCAATTTCATTGATTGCAACCCAACTTTAGTTAGGGGGCATCAACACATTATTGTGTCTGTCGACTACTTCACCAAGTGGGCCGAAGCCATGCCTATCGTGAAATCCTATGGGAAGACTGCATCTTTTTTTGTATTCAACCAAATTATCACCCAGTTCGATATCCCGAGTGATATTGTCACTGATCATGGAAGTCATTTTCAAAATGAAATGATGATAGAACTAGCGTCTAAGCTGGGATTTAAACATGATCACTCATCTCCTTATTACCCCCAGGAAAATGGGTAAGTTGAGGCCGTCAATAAGTCTCTCAAGACCATCTTGCAAAAAACTGTTAGTCGAAGCAATTCCAACTGACACATCATGTTATATCCCGCACTTTGGGCATACCGAACCTCGGTTAAGACTGCCACCGGTTTTTCTCCTTTTCAGTTAGTACACGGTTTGGAGTCGCTACTTCCCGTTGAATGGAAAATCCCTTCTCTCAAATTGGCAGTTGAGCTCCTACTTGACACTTCAGATTTAGAGCGACACCTTGTACACCTAGAAAGTCTTGACAAGCAGCGTTAGAATGCCTTTACGGCTATCAAGGAAAACAATAAACGTGTCAAGGTTCAGTACGATAATTGTGTTTGTCCCTGGTTGTATGCTGAGGGTGACTTGGTCCTCTTGTATGAACAAGCCAAAGAACCGCTAGGGGCAGGCAAGTTTAAAACCATGTGGCACGGTCCTTATATCGTGTGACGTGTTCTAGAAAAAGGAGCCTACGAGTTGGAAGATTATGAAGGGAATAAATTGGCTGAGCTCAGAAATGGGCTCTACTTAAAAAGGTATTACGCTTGAGCCATGGGCTTGGGTGAAACCCTTTGTATACTAATGTAAATTTAGTGCATATACACCTTTTCCCCTTTTTTTTCTTTGGCTTTCTTATCGAGTTTTCCCTTTTGTTGGCAGATGTCAACAGAGTCTTTGGTCTACGTAGGATTCGACGATGGAGCCAGTCATCATACACAGAACTTAGCTTCTACCACTTGGGTGATTTACTTGCACGAGGGTATGCTGGTGTCTTCAGGTGGCGTATGACTAGGGCCATCCATGAATAATGTGGCCGAATACAACGCCGTCATAAAATTATTGTGTGATTCTATCTCACATGGTATTCGTTCTATAGAGGTGCGCCTGGATTCTCAGTTAGTCATATGTCAATTGAATGGTCATTACCGTGTGCATGATCCGATGTTACTCTGTCGATTCCTACGGGTACGTATTTTAGAACGACAATTTGATTTTATTACATTCCTAGAACTAATCATGTATCCGCACATTCCTAGAACTAATCATGTATCCGATGCATATGCTAATTATGTTTTGAATTGGAATTTGTCATATTAATAAAGCAAAGAAAACCATTAACTCAATGTACACATTGTAAGATATAAGTACAACCGAAGATCCCTCTTTATATATTTCCAAAAAATATGGTGTTTTATATTATAAATTTGGGGTAAAACCCTCAAAAATACATATACAACCGATATACATGTCCCATGACATCTACACTTGTGGTGCCGGATGAGTCTCGTGATAGAAAACCATGGCATTTGCGAGACACTGGAAGAGTCGTACCCATTCTCTAGGTATACAAACAACCTGCCTCTACATGGCTTCAGGTAGATCCTCCACCCGAACCATAGGAATCCTCTGTGTCAAATGCGACAGATTTCCCTGCACTTTCTGAAGGACTCTCTCCACCTCTCCTCCCACCACCTCATCTCCTCGATGCCTCTACCTATGTCGTAGGAATCCCTTTGGCCGTTGCATACCCACGTCTACAACCACACAAGTATCAAGTTAATATTTAAAAATACCATCCAAAAAATATTTTTGTTCTTTTAAATACAAAAATACAAAAAATGAAATATATAAAAAATATTGTTTACCTATGGCACTGTAGGTGGCTCCTGGTGGAAGCGACATATTAGGATCACCTATGAAATCAATTCCTGCATAGGGATAGTCATCCAGATCTATGATTTGTCTCCTCCACGAGAAGAAAAAATCATCGTTGTAGGGTGTCACCACCCTACCTCCCCCCTGCCATCTCATGACCTCAATCCATTACGCCATAACTGGATCACGTGGCCCTCTAGGAATGATCTCCACTCTAGGTCCGAGGCTTGGCATCTGCTCGAAAAAGAAGCTACAAAGGATAGAGGCAAACCCAAAATTTCGCTTTGCCCCCTACTTGCACTATGTTAGATGACCTTTCATATTGGTCAGCCGTGAGGTACACCAATCGTACACGTTAGGTCTCACACACTCCAGTGCATAAAGCATAAGCGGTCTCGATGCTTGATGTAGTGAGGCCGACCCTATGATCCTTGTAAGCATGAGCACAATAATCTTCAGGATGAGGTTACCTATAGCCTGAATAGGGATTTGAATTCCCACCATGGGAGTCCCTGCAACACAGTGGGCCTCTATGTATTATTCGACCTTCATCCCACTCCCGACCTCACGTGACTTGAGATCCATGACCTCCCCTCGGTGTGAAAGCCATGTCAAGAAGTAGATGTCCTCTACTTCGATCCTTAATGGTTGTCCATCAAGTATAAAACTCTCGCTATCTAGATCCCAATAGCCCACCAACATATCCAATAACCTCACTTGGGCCCTCATTCCTTTGAGATCCCAAAACTTGTATAGACCACATCTTTTTAATGCTGCTTGAGCCACCGGATCCCGATCCATTGCTGCATCTACCTCATCATGCTCTCTCTCCCTCCACTCCAACACCATCCTACAAAAACCAAATCAATTTTTAGTTAGAATCTTATTTTTTGCGATTTTGCACAAGTATACGCGGGTTATCCAAGAAAATTCGTGGGTAGGGCCTGATATACGCTCCCTGTAGTTCACACAGGGGCGTATATCTGGTCATATACATGACATATTAATAGAAACCTGTGTATACCGAAAAATTCAAGCGCCCTTAAAAACTAAAAAAACAGAGCCTAATTCAAAATTGTAAACCATTGAATTTGAAGAGGATGGGATGAAGAGTTACCTGGTCTAGATGGTTTGCGATTCCATTGCCTATTTCTCCCGCGATCGCCATTTGAATTCTGGACGTATGTTAGTCCAAATTGCACTATTTTGGGTGAAAATGAAAATGACATAGTAAATTTTGATTTTATTACTATTTATAAAACATTTTTACCCATTTGATATAGTTTTATGGTATTATTTTGTCTAATGGACTAATTCAAAAATGGTTTTAACCTGGTTTTTGTTGTTTCGACTCAATTTTCTTACAGATTTCAACATCATGGTTGGCCGTTCATCTCCTCAGGCAGGTATATTCATAACCTAGCATATAGGATAGGTATTCACTACATCATGTAGTTTTTCATTATCCTTCAATTACCACTTTTTACGCCTTAGGTACGAACCCATTTATTGCGACGCATTAACCTCCATCTGCTATCATAGCATCGTTAATAAATGGTAGAGACTTACCAAACATGGGTACCCTAGTTAGAACCTMTTTKTYATTTGGTGCCCATGYCGAKATTTTTCCTTAGGACCKGGAGTCCATTAGAATTCGATACATGACTTTAMAATRAGCCTCATTTCTYRTTCATGCACAWGCGGCCTTATTACCCRTGRACTCCCAAAAAAYRAGTCTTAGTTAAGCTCTTTTYCGACTYGTTATTAAAAATTGAAAAGATCRCCGAGTGATTTKTCCCTTTCACACTCGTTAAAATTAGATTTGAAAGATCAYGAGTCTTAGTTAAGCTCTTCTCTGACTTWCTATCAAAAAGRGAAAAGATCGCCAAGTGAACTTGTCCTTTTCACACTYGGAAATTGGATTTGAAAAKACGTCTATTTGGCACAAGTTTACCCYTTTTTCACACCAAGTAGAMTAAAAGATATAAAAAAKGASATTTTTTGGCATTAAATTGTGATTGCATCTCATGCCCTTGCTTGTAGTATTGAGCCTTTAGCCGGTTCTTGCTTTGCGTTATAAACCATGGCTTGAGTAGTTTGCATCCTCAACCAAGCAGAGCTTTGTTTATATCCTTTGCAATTTGACACCCTATACCCTGGAAGGAATATCACCCCAAGTGTCCATCTCCCACATGCATTTCCTTGCATTTAGCATAGGTACGTTCCACTACTGGAACTAGTTTTGCTTACTTGTGACACTCGTTCCCTCCTCTGTATCATATAATTCACTTGTTATGAAAAACAAAAAAATATGGGTGGGAAGGGAATACTATATTGTAATTGGAAACAATCGTGTCACCTTTGAATAGAGCACAAATTTATTGAGTCCTTGCGTCATCATAATTTCGGGTTTAGCATGGCCTTAGGAAGCTGATCTCGTTACAAAATTTTCTCTACCGACTGGTTAATCTTCCAGTCACTATAGAGAACATTATGGATGCTTCCTGCATCTAGTTGTCACATCATTAATTCTATGCTACCAAATTCCACCGTATGTCTGATGCTCTTGTTCAAAGGAAGTCTATAAACCTGTGTCAGCCACTCCTAAAAAATATTGACTTTGCATGTTGACCATACCCTCAGTTTGTCTAAGAATCACATGATACTTTGGTCTTATGATGCACCTTGGCCCTACTTTCATCATTGGTAGGTCACCTTGAACCCAACAATCAACATTTCATCATGGGTCGTTGACTAGGTGGTTTCCCTTATGTTCGACGACAAGACATCTATTCACACTTTGGGCTCGTGCAGTGTCTTGGATGCCATTAGAGTTATTGGTGGTTTCCTCACCTTTGTCAGCAATTTTCATCATTGGCTGCTATTCAGAGGGTCTTTTTTGTGTACCTCTTGCATTTGGCACACGCGAAAGACACACAGGGTCATTGGTTTGTGAACATGTTCTTCGTCCAATCTCCACCAAATCATGAAGCTCATGCTTTGTTCCTCGTGCTGACTGCTGAGAGATGCCTTAATTCTCTCCTTTTATTTGGTCTCTTTCCATCAACTTCAACTCATGTATTCTGGATACGAGACCTAGAGTTTTATGAGTACCTTGAGGCTTGCAGTCATTAGTGGCAGGCTCTCTCACCATTGATAGATGGGAATACATCAATGTCTCCCAATCAATGAATTCTCAAGTGTTTGACACTAGCTCCTTTATTCACATTTGTAGAGATGTACTTGGTGCCTTGTAACTACTTTCATCATTGGTAGGCTGTCTTACATTTTTTAACGGTATACTCAATGACTGGTAATCAAACGATGTCTCATTGTGTTCGAACTCAACTTATTTATTCACATGATGTAGACTTGCACCATTGGTAGATTGTATTGAAGACTTGAAGACATCATTTTGTGGATGCAACTTTCCTGAGATGTTGCTTCCATTTCATTGGACCAGAACTTATTTGACTTCAATGGTCATGGGAGATTACATTATACTCCATGGTATACGTATATATTCATATTGATTTTGAGACTGGTTTCACTGGGCCTTGTTCGTGACTATGACAACTATTGGCATGTAACCACATTTATACTTGCCTACTCATGGCCATGAAAACTTGTTGGTATATTTTCCACATGGATATGCATTGTATTCTTGGCAACATGTATGCAAAGTTAGTACATAATGTAATGAGAAATTGAGTTCATCCAGCTTGTTCTCTACCACTCCACTTCTGGGTTATTTATAATGTATTTTGGCCATCGAAGATACTCCTCTGATCTCACATATTAGGGGGCATCTATTATAGCAAGATTTTCCTCACCATTGCTATCTTGCACATAGGGCCTTTTTCCATTTCCCTATGCAGACTTATCAACCCATTTTTGATAAATCCAGAGCCAAAAATACATATTTTTCCACATATACGCTCCCTAACTTCTTTGCAATATCCGTATACGCTTGTTGATCCACTACAACTCGTGTATATCGGGATTTGTGCCAAAAAATACAAAATCAGGTCAGGTTTCCATGTCACGACAAAATATATCTGATCTTTGGCCTTCCATATACTGGAAACGCTCTTACTCGGCCCTTCAGTTGCATTTTGGAGGCTATAAGAGAACAATTTCGAGCTATGGAAAAGAAAGGAGAAAGCATTCAACTTTGGGAGCAAAGTCACTCTCGAGAAATTAATTCATATTGAGTCTGCATCCCTTTGTCCTTCAAGTTTGAACACAATGTTTAGCCCCCAAGCTCTTTCCTTATTGTTGAGAGGACCTCATTACCTCTTTTATATGAGCTTGCCTTTGGTGGAATATTGAAGTGGTGGAGACCCAGTTGGAAGGAACTTGGTTTCTTGGGTTCGAATCGTGTCGACATGGAAGTCTGTAATGTTGATACTTCTGTTGATCAATTATTAATAGAAATACTCCTTTACCATCCTATCGATATCTTGCAAATACATGATTATTATCCATGGGCATGTTTGTAATGTTTATTAATGGATTTTTCTATCTTATGTGGTAACTCATTTTATATATTGTCACTATATACTTGCATCGCTTGTTTGTTGAGAACTTCTTGCAGAGTTGCCGTCTCTGATCAACGTTCCAGTGCCGAGAAGCCTGCTAAATATGAAACAAACAACAACAAAGAAAAGAAATACCAGAACCCCTCACCGATATCCAAAGAAATTGTCCCAAAAGTGAGAGAATTTCTGAAGCCCCTTTCCTGCTTCATCTTTGATCACAAAATTCAAAAGATCAGAATCCCTGTGCCCATTTCAAAACTAGTCAAGCATGAATATTTCAAAAAATCCCTCTCTAAGATGTTGTATTCTGAGCCATCTTTCCATTCCATAGAATCAGTAAATCTTCAAGATGAAAATCCAACAGTCATATTATGTCCTATGGTACAAAATAGATATTTTTCATCCCCTCCCTTCTATACATCAGTGAACATACGTGATAAGGTGTTGCATAACTGTTTGATAGATTCATGGGCATCTCATAATCTTATGCCCAAAACTTTCATGGAAGAACTCAGGTTAGAAATCACAAAGGATTATCATGATTTGTATTCTTTTGATTCAAGGAGAGTGCAATGTCTTGGGGTCATGAAATATCTATTCATGACCTTGTTTTAGTTGCCCATGAAGAGCGTGGTCATGGATATCATGGTGGCTGATGTTCCCCCCAAGTTTGACATGCTCTTATCAAGATCTTGGATAAAAATAATTTGGGGAACCTTGCATATGGACCTCACATATGATACCATTCCAGTGTTCGGAGGGGAGCATAGGAGAATGTACAGAGAAGCTCAGTTGGCCTACATTATCAGTGATGAAGCTGACCCCACCAATCATCCTATCTTTACACTCAACACTGATTTGGGATCTAGTTTGTTACAACTCACTGGTACTCCTGAAGCTCCTAATGAAATAAGAAATTAACCCATTTCTTTTCATGAAATACCTCCTCCAACTACTTTTGTGTGGAAGATGTTCTTCGACGGAGCCTCTTCTAGGGAAGGTGCTAGTGCCAGAGTGGTTTTCGTGTCACCTTGTCAAGAAGCCATACCTTTGTCTTATAAACTATAATTTGAAGCTACCAACAATGTGGCAAAGTATGAGGCTCTTGTTTTGGGTTTAAGGGATGCGAAAGACATGGGGATTGAAGAAATAACAATATTTTGGGATGCTGAGTTGATTTTCTAGCAGATCAGAAATATTTATTAGGACAAACACCCTCGACTGAGATCATATAGAAATGAAGTGTCGGATATGGTTGAAAATTTCTTCTTAGCCTTTAACATTTCACTCATTCCAAGAGGGGAAAATACTATGGCTGATTCTTTGGCCATCTCAGCGAGCCAGTTCATGGTCCCACTGCCACCTAAGCTCAGGTATGATGTTGAGATTAGATGTAGGCCCTCCATACCTTATGATATCAAGCATTGGAAGGTGTTTGAGGAAGATCTTGAAATCAAAAGATTTATTGAGTCAGCTGATGAGTTCTCTGCATTACACATTGATTAGAATCATGATTCGGAAGGTAATGATCCATAGGATCTTTTAATGACTGTGGTTGAGTTTTAAATTGCATGTGTTAATTAACCTTTTTAAGAAGCTTAATGAAAGAACGAGGAAAAGAGAGGAATTATGACAGACATATACACATATGCAGATCTGAAATGAAGTAATAAACAACAAACCATAACATGAGAATTGATAACGGAGTTCGACACAATGTTGCCTACGTCTCCGGGCCTTTGTCTTTGTGGGGGAGGTTTCTTTATTTCTGTTCAAAAGCTCAAAATTACATCTCAGTAATGCCAATTGGCTACAAGACTGATCTGGCCATGTTCTTCCAGATCTCTAGAACCCAGCAAAGAAAACGACACGCAAAACGGATGTCCAGAGTTCCCAGAAATAGCCCGCAAGCGTCTGATCCTCAATAGCTTCCCTACATAAAAATGGCTTTGGCTTGGCTTCCCTTCAGCATAACTCTGATCTGACTGTCCTTTCATGGCATCAAACATGCTTGGTTTTTATAGATCTGAAGTTGGTTATCCATTCCCAACTTCCTCCCAAAATTTGGCCTCCAAAAATGCCCAATATCTCCCAAAAATGGATAAAATCCTCCATTAACAGGCATAATTAATTAAAAATCCATAAAAAATCCAAACCATATAAAAAAAACCATTTTTTGTTTTAAATTTGGGTGCAGCCCCTTTTTTGGCACGCTCCTGGTCATATGGGAGGCGACCATGTGGCCAGACGCTCCATCCGTTACGTGCTAGCCTCCTGTCCGGGCTCTTGGTCTTCGGGCATAGGCATAGGATCTGTGGCTAACAACTTACCCATGCGCATATGGTGCCCGTTTTGGTGGATGGTTATGGTCATATGTGACCACCCGAGAACCAAGGGTCAACTCTATCTGCGGCCGACTCTATCTGCCAACTCCCGTGGTCGTATGCAGTGAACGTAACTGTGGGCTGGGGCGAAGCCCCAACCCTTTCCGCCTCCAACCAAACATTTGAATAAACTTAAATATAAATTTCTCCTTATAGCTATTAAGTACTAACTGTGGAGCGGGTGGTTAGCCTGGTCCTGCCAGTCCATAGTGTGGAGGAGGTCGGGTGTTCGACCCCGGTGGTGAACCCATAATTTTACACAACGTCGAAAGATAACCACATGGTGCCACGTGGCAGCCCATGACTGGGCCACGTGGCACCTCCACCACCAATCAAAAACTGCCATTTGTTGAGCACTGGATGGTCCACGTGTTTTCCACGTACCCTGCCACCTATAACCATACCTACCTAGTTAGCCTGCTGACGTCATCCATGCCACATCAGCCTGTGCCATGTGTCACCCTTATAGTGGTGACACATGTCACCCTTTGACTGGTCCAACTGTACCTATCGTACTCCCTGTCACCTACCAAATGTCATCACCAAAAGCTGCCACATCAGATGTATGAATTGTACAGTCAACCTTCCACGTGGCACTGTATGGACTGTACAAACTATACAGTCACCCATTTTTTTTTTGCCTATTTGGGTTTTCGGACAGAATGTGATATATTTTGCATACGAAGCCCATTTGACAAAGTAAATATATGGCCAGAATCAGGAAGATGAGACGGATGCAATGGCGCTAGTTTTGTCAGATTCCGAGCACTTTCATTTTTGAGCCTTTTTGAGCCCTGTCAGGCTTCTGGATCCGATTTTGGATCAGGTAACCCTCCCCCCAAAGTATTTTTGAATAAAATTAATAATCACCATATTGTTTATCCACCTAGAAAACACATCCCAAAGGGACTAACTCCTTTAGAAATATTGTTTGATGGTGACGATGTGGCAGTAAATTTTAAAGGTCCAATTAAGGGGGTTGATGTAGCTGAGTGAAATATTGGCACAGAGGAGCATCCAAAATTCGTCAAGTTGTCAAGCGACCTCTCAAGGGAGTAGAGGGCCGAGTATACTGATCTATCAAAAGAATTTGCTGATGTGTTTTCTTGGACCTATGAATACCTCAAAACATATGACACCAACGTCATTGAGCATAAGATCCCATTGAAAGAGGAGGCCAAACCATTTAGGAAGAAGTTAAGACAGATAAATCCTATGTTATTTCCCATCATGGAGAGAGAGGTAAAGTAGCTGCTGGATGCCTAAATCATTGTCCCTTTGAGATATTTTGAATGGGTGACCAACCTAGTCCTGGTGAGGAAAAAGAGTGGAGAGATCAAACTTTGTGTCAATTTCAAGAACCTAAACATAAACTCCAAGAAGGACAATTACCCATTTCCAAATATGGAACACATGTTACAGAGGGTGACATGTGCATCCAGGATCTCAATGATTGATGGGTTTTCTAGCTACAATCAGATCTCTATCCTTCCTGAAGACAGAGAAAAGACAACTTTCAACACACTTTGGGGCACATTCATGTATGCCAAAATGCCCTTTGGATTGATGAACATAGGAGAAACCTTCCAACGAGCCATGAACACCACTTTCATTGGAGAAAGAGACAAATATGTGGTAATCTATCTGGATGACATAACAATCTTCTCCAAATCTGATAAAGAACATTGTCAACATTTGAGAAAGGTCTTCTCGAAATGCAGAAGGTTTGGTCTCTCCCTAAATCCCAAGAAGTATTTATTTGCCATGCACAAAGGAAAATTGTTGGGACACATTGTATCAGCTGAGGGGGCCAGGATCGATCTAAGCAGGGTGTAAGCTATTTAAACCTTGTCACTTCCTAGGTCCAAGAAGGAGGTTCGGTCTTTCTTGGGAAAAAATAATTTTCTGAGAAGGTTTGTTTCAAATTTTTCTAAATTGGTGAAGCATATCATCACCATGCTCAGGAAAGGGAATGAAGTAAAATGGACTACTGATCCTAGAGAATCCTTAAACCAAATCAAGAAAGCATTGACTGAGGCACCTGTGCTGATCAGTCCTGATTACTCCAAGGATTTTCTGATTTTTTCTTTCGCTTCTTTTGATACAGTGGAAACTATTTTATTACAGAAAAACGCTGAAGGGATGGAGAAACCTATTTCATTTTTCAGTAGAGCATTGAGGGATGCAGAGGCCAGATACAACATCATGGAGAAGCATGCCTATGCCTTGGTGAAAGCTCTCAAAGATTTCATAGTCTATTTTTTTCATTCAAATATCATTGCATATGTCCCTTCATCTTCTGTGAAGGATATTCTCATCCAACCTGACATAGATGGATGAAGGAGCAAGTGGATTTCCATAAACCTTGAATTTGATCTAGAAATAAAACCCACCAAAATAGTTAAAGGTCAAGGTTTAGCCAAGATGTTGGCTGTGTTATGCCCGATATCTAGGGATAACTAGGAGATCATGTCTCGAGGCCTACAGGTCCTAGACATGGAGTACTGAGAGTAGGATTGACTTGAGCATGGCCCTGGAGGGCCCATCTTTCTTCTTCTTCGCCAGATTTTTCCTGTTAGCAACAAAAACTTCCATCACCACCGGCTTGGACTTGCATCAGAGAGGACTCTTGCTCCATGAGGTAATTGGTCCAAGGTATCATGGTATGTGTCATGTTTGATTGTTATAACCTTCTTATATATG
>JZKD02S1780449.1:148142-163117 GCA_000966675.3 Picea glauca | reverse complement strand
CTTTAGAACCTTTTTCCTTCAAAACCCCAGATTACTAGGGACGTCTCCCTTAGGTCTTGCCACCCTAAATAGAAAGAGCCCCCCATCGAGGTGACAGTGGGTGGGGAAGCTCCTGTTACGCTAGTTTGACTCTTGCCTTTCAAAGCTACTTGACCTATACTACAAACTGAGCGATAACAGGCTGAATCCAATTTTAAAGCCTTGGGGGTTAACTTCATCAACCCTTGCTCAAGATATTAGGGAGATGAGAGTTATGATAACAACCCTTAGGACAACCTTCTGTTGCCAGGATGTGTCTAGTATACAAAGATTATATATTTTTTGCGAGAGCTAAGGCCTCCTGATGGTATGAGAAAAATCAAGGCAAGAGCTCTTAAGATCAAAACAATTAAATATTGTCTTATTGAGCAGGTTTTGTATTAGAAAGACCCTCTGGGAGTGATTCTAAGATGTTTAGACCCACCAGAGGCCCAAAAGATCATGTTGGATTTCAATAGTGGCCTATGTGGGGGACATCACTTCTGGAAAACCACTTCCTAAAAAATTCTCAAGTCTAGGTACTACTGGCCTACTCTATTCACTGACGTCTATGCAAAAATCAGGGCCTATATCAAATGTCAAAAATTCTTTGGGAAGCAACAACTCAACTCCTTTCCATTGAAGCCAATACTAGCTTCATGACCCTTTAAACAGTGGGGCCTAGAATTTATTGGGGAAATTCATCCCGCTTCAAGTGGTCATCACAAATGGATTTTAACTGCAACATATTATTTCACCAAGTGGATAGAAGCTATCCCCACAAGGAGCGCTTCTCACAAAGTAATAATTGGTTTTCTTGAAGATATTATGTCAAGGTTTAGTTTTCCGAACAAAATTGTCATTGATAATGCTACATCCTTCAAGGCCAAACCATTGATCAAGTTTTGTGAACAGTTAAGAATTTCATTGATTCACTCTACCCCCTAATATCCCCAAGGAAATGGACTGGTAGAGTCCTCTAACAAAATCCTGATAAAGATCATCAAAATACTATTAGAGGACAAAAAGAAAGCCCAGGGCTCGAAGCTCAAATTTTCTCTATGGGCTGATAGAGCGACAACAAAGAGGTCCCTGGGTATCTCTCATTTCCAAGTTGTATATGGGACTGAGGTCATTTTTCTTTCTCACCTCACCCTGCCTATGGAAAAATTCTTTCAAGACTATCAAGGAGAGCCTGACGATATGATCAGAAGAATTCATCAACTAGTAGAAGTCCAACAGACTAGAGAGCAGGCGATGGATAGGGTGCATGGTTGTCAATAGAGAATTAAGTAGACTTTTGACAAGAAAGTCAGAAAAGAGGACTTCTAGTTGGAAGATCTAGTACTCAAATGGGACACACCTAAACAAGACAAGGGAAAGCATGGTAAATTTGAATCCCTTTTCATAGGTCCCTTCAATATTTCTGAAGCATTTCCAAAAAACACTTACAAATTGTAGAATTTGGAGGGTGATCAAGTTTTCGGTGGCCCAGTAAATGGGCACTTCCTGAAAATGTTTTTTGTTTAAATACATGATCGACATCCCACCATTATAAATACTGTTCCTATTTTATGTTGATTGTGTTTTAGTAGAAGACTCCATAACCCAAAGCAAAGGCACCGGAGCTGCGCATTCTTGGAAGCTTGCAGGGAGCATGCCATCCCTTGTGGAGCCAATGTTATCACATAAACTTGTCAAAGTATTGTGGGTTGTGGTTTACAACTAGGTCTATAATTTTTCCTATTCTTCCTCCGTTGGCAAACCTGATTGTAGGTTTTTATTCTCGACTTATAGTTTTCTTCTGTTTACCTTCATCCGTTTAATCGAACCTTTTTTCCTTATTGGATTGCCTGAGAAGTATCGACCATAAGCCTTTCTATTTTCCATAAAATCAATCACTTCTCTCTCTTTGCCTTTGTCACTGATTCTTTTTATTTACCCGAGCCCTCAGCCAGTCATTCAAGTAAACTACACAAGCCACATTCGTGAGAACCAGATGTAACACTTGAAGCAGTCTAATATCAACTAAAATCAAGCGAGCAGGGAATATCACCTTTCGGAGGTGGAGATCCATCATGTAGATCAGATTGATGAACATTGGGTGATCGGGATCATACAGTTGCACCAAGTTTAGTGTCAAACAGAGGTCCTAAATTGCAAGGTCAATCCTAACCGTTGGTACAGGGAAGTATGCGTGGTGCAGGATTAGCATTTCGTGGTTTCACAAGATGGAGTAGTCAGGGAGAAGGTTATCATAACTTGCGAAATGTGAAATCACTATAAGATCAAAACCATTGATCAAAGGAAAGATCTAGACCAATGGATTAACTTTTCATTATTTTGCAAGTTGGGAAAAGTAGGAGGGTAGAGTCTTGAAGACTCGCGACATGCGAAGTCCCGAAATGATCATGGCAATCAAATCCAAAGAAGTTCCGACCATCGATCTAGATGGGTCATTTCGTGGGATCAAGCATCATAAATTTTGAAATCAAAGGGAGTGAAGACTCCCAAAATGTGAAAGCCTGAAATTTCATATGGGATAAGCATGGGGTTGTGGCTCGAGGTCATGTGGGGCGATGAAAAGGAGCTGAACAAAAGATCAAAGTGCCCGAGTTGGTCAATGAGAAAGATCTGCATGACCTCGAGGTGCCAGATTTGACTTGAAGGAGTCGTGAGCTCACCTGGAACATTCATGGGTGTCAAGCCTCGCCCTGATTCTGATGAAAGTAGTTAATGAAAATGGGGAGGTGGTTGAAACCTCATTTCACCACTTAAATTGAAAGCATTGAAAACTGGTTGTGGAGGGCAGACAGTCAACCGAAAGTTCCCCTACCATGGGTTTTCTTGTGAAGCCCATACTGATCTAATCTTGTGCTTGACAAGAGAATGCAAGTGAAATCTGACAGAGGAAAATTCAGACACAAAGCTTTTAATGTAATAGCCAGGTCACATCTCTCATGGTGGCGAATTGTTCTGAGTATAAATAATTAGTTTTGATATTTTGTAATGGTCGATGGTAGAGAAAACCTCCCGATTTGTAAAGTTTTAATGAACATTCTCGTTCTCTAGTTATGCTTTGTAATTTGAGATTTCTTATTTAATGACAATCAACTTTCGTGCTCCCTCTTGTTTTCCTCCGATATTGAAAGAGTTCATGATTGATTTATTCACTTGAATTATTGTGAGTGCATTATGATGAAAGTTTGATTATAGTGCTGTTATAATTCCTGTCAGTTCCTTTCAGATTTGAATTCAAGAAGATCTTGTGTTTAATATTTTCCTCTTGGGCTGCTGGAAGACCCGATGTCTTAGGTAGAACTCTACATTTTCTCACCAAATTGTTCCTCCTACTCACCCTTACTACAACCTAATGATTTAAATTAAACCAAGACCTCACCTTCTTGTGCATATCAATCCATTTTTTCTGAGTTAAGATGATATTATCTCAATATTGCACCCATTTGACCCTCTTATAACCAACCTATGACATAAAACTGATGGGTACTAGGCTTACCTCTGCCGCAATCTAGAGGTGAATTCTGGTGCTAACATGATGGAGAAACATAAAGAGTAAATCAAGTGATATAAGATATGTTAAGAATGTATGTGATGGACAAACCATCCATATGAGAAGACTACCTACACTTGGTAGAGTTTGATTACAACAATGGGTACCAAGAATCACTGAAGATGAGCCCATTTGAGGCACTTTCTGGTAGAAAGTGCAACACACCAATAAGCTAGGACAACCCAGCTGATAGATAAATAATTGGGCCATAGTTTCTTAGGTAAATGGAAGAGAATTTGTTAAAGATTAATCAGAATTTGAAGGCTACCCAAGACAGGAAGAAAAGGTATTCTGACAAAGGAAGAATCCACATGGATTTTAAAGAGGGTGATCATGTTTTCTTGAAGGTGAAAGCCAACAAAATTTCCTTGAAGATGGGGATCTATTCCAAGTTGGAAGCCAAATATTGTGGACCATTTGAAATTATAGAAAGGATTGGACCAGTAGCTTATATGATTGCATTGCCTGCATGCATGACTATTCATAATGTATTCCATGTCTCATTGCTCAAGAAATATATACATGATGCTAATCATGTGATTGATTGGAATGTGATTTAGGTGGAGCAAGAAGGTGCCTTACAAGTGCATCTAGTGCACATACTAGATCAGAAGAGAAAGAAGCTCCGAAATCAATCCATAAGGCTTGTAAAGGTCCAGTGGACCTGGTACGGTCCCGAGGACACAACATGGGAGCACGAAGATGCTATGCAGGTAGAATACCCACATCTTTTTGAATATTTCTAAAATCTTGTTGATGTTGTGTAAATGTTGCACCGAGGACAGTGAAAAATTAAGGGGAGGGTATTGTAATATCCTAAGGCCGAGCCCCGATTGTAATTATGAATGTAACATGTCTGTAGGCTGGTGAGCCAAGTATTTATAATATGGTAGGCTTATGTTTTGATTAGGTTGGGAGCCTAGATGTTAAAGGCCAAGAGCCTGTTTTGTACATGTAAATATTCATATTATTAATATAACAACATCACTGCATGTAGACCGACCACAAAGAAATAGTATTGGGGAATGAACTCCACTAGGATGGGAAAGGGAGGAGGCTAATATATTGAGGGAAAATGGATAATATTAAGAGCCTAATATAATAATATATTATTATTCTAAAAACTGTAAAGAGGATATTAATTTATCCTAAGTTCCTTTAGGGAGAGGAGCAAGTTCCAAGTGGGGGGGAACATGCTCCTAGAGAGCCAAGTGTCATCCAAAAAAAAAGCATATTTATGGGGGAGAATTCTCACCATTCGTCCATGCAGACAATTCTCATCATTCTGACCATGCTGACCATCCGTTACCCCGATTTGCAGCACACCCAACAAGAACACAATAAACCTGGAACACCATTGTGGAATTCCAGAAACACACCGAACCTCTGCAACAAGATGATTTGATACCCTCACTGCACCTATACCCTGGGGTTGCCTATGTTTTTTCTTGTCTGTACCATTTCCCACGTCTAGTTTCTATTTCTACCATCACCATGCCCATGTGTTGAGGAGAAGGAGTGAAGAAGTGGGTTGTCAAGCCTGTGGATAGAAAAAGCAGGTTGTCAGGCCTATGTGAAAATCTCTCCAGGTGAGAGAGTGTGCCAAGGAAGTGAGTTCTCTTAGAGGGAGTCCAGTAGCATCTACAGAGCTCTGAGAATTCTTGATCCGACTTGTTTCTGAAGCCCCAGAAAGGGAGGTGTAGCAGCTAATGGACTGTGTGACAGTGAAGGTGTACACTCTTGGGTGGGACATGCATGTGGGGAATGAGAGTCTGTGAGCTATGGGCGTAAGTGGATCCTCGGAGGAAATCCTTCATGTTGTACTGTGCAACTTCATGTTGTCCCTACCTAGCCTAGGAATCCCTTGCTCGATGGAGTTAGTCCCAGGTTAGGGGTGATCCACTGCTGAGAGTGATGAGCAGTGTGGTCTAAGGCTGGGAGGTTCGTGGAAGGTCTGCATGAAGTTGGTGTACTTCAATTAAGAGATACGTATATTTTCCGTGCTTAATGGTTAAATGATGTATTTTAGTGCATGTCTGTGATTATTTTAATGATATCATGTGTTTCGTTGCATGTAAATTTTCATGTTATCTCTATTTATTGCTGTTAAGTTTATATGTTAATATTTCCGTAAAAATATGTTTACTCAGTGACGATGCCCGACGTATTGGTGGCTGGGAACGTTAAAAAATTGTATCAGAGCATTATCTGGAGTAGCATGGCCCGACTTGGGTGGACGAGGATGTTACATGTCCACTACCACCATGATAGAATCATGCTGCTTGTTAGTTATGGGTATTTTAGTATTAAAATCCATTATTACCACTTCCCACTTCCACTCTGGAATGGGTAATGGTTGTAGAAGATCAACTGGATTTATGTGCTCAACCTTGACCTTCTGACATGCCAAACATTTGGTAATAAACGTAACAATTTCCTTCTTTATTCTTGGCCAATAATATTGTCTCTTGACAACTGCAATAGTTTTCTAGTAACCTAGGTGTCCAACATAAGGTAGATTACGCAGTTATCCCAATATCATATTCTTCAATTCCTGAGACTTTGGCACATAAGTTCTGCCTCTGTAACTAATCATTTCATCCTCTTCCAACTTATAGTCTTCAACTTTCTACTGTAAGCTTCTGTGTTGAAGTTTTTCCCTTAACTCCATGTATTTATGATATGATTTAGTAACTTCTATAATTATACCCTTCAAATTTGATTGACACATGATAATGGTTGTAACATGCATCTCATTAACCCTCCTTTTGAGTGCATTAACCACTTTGTTCTCCTTACCTTTTATATGATTTAGATCAAAATCATATTCACTAATGAAGTTTAACCATCTGCTTTTTTTGGAATTCAGAGTTGGTGGATCAAACAAATATTTCAGACCACTATGGTATGTCCTCAATTCAAATATTTTTCCCATGAGGTAGTTCCTCCACATCTTCAAGGCATGAACTATGGATTCCAACTCCAAATCATGAGTTTCATAGTGTCTTTCATGCTCCTTCAAATTCCTTGATTCATAACACACAACATAACCATTTTGACTAAGGACTCCACCAAGTCCCTCATTACATGCATCAATGCATACTATGAAATCTTTATTTGGATTAGCAATCCTCAATATTGGAGATCTTGTTAGTAATTGCTTCAAGTGTAGGAAACTCCATTCACAATCCATTGTCCACTCAAACTTCACACCTTTCCTCTGCAAAGAAGTAATTGGGTGTGAAATTCTTGATAATACCTCAATGAACCTTCTATAATAACCCACAATACCCATGAATGATCTTACCTCATATACACTCCTTGGTTCTAGCCAATTTTCAATGGCTTTGATCTTTCTTGGATCTACTACTATTCCCTCCTTTGAGATGATATGGCTAAAGTGATGTATTTGTTTCTGGTAGAATGAACACTTGCTCAATTTTGCATACACCTGATTCTCCCTTAAAACTTGTAACACCATTCTCAAGTGTTTCTCATGTTCTTCTTCAGACTTAGAATATATCAAAATGTCATATAAAAAGACTATGACAAACTTGTACAATTAATTTCGAATACACCATTCGTGAGACACATAAAGATAACTGGTGCATTTATTAACCCAAATGGTACCACTATGAACTCATAATGGCCATACCTCATTCTGAAATTAGTCTTACTAACACTTTCTTCTTTAATTCTTACTTGATGATAGCTTGACCTGAGATCAATCTTCGAGAATATTTTTGCGTCTTTCAACTGATCAAAGAGGTCATCTATCCTTGGCAAAGGATACTTGTTCTTCATAATTACTTTGTTCAACTGCCTGAAGTCAATACAAAGTCTTAATGTTCTATCCTTTTTCTTTACAAACAATATAGGGGCAACCCAAGGTAATACACTTGGGCGTATATACCACTTCTTCAAAATCTCTTCAAGTTGCATCTGTAATTCCTTCAATTCAAGTGTACTCATCGTGTAAGGAGTCTTAGATACTGGAGCTGCTCCAAGCATCATATTGATAGAGAAAATAATATCTCTTTTAGGTGGCAGTCCTGGTATCTCCTTGAATACATCCTCAAACTCTTCCAGGACTGCACAATCTTTAATGTCTTACACCTTATCCTTAGGTGCCTCTGCCAACTAAGTGGAAATTTTTTGACACCCTTTCCTCTAACTCTTCTTCAACTGCAAGGATGAAAGTTCTCTGATAGTCACTGCTCTAAGAATCCCTTTTACTCTACTTAACTTTCCTCCCTCATCTAAGAAAGTAAATGATTTGTTATAAAAATCTAGGACAACATGGTGTTGATCCAACCAATCCATACCAATTAGATAATAATAGGAAGCTAAAGGTATAATATTCAACTTTGTGTTGGTGTTTAGTCCATTCAGGTTCATTGGACATGCCTTAACCATCTCACTAATCTTCCTTTTATCTCTTGTGGCTAACTATACCATCCAAGGATTTCTAAGCTTGTTTCTTGGAAAATGAAACCTTTCCACCATCTTAGGATCTAGATAACTATGACTAGCTCTTGAATCAATTAAAATAGAAATGGGATGATTATTTATATTACCTTCAACTTCAATCATATGTGATTGAAAATCAACTTTCTTGTTGTCCAAGGCTTCATAAATATTAGGTACACTTCTGCCCATGTATTCTACTATTTCAGCTTGTTGCACACTGTGAGTAGTCTTCACTCTTTCACTTCCGCATGGGCAATATCTGTATATGTGATCTCCCTTACAACCTCAACATCAAATATATTGTTGCATTGACCTTTTCCCTAATGGTTATGTCATTCTGGATTCTTTAGAAGTTGGCTATTCCTGATAGTTATTTATGAAGAGTGGTGGCTTAGTCCCCTTCTTCCTCAGTTCCATCTTACTTTTCTTCTTGTCTTCCCAAGATTTATGGTAAGATGATTTCCATTTTTGCTGATCATAAAGGAACTTATCCCTTCTTATAGTTTACTCCAATGTTTTGGGATCATCATACTATATTTTTTCACTGATAATGGTGGCAACCCACTCAAATATATTTGAATCTTAACTTGTTCATCTTTGATGAAAGAAACATATTTCAATAGTTCTAAAAACCTTCTTTCATACTCATCAATAGTCATTCCCCCAAGCTTGAATTTAAAGAACTCTTTCATTTTCTTTTCATAGTACCTCTTAGTGAAGTATTTCCTTTGGAAATATCTATTGAATTCTCTCCAAGTCACTTTATTCTTATCAATGTGATGTACTTGCAGATGTTGGTCCCACCACATTGATGCTTTTCCCTTGAGATGGTAAATATCAATTCTTCCTTCTGTGCTGGAAGAGTAATTTTGCAACTGAAAATACTTTCTCATATCTAAAAACCATGTCTCCACATCCTCATCCTTCTTATTCTCACCATCAAAAGTAGGAGGCTTGATTTTGCTCATTTCCCCCTGTAGTTCATCCACTCCAGTCTTCTTAGGTTTTTTGACAAGAATTGAACTACTGTGTTCTCTCCTAGTGGAATGTATTGGAGAGTGATGATATTGTATGCCGATACTTCTACTGTGCGTTGACATTTACATCTTATCATGGGACCTATAGCTTCCTGATCTGCTTGACTTAGTCTGTTTATCCATTTTCTTCTCAATTCTGTTCAATCTCTGCATCAACTTAATGTTGAAGTCTTCCTATAGATCCTTGGGTTTCATAATCCTCTCATTGTTAGTTTTATGACTCATGAAATACCTCTGCAAAATCTTTATGCTTTCCATAAAGTTCATGTTTTCTTCCTTACTTTCTCCATGTCCATTGGAATTTGTACCTTCAATAGTCATGTTGACATACATTCTTATATTCTCTTCTTCATCACTGAAAATCCCTTGCACATCTTCCATGATTCTAAACTTGTGTTGATATTGATCTGATCTAGTTGCTATTAATTTTGCAAAATGTGTAGCCAAAAAATGTTGTTAGGCTAGACAATCAAATCATGAAATGATGTAAAATTCTATTTTCATAAAACATCTAAATTATTTTTCTAATTTCTTTGGTATATTGACTTCCCAATCAACTGCATGCACTACTTTCCAATTATTAGCATGAACCAATTTTACATGTACCATGCTAAAACATAGCACATGCACCTTGCTCTTCTAATCAGTATTATACTTTTCTGTCATGTGCCAATATTTATGAAGCACGACTTTTGTGTTGTGCACCAATACTCTGCGTGCACTACCAACACAACACTTAGGTTAAATGTTTTTACACCGCATGCCAACACTTTGTGGAGCACAACCTTTGTATCATGCACCAACAATATAACGTTGTGCATACTACGAGTACTACACTACACAACGTTGGGTTCTAATGTGTTCAGACTGTGCACCCAACTTCAAATTCACACCCTGTGATGCCAAACTTTAGCACGCTTTATCATGCACTAATATTCTGCATATGCTACTTGTTGAAATTACTAATACAACTAAGAGGGGGGGAGGTTGAATCAATTGTTATTGTGCTTAAATAATTTTAAGTCTATTAATACATTCTTAATCTTTCTTCAAGTGATCATCAACATTATACAACATATGGAAAATAAAAGTAATGAGCATCAACATATAAGGTATATACAGAGACAAATTTTCACGAGGAAACCCATAAAGGGAGAAAACCTCTTCTTCTTCGAAATGATAGGCAACCTTTTAAGTTCTGTACATCATCTATAATTGAGCACCAACTCAATGTGAGGCTCCTACCTTTGTTTTACAAGCTGCAACTTGTTTGAGAGCTCCAACTCTCTGGTTTCTCTAGAACCCACTAGAAGGAAGCACCAACTCCCTTAATGTTCCAGCACCAACTGGATGGAAGCACCAACTTCTAGTTACACAGGCTCCAACTTGTATAACAGAGAACACTTGTTCTCCCTTGCACCACCTTGCCACCCTAGTTTTTCTGGTTGCAACCAGATGGAAGCTACAACCCCTTGTGTTCAAGCTCCCACTTGAACATCTAAGGACAACAATCCTCCCTAGAACCTCCCAACCACCCTGGAATATAAATGAATAATTAAACAACCAACTACATAGATAAATCGATTCTTACCACTTCTTCTAGGTTCTGTAAATCTGGTCTTCTTCTTACTATTCTGCAATTCCCCTCTTCCTTTGTCTGTTTTTCAAATCTGCTCTGCTTCAACTTGTTCTGTCATTCTTCTTTGCTTCAACTTGTTCTGTCATTCTACTCTGCTTCAAGTATTTTCCTCATCTGTTACTCTTCTCTGAGTTTTATCTTACACTGCGCATATTCTCAGTCTCACCCTACGCATCCTGTGATTTTCCCTTTCTTACTGTTTAATTCATTTTTTTGTCCAGAACCACCAACCATGTACAGTCTGTATCTTTTTCTTTTATACACCACTCCCACAACAGTTACCCTTCCAAATCTTCTAAGGAAAAATAAAAACCATCTAAGCAAATGAAACGCCAACTGATTAGTAATCATTAATCAGTTTCGCTAACAGATTCATAACTGATAAATTAACTGTGAGAGAGAACAATAACCCTCCGATCATATTCAAGTTTAACTGCACCGTTGGATGAACTTTATTAATCTTTCCTTTAAATCGAGTTTCGACATTTCAACATTCTTGTGTCCAAGTGTCTCGACACTTCATGTTGCAATCTCCGAAGCTCCAATATAGAGATTTTCTACACTAGCTCCTTCCTCTATATGACCATGGCCATGAACAAGCGCTTATGCAAAAAGTGCTTTTCGTGAATTCACATTTCGTGAGTCTGGAGATGAGGCATCTCGACTCTCCAAGTCATGATCCCCGAAACCCCGAGATGGATCTAAGATCAATAGTCCACGATCTCCATGAATCTATGGTCCAGATCTCATCGTGAATTCATATCTCACGATTCCTTCGATGGAGGTTCTTTTCACTCCAAGTTGCGATAGGAGAAACTCTGAAATGAAGCTTATATCAACAGTCCACAATCTCGATGAATCTACGGTCCAAATCTCATCGTAAGTTCACATATCACGATTCCTTCAATAGAGGTTCTTGTCACTCTAAGTTGCGATAGGCAAAACTCCAAAATGAAGCTTAGATCAATGGTCCAAACCACACCTTGATTTGACGGCTGAGATTAAATCACGATTTCGCATATCGTGATTTTGATGGTTATGTTTCTTACCTCTCCAAGTCGTGATAGGTAAGGCTCCGAGATGGAGCTCAGATCAACGGTCCAGAACACACCTTGATCTGATGGTTGGGATTAAATCGTGATTTCGCATATCGTGATTTCGATGGTTATGTTTCTTACCTCTCCAAGTCGCGAAAGGCGAAGCTCTGAGATGGAGCTCAGATCAATGGTCCAGAAAAAACCTCGAACTGACGGCTAAGATAGTTTCAATATTTCTCATATCGCGAGTTCAAGAGGTTAGGGAACCCTGTTCCTTTGAATTTCCAGTCAACGACATGATGATCTTTCACCACGTGTCCTGCCTGAAGATGGACGGTCCTCCTTTCAGGATTTTGTGAGCCCGTTTCTCCTTGCACTTTAATGAACGTGTAGATCCTTCATGATCCAATGATGATTGAATCTGATGCTCAGATATGACGCCTAAGATCTGTCCTCCTCTTCTATGTGTTCTTCTTGTCTACTAACAGATTTGGCAGTCCTCATTCTTTCAGGAATGTTGAATGGGATCCTACGATAAAAAATGCTTCTCCTCCCGAGCTTACTTTGTTCCGCTTACTCTGATCTTGCCATTGATGATCTGCCAATAATCCTTTGCACTATCTCTTCTGAGCTTATTCGAATCTTGAATCTTCTCTGCAACATCTTCTCATAATTCCTATCTATTACTTTCTGTACACATTCCATCTTCACTATTCTCATAATGCCCATCTATTACTTTCTGTACTCATGCCATCTTCACTGTTGTAATTTCCATCAATGACAAGTATACAAGCATGCGCTGTCTGTTAAATATTTGCCAACATTCTCCCCCTTTGGCATTGATGGCAACACAAGCACCCACATGCATTTAGAATCTCCTCCCATGCCATCTTAACTGTTGTACTTTCCATCAGTGAAAAGTATACAAGCATGCGCTGTTTGTTAAATATTTTCCAACATTCTCCCCTTTGGCATTGATGGCAACACAAGCACCCGCATGTATTCAGACTCTCCTCCCAGACTGTTTTCTCCCCCTTTGACATCAATGTCAAAGAAGAAACATGCTCCCCCTGAGCTGTTGCAAAACATACTCCCCCTGTCAACTATGAGCATCTTGGAAATACACCACATATTCAATAGGTACTCCCCCTGACCAGGTGACAGATTAGACACAAGAAATTATAACTCCCAACTTTTTATGAAGATATCCAAAAGGGGTTGCTGCTAATGCTAATGATATCTGCAATCTGTTCTGTAGAAGGTATATAATTCAGTTGACCAATTCTATTTGTAACTTGTTCTCTGAGAAAATGGTACTTTATTGGAATATGCTTAGTCTTGGAATGAAGAACAGGATTCTTGGAGACAAAAATGGCACTGGTGTTATCACAGTGAATTGGAATGGGATCAGTGTAAGTTACCTTCAAATCTGCACGAGTTTGTATCATCCATAAAATTTGTGTGCAACAAGTAGCAGTAACAATGTATTCTACCTCTGTAGTTGATAATGAAATGGATCTTTTCTTTTTACTAATCCATGCAACTAATGAGCCACCCAGAAATAATGCTCCTCCACTGGTGCTTTTTCTCTCATCAACACAGTTTGCCCAATCTGCATCTAAATAAGCAGTTAACTGAAAATTCTGATTTCTAGGATACCACAGACCATAAGTCATTGTTCCATTCAAGTATTTGAATATCCTTTTTACAGATACCAAATGACTTTGTTTAGGAGCAGATTGATAACGACCTACCATTCCAACAACTTGCATTATATCAGGACGGGATGCTGTGATGTACAAAAGACTGCCTATCATAGAGCAATATGTCCTTTGATCAACATTCGGTGAAACAACATTTTTACTGAGCTTGCAACCAACCACCATAGGTGTGCTAACTGGAGAGGAATCTTCCATATGAAATTTCTTCAACATCTCTTTAAAATATTTTTCTTGAGAAATAAATATTCCTACAGAACTTTGTTTTACTTGTAAGCCAAAAAAATATGACAGTTCTCCTATCATGGACATTTCAAATTCTGTTTGCATAGAGTTAGAAAACCACTGGACAGATGATTCATTAGTAAAACCAAAAATAATATCATCTACATAAACCAAAACAACTAGTAAATTATCACCTTCAGACTTAATGTAAAGGTTACTGTCAATAGTACCTTTCTTGAACCCTTTTTCTTGTAAAAATTTGTCCAGTTTATAATACCAAGCTCGTGGTGCTTGTTTTAGAACATATAAGGCCTTCTTCAGCTTACAAACATAACTAGGATTATCTATCAATGAGAATCCTTCAGGTTTCTCCATATATACTTCTTCCTCTAGATCTCCATTAAGAAATGCTGACTTAACATCCATCTGATAAACTTTAAAGTTTTTATGACATGAATAAGCAAGAAACATTATGATGGCTTCCAATCTTTCCACTGGTGCAAAAGTTTCATCAAAGTCCTGACCTTCAACTTGTGCATATCCTTTATAGACCAATCTGGCTTTATTTCTAACAACTTGCCCTTTTTCATTCATTTTATTTTTGAACACCCATTTGAAACCTATTACATTCTTATATTCAGGTCTAGGGACAAGCTCCCAAGTATTGTTCTTTTCAATTTGATCAAGCTCTTCATTCATTGCTCTAATCCAATCATCATCCTGAATAGCTTCCTCAAAATTTTTAGGTTTAGTCATAGATAAAAAGGCAACATGAGTTTGTTCTAAGTCTTTAATCAATTTCCTTCTTGTCTGAACTCCTTTATTTATATTCCCAATTATCTAATTTTCAGGATGATTCTTTATAATAATTTTGAGAGGTGATTTTGCTTCTTTCTGCTGATTTGTTTCAGTCTGAGTATTCATATCTTCATCTGATTCATATTCTTCCTTTTCTGATCCTTGGACCTGTTCATCTTCATCTTCAACTATATCTTCTGTTCTTGGTTCAACATTTCTTACATTTATGACTGGGATTTCTTCATCAACTTTTATATCTATACAATCAACTATTTTATGCAATCTCTTATTGTAGCATCTGTACCCTTTACTATTTGTAGCGTAACCCAAGAAGATATCTTCATCAACCCTGTCATCATATTTGCCAATATTTTCATCATTGTTCTTGATATAACATTTATTCCCAAAGACTTTAAAATGCTTGATTGAAGCAGGTCTTCCAAACCATAGTTCATAAGGAGT